>JASCZW010005264.1:0-317727 GCA_034211315.2 Aedes japonicus
TTCTTATACAATATCGTGGCTTGGCTGCTATCCGGAAGGTTGAACAGTCCGGACTAGAGATCGAGAACTTTCCAAAATGAGGATTTCATGTTTTGTGAACCGATATGTCGATGATTTTGCGAAGACGGGTCAACGATGCGACGACTTTCATTTGGTCCAATCCAACACAAACAGCATATCGTTAGCGACCGAGAGTAGGTACCTCTCCTGGAATGTAAAGAGAGTTCCGAAAGTGGTCGGAATTCTGATCGGGTGCTTACTGGGGTTCAGTAAGGGTATCTCCAACGATGACACTTTAATCAATTCCTTGAAGATAAGCGTTTGTGCGACGTCGCCTTCCAGATCGGCAACCCAGAGTCGAAATCCGGACCGCGTTGTCACTATTTGAGTTTGCTTATGATATTCTTGGAAGACTGCTCAAAATGACTCCGAAGCTTTCGATCCTTCTTTCCACCTGTGTCACACGCCATCTCTTGGAATCTTCCTGAGTGCATATCACCGTACGATATGCAGTGGACACCAACAGTTTATCTTTTCGCAGGCTCATCTGAACTATCTGATACTTTTCATTCACTATCTCTTGAGCATCACAAATCTTTGACTGATAGTTGATTTCAGTTAGCACGACAGCTCCGGAGCTGTCACCGGAAAACAGCTTCATCCCATTTTTGGACCATATTAGATCGGTAATACCCGCACGATGCACGCTTCGGATAGTGTATCGCTCTATTGGTTTACATTTTAGGAGCAATTCAGCGCAGACATCCGGCGGAGCTTCCTTGGGAATTTGAAAGATGTTTATGGTTCCTTGACGACAGCCGGCAGCAACCATGAAATCGACTGTGGAAATTATCCGAACGCAACTTACATAGTTCGAGCTCTACAAAATCGACAATATTTTTTATGACTCGACAATCAAACGAAATGCAACTTCTTCTTACCTCAGCCTGCAGTCGTTGCACCGATCCGTTTTTCCGATTGTACCAGAACACGATTCCTACGTTGGTTCCTAGTGCCATAAATTCATCGATCAAATCCGCATAGGTTATTGACACATCGTGAAAGGTAGACCACGCTGCACCGTGGTCGGAATCTTGTTGACCAGATCGACCAGTGGGGACCACTCGCGAAGCTCCATGTCTGTTGTTCCTCAAAGCTCGACTGCGTGGCTGTTGATTTTTCCGTTTTCACATCACAGCAGTGTTATGATTCACACAGAATGTTGATAAGGTGGAAAAAAAATCCTATTACATATGGTGTGTTCAAGCTGCCTGTTCTATCTCCAACGGGAGCAAAGGTGACGATATAGCCAGAGCACTATAATGACGGAACTATCGGCAGGAGATTGCGCATCGTATGGCGGCCAACCAGCCAACAGAAAAAAATGTAAACAAACTGAAAGCTGACAGAACGAAGTCAACTGGGTTGCCATACTTTCATTTTTTGAAAGTAGCTCAATTGAAGGGGTGCACTTATAGTGTGATTTTATTACATGAACATATTGGGTCGTACAATGATAAAAAAAATCAAATAATGAAAATATTATTTCAAAGTTTTACCATAGACTAACTCTAAGACCAGTAGGTCCCATACAAAAACGATTTTTTTCTTGGCTCTGTCAGTACTAGCACATCTGTCCCAAGCTCGGTCCCAAGCTTAATAATGCGCCCCTAATAATGAACTCACATGAACACACTCTCAAATATTCTGTCAAAATAACACAGCAAATCAAAACAAAGGCGCAAATATGTATAACAAGGTGCTGGCTTCAAGATGTAATTCGGACCAAGGGGTTCTACAACAGTGAAACAATTTCAAATCGCTAGTTGCATATTGATTGTTGGTTTTACCTTTTAATCGAGGCGCACACTGATGTGGCGGAAGTGTGGCATCACATAACATGTCAAAATATCGAGTCAAAGTCTTGTGGCGTGACGCGAACGTCGACAAGATATTTTGGCCTACTAGCAGATGTCACACATCCGCCACATCGGCCACATCAGCCTTATGTACCACCGTCACATGTATTTTATATCAAATAACATAATTTTTATTTGTGTTTCACTTGCAGCGCATTATTTTGATACATATTTTCCATGTATGTGTCTCATCTTATGACTGAAGGGTATTATGGCTGGAACAAACATACAACGTATAGCGTTGTACTCCTTTAGTCTCGTACGTGTTTTTCGGTACTGGATTAAAGTATTTGACAGTTCGTACAACGCTGTACGTTGTATGTCTGTCCCAGGCAAGGGAAGAAAATTATCATTCTTTGCCCGAATCTTCGGTTAGATAACCAAAAAGTGCAGACAATGCAATGCTGTTGTCCACTTCAATCAGCGAGTTTAAAGTTACCTCCATTTCACAATGTCTATAACTTTTTACTGACCGAAGTACACGCGTTTGTCTGAAGTCTTCACTTAATAACTGAACTTTTTAAAAATGGCGTAATTTAGAACGTTAAATAAGCGAGTAAATAAGCAAGAAACTGAGAGCTTGGTATACATATTGACGATAGCTCGGTAAAGCTACATTTTGTTTGCTGAATGTCCGCTTCACAGAATTACTGATCTTGCAAAAAGTACCGAGTTTTTTTTGATACCGAGGTATTCTGTTATATTTATTACCGACATCTGTATTTTATAATGTTTTACAGAAGAATCAGTAATAAATATTACAGAAATCAGCAAATGTTGTACAAAAAAACCGTTCTTTCAGTATAAATTCATTTTTTAAGAGAAAAATCAGCAAAAAATATTACCGAGCTGAAATTATGGATTTAAGTGTGTAATAGTGGGATTTTGTAACTTGTTTTTCAAAATACTTTTAAGGCAGAGAATTTCACTCGAATCTTTAAGCTGTCAGTGTCATTTTAACTCAAAATTTTCCAATTTTTTTCGAAAAAAATACTTTTGAAACTGAAAAAACACGGAGTACATCCGAAAAGGGCCAAAACTTATTAAGTTATCAAAAAATCAATATTGAATCAGTAATATCTTCTAAACGGTGCATCTTAGAAAAATGTTACCGAAGTACTTTTTGCTTGCAAATTTGATGTTCTTTCATAAAATTAGGGTGACAAACTTTTTTGACTTTTCTTAATAGCTTTTTTGAAAATTGTAATTTTTTTTTAAATTTTTTTTTTCATTGTAACCTATCTTTCTCCAGAACAACTCACTGTGCACTAGATAGCATTTTAAGTCAACTATAACATAAGAATAAGTAAAAAATTATTGACAGGTCACTTTTAAGGGAAAATCTATATTTTAGTTCAAAACACAAAAACCAAACTTTTTTTTTACCGTGCATATTTTTTCCGTATAGCACCAACAATTGTCTAAAATTTCGCCCAAGACACCAAACCAATCGGACAAACCGTTTCCGAGATACAATTTTTTGAAGATATCATGTGCATTTTTCATAGGCCCTTCTCATAAGTAAGGCTAGATTCAAAATGGCGAACCAAGTATGCAAAACGGCGTTTTTCTTCCCCAAAAACGTCTATGCAAGGTTTCATGCAAATCAAAAAATATGAAAATTACTCGTTGCTGAAATGATATGGAACCGCTCAGTAGCTCAATTGAAGGGGTGCGCTTATAGTATGAACATATCGTCGTACTGATTTAAAAATATTAAAATTATTCATTAACGCTACTGTTCATACTACTAAATATAATGCATATGAGTGAATAAGAAATGTTGAAACTACCCAAACTACATAATATATTATTCGGGAGTAACAAGTAAACAAACGAAGAACATTGATCTGAGTTTGATCGTCGTTAGTTATGGACCGTATTATCAACACAATTATGTATGTCGAGTCGAGCAACAGTCTGGAATCCATACAATATCAACTAAAATTTCCCATTACAGAAGTCGCGTGAATCTGATCGACTCTTTCGATCTCTTTTGTCAAGTGTCTTGTTGCAATGTTTAAAAATTTCTTCCAACCTTTTCACTATGCAACTAGCCGAAACTCCAATGACTTGACGTTGTTTTGTTATTTTTATGTTCTTTCAACCTCAAGGTAACCGTTGCGTTGTTTTATCGCGATATGATTTATATTACGAAGATGACTAGATAATGTTTCAGAAGGAGCTGCATAATACCAACAATCAATATGCAACTAACGATTTGAAATTGGTTCACTGTTGTAGAACCCCTTGGTCCGAATTACACCTTGAAGCCAGCACCTTGTTATTCATATTTGCGCCTTTGTTTTGATTTGCTGTGTTATTTTGACAGAATATTTGAGAGTGTGTTCGTGTGAGCTCATTACTAGGGGTACATTATCGAGCTTGGGACCGATGTGCTAGTTCTGACTGAGCCAAGAAAAAAATCGTTTTTGTATGGGACCTACTGGTCTTAGAGTTAGTCTATGGTACAACCACTAATCCGAACCAACACGCGCCCGACAGAAAAGCAGGTGCTACGATGTGTACTGACGTTATTCGATACTTTGGGATTGCTTTCGTCATTTATCATCCACGGTAAAGTACTGATCCAGGACCTGTGGCGAGAAGGTACGGGATGGGGCGATAAAGTTAGCGAAGTGGTCTACGCCATGTGGCAGAGCTGGATTAAAATGATCGAATTCATCGCCGAAATACGAATCCCGAGAAGCTCCTTTCGAAAAGCAATTCGAGAATCCTACCCAAGTTGCGAAGTCCATGTGTTCGTCGAAGGCAGTGAAGAGGCGTATTCCTGCGCAATCTATCTGTGCACGCCCAACGAGGGCTGAAGCCCGCAGTGCAGCCTTACTGCAGCCAAATCGAAGCTCGCTCCACTGAAACCCAGGTCTATTTCCATACTCGAACTGCAGGTGTGTGTACTAGGTGTGCGCTGGACAAAATTTGTGACAGAAAACCTTGGAACATCCATCTCCAAGAAAGTATTTTGGACAGATTCCAGAACAGCTCTAGCCTGAATTACGCAGTAGTTCTACGCCCCAACAGAAAAAAGCCTGGATCAAGGCTGATCCTCAAAACTACCGCCGTTTCGTATCATTTAGATTGAGTGAGGTACTGGAGTACACCGCAGTGAGCGACTGGCGATGGGTACCATCGAAATCAAACCCAGCGGATGAAGCAACTAAATG
Organism: Aedes japonicus; assembly: GCA_034211315.2. NCBI lineage: Eukaryota > Metazoa > Arthropoda > Insecta > Diptera > Culicidae > Aedes > Aedes japonicus. The sequence goes on from JASCZW010005264.1 coordinate 5,105, forward strand.
GGGTAGTCGCCCATACTTTGGCCAAGTGGTTCCAGGGATCCGATTTCTTGCAAATGCTAGAAGGCAAGTGGCCTCAGTCCAAAGGGTCGATTACTGCCACAACTGAAGAGACGCGTGCGTCAATCTTACATCACTGTTTGCCTAAACCCGCAGTAGACTTCGATCGGTTTTCCTCCTGGAATCGACTGCAGCGAGTCAACGCATACGTGATATGATTCCTACACAACTCGACCAAGAAAGTATCGAAATACTATGGAGCATTTCAGCAAACCGAAGGTCATCTGTTACAACGTGCGTCACCCTATAATCCTACCTACATCGAGTTACTGAACTTTTTTTTTCTTCCGTTCAGGACATAAGCCACTGCGACCAGTATTTTGATCTATTATAGTAATTCCCGTATCCGTATGTTTAGTGCATGTCGATTTACCTCATCACTATTGAGAAATGATGAGGTATTTGGTATTGTTACAGTTGTCATTGTTTGTTTTGTTGGCAATGAATCAAATTTTATTGAAAGTTTCCGCTATTTAAACCCTTTGAGGAGTGAGAGCACTCTTCAAAGGTGAGCCCCTTTATCAGTCAAAATCAGATTCATTGCTAAGAAAACAAACTATGACTCCATGCATCAGAGCCCTAGTCATAACCAATTCAAACTATAGAACATCAAATAGACATTGAGAATTCACATAAATGAAGACTAACCATGTTTTACTTATTATAAGCTCATCCTCGCACAATTGCAAAACGAGTATTGTCACTTTTCATAAGACATAAAGTGCCGCAACGCACCACGAAAAGGTGATCTACCAGCGTTACGGGTCCTGAACTTCTGCTGCATCAGTACCATCAACGATACAGTCACGGTTATATAGAGACGGTGGAGAACTATAGACACTCAAGTAATAGACCGGACATAGGCCGCCATGTTGTATCCAAAACGAACGTTTCCCATACGATTAGACAGTTGTTTTGGATACATCCATTGTGCCCGAATCACGTTGTCCGGTCTATTACTCGAGTGTCTATATGATGAACGAGGTCCGTCAACTTTATTCTATCCCGAGGCTTTAATGTCACCACTTTCACCTGCCCGATCAGCTCATCATGAACGAGCTTTTACCTATATGAATGAATGCTGGATCACGAGGGGTAGCAGACAGGGGGGGTCGAGGAGACAGAGGCTCTCACCCCTAACCACTTCTTGGTATTAAGCTCAAATGGGGTGCAGCCACAAACATCTGAAGATACGCCTACCGTCACTACGCAGAACAGCGAACTAGTTCGCCGACAGATTTAGGGAAAGTCGTACGAGTTGATCCAGTGTCAGCATTAAATTAGCTGTATATCGAGCCAAAATTTGCTTTTGAATAGCATTTATGGTGAATGTAATGCTAATATGCATTATAGTGCTTGTCGTTAAGACGCATATATGGCTACTTACGTGCTTTATGTAATGCTTATTGGTTACCTGGGTATATAAATAATTAATTCACAAGACGTCGCAGGTATTCAGTTCAACAAAACGAACCATGCCGTCAAACCAAACCTTTCATCCAACAACCCAGGGATTTCTTTCGGAAGTGCAGAGGTGTTCCTGGCTTCTAAAAAAAGCGAGTATCACGTCAACATTTCTACTCTTGCCTTTTTGTACCTGTATTCTGGTGGAACCGGTGCCGATATTGCCTTGGCCTTGGACCAACAGTTTTTACACATTGAGGATGTATGTTAGTCCCAAGCATTATCCGTTGATTTTCCTAGCGATTACAGCTGATCTGGTAATAACAGAGTAGCAACCGCCGTACAGTGGGCAAGAACTGATGAAAACTAAGCAAAAATCTGTAACTTTTGTCACTTTTAAGCGCGGCTTGTAAACAAGGCCATTTCCGCTTGCTAATTGTCTGGAAAATCGAATGAAACTGATTTCAATCACCGCATGGATATGATTGTGAAGTTATAGAGCTTATTTTACCCCACTGCTCCTTATATTCATGAATAATTTATAGACATTTTTGCACGGAGAAGCTCAAGATCAACAAAATAGTGCTTGTCCCATGAGAAATTTCGTGGAAAATCACATAGACACCGCACGGATTTCTAGTACCACACCCAAAGTTTCAAATATCATCTTTTTTGATCCATTGAGTGGTTCAGAGAATCATATGCCAAATGATTCGAGTGGATTAGATGCCATGCAAGAAGAAAGGATTGAATAAAAATTATGACTGTAGGAATAAAATGCGCATTACATTAACAACTTAATATTATTACTTATGAATCGATTGCTGTGTATAGTACAAAACACGATGATCCATTATGACCAGTTCTGTGTTCAGGATTCATCTGGTTTTGAAAACCCTTTTGAGGAAGTCATCTAGGAAGAAAACCAAACTTGGATGGGGGGTGGATTTGCGTCTCGTTCATTGCTTTTGTAGGCGTACGGGGACTGCTAAGAAAGAGGACGAATCCATCATAAATACAAAACAGTTTGTAGGAGTTGCACTTACTTACAGTGACTAGCTTCTTGAGCTCCATTCTCTATCCATACTGTCTGACACAAAAGTATCAAAAATGCGGCAACGAAAGACCGAGACCAAAATCGCCTGCAAAAATTTTGAAAAGCAAAACAAAACAATTGACTGGTTGCCAGGCGTAGCCAAAACAAAACGATTGAATTTTCAAATTACCGTGGCACACATGGGCACCTACCGGCACCATGATCAGAACATCAGGGATCATCGTAACGCTTGGAGATACACTGAAGAGAATGGGAACAAGAGATATTGTGCTGAGCGACTCACCCCTTGGATTCTCTCCCCTCTCGCTCTTTTTCATTTCTTACAGAGCCATTATAAAACTTTTGAGGGATTCTTTAGTACAGATAGAATCACAACTGTGCTGGCATACTCTACGAATAGTAGAGTGAAAAACGTAAAGCTGAATAAAATATGAATGAAAGAGAAAGTAATCATAGAGAGTCTCTCAATTTCAGATTCGCCCTAATGAAAAAAAAACCCTACAATTATTCAAGAATATAAGGGGAAGTAGGATAAAATAAGCTCTATAACTCCGAAACCATATCCGTGCGGTGATTGAAACCCGTTCCATTCAATTCCCCAGATGATTTCCAAGCGGAAATGGCTTTGTTTACAGGCCGCTCTTAAAAGCGACAAAAGTTACAGATTTTTTCCTTAGTTTTCATCAGTTTTATTTTAAAATTGACCAACCACCTCCACCATCAACAACGTTCCATTTGAGTGCCTTAGTTGTCCTACCAACTTTAAAATCGATCAATCGCTCCCCGCTGACGTAAGGATAATGAAGCAAGGAGGAAAACTCGTATCCGTATCCGAGATGTTTGTGCTCAATTAATTTTATTTTCTCAAGTCCCATGATCCGTAATTTCGAGATGACGCATCAATCCAGGAAATCGACGCGATCAATCCAGGAAAACTTTTCACCCATTTTTTTCTTTAATGAAACATCAACAAATGCCTGTGAAACGTTTTTTGTTCCAACCACCAGGGAAGTGGTGGTGTATTAAAACCGCGCGTCCAGATTTACTTTCAATCGAGCTTTAGCAGTAAAAAAATCCAGAATACTATGTTAGTGGCCCCAACAGCATCCTTACCTTTGGTTTAAATCGGGCTAATGTGTCTATTTGTACTATTCCTACAAACCGGTCAAAATCAGAAATCGGTTTAATGGATAAATAGTAAATTTTCAATACGTCACGTGAATTCAGTTTACCAAAACGAGCCATGCTGTCAAACCACCCTTTTTTCCAACATCCCAGTGATTTCTCGTGGAAGTGTAGAAGTATTCTCGGCTACCAATAAAGCGAGCAGCACGTCAGCATATTTTTACCATTTCTTGGATCCACAGTTTTTACACATTGAGGATGTATGCTAGTCCCATGCATCTTCCGTTGGTTCTCTGAGTGATTGTAGCTGATCTGACAATAATAGAGTAGCAACCGCGGGCGTTCAATCATGCTCATGCTCATCATTTCAAATAATCCGGAATGTGCTTTAAAGTCTTAATTTTTCTTTTCTGATTTGCTCTTATATTTTATTATAAGATTCACCAACCGCCTCCACCGCGCCTAATAACAACAACGTTCCATTTGAATGCCTCAGTTGTCCTACCAACTATAAAATCGATGAACCGCTCCCCGCTGACGTATAAGGATAATGAAGCAAGGAGGAAAACTCGTATCCGACAGGATTTTCCTCCCCTTTGTGAACGTCCTGCCAGCAACCGTCAGTCAGTCAATCATCGCAGTCAGTCGTCATACGACGATATGGGTTAGTGAATGAAAAACAGGATTTTCCCCACCCTGTTTTGCTGCTGTGCTGAATCTATAATAAAAGTGTAGAAATTGAAGAATATTTTTTCTTCTTCTCGCCATCTAGCTCCAAATAGTTACCAAAGTTGGCCAAAGCTCGCGGTCTTCCTTAAGCAAGTTATCGGTAATTGCCAAAAGAACGAATAGCAAAAAAAAAAAAGGTTCGGTTTTGTGAATTATGTATTCATTTGGGCACGCACTAGAAAACAAGCATAAATGTGATGTGATAGATTTCGAAGTTTGGAAAATGTTGTAGTTCCTGGTTTTAGTTGAAAAAGTTGAATTTAAGAGTATTTTGAAAAATAAAACTAAAATGGTTTACGTTCAGCCGTCCAAGTTAGGAAAGAAAAAAGCTTGCTTTGATCGTTGTTAAGGTGGAAAAAAAGGAAATACCAGTCAGTGTGTTTGTGATTGAGGCAATTGAGTTATGCGAAAAGATTAATTTAGCAAAATTTGGTTAGGAATATCGCTTCAATTGGGGTCAAAACAATCATCCTTGACCAAGATTTAAAGGAAGCTAATTTTCCAACCAGCGCTGAAGCAAGGAGATAAAGAACATACTGGGAAGGAAGGAGTGCACTCGTTTTGCACAGAGAGGAACAACAATGCCATCATCATGAGGCACGGGGAGGAAAAACCTCATATGGGATCTGCCAAAACAGTGTCGATGGAATAGAAGGAGACGCCCGGTGCTGGTGGGAGTGCAAAAACTGCAGTGTTTGTGTAACGAGCGCGCGGAAAATCGATATTTTCCCTTTTCTGTCAAAGCGAAGCTCGAAAGCAGTGAAGTTGGCTGCGGTTGTGCTGTTGGATTTTCCACCCAGTAGGCAAGTGTAGTTTCGTCGATTCGGTTTTCGGAGGGGAAATTGGCGTCAAAATAAAGAGGAAATTCGTGACGGTCGGTGGGGAGTCACGTTTTTCACAACATGTGCGGGTTGAATGTTTTGAAAAAAATGTGCTAGATCCGAAAACAGTGTCGCGTCTGTTTGAGTTGGTGTTGGTGAGCACTGCATGGCATAAGGCGCGGACAAAGGATGAAGATGCTGCGAAGATAAACAAGCACATCGCACACTATTAGTCGAGTGGAAGAGCTTTCACAGGTTGGAAACGAATAGAGATAACGATCAAAGTGCTGGGTGAAACAATAGCGTTGATTAAGTCCTTAAAATTTTCCTGAGTATGCACCGGAGGAGGTACTTGTAGACGAACCTATCAAGTGAAAGAGAAAGCACAGTTCTAGGAGATGTGCATCGCAATAGTGAACGGCTGATGTCGGGGATATTTGTATAGGGCTAATAAAGCTGTAGAAACAAAGCTCGTTCTCTGTGACGCTTCAGGGGGATAGGTTTCGTAAACCAGTCGCAAAAATGCACTACCGCCACGAGGAAGGGCGGCATTTTTTGCTGCGGAACGCCAGTGCCGGAGCTTCGGTGGACTCAAAATATGACCACTCCATCGTTTGGCCTTTCCTGATACAGGTAACGAACGGGGAAGGTTATTTAGGGGTGATGTTGCACGATATGCCAATGCGATATTGTTGTTTCTTGTTTTTTTAGAATGTTATGGAAAATCCACTTTGTACTACTACAAGTTCGACCAATTCTACGGTTTCGGTGCTACTTTGGACCACCATTGCGGTGTTCGGGATTGTGTACACGTTGTTAGGTGAGTTTTTGTATAGTTTGGAAGATTTGCGTCTTTGTTTTGTAAACAGTGCCTGTGACTGGATGCTGCAGGAAACTGCGCCATTCTGTTATGGGAGAGCAACAAGGTGCATCATTTTGAAGGTTAAGGATTATGTTTTCGGAGTGCAGTTTATACGGAGGCGTTCTTTGTCGTAGCCATTTTCAACATCTTACCCATACAATTTAAGAAACACAAATGTTTGTTTTTCAATTGCAAGTTCTCCAGGAGGGTATTGAAATACCCAAATGGTATGTTTACAGTCGGGTCTCGGTACGAAGAGCATTAACCAACCTCAATTTTCGGCAGTATAGAAGCCAATCACGTTGAGTGTCGAATATCAATTCTCAAACAGCCTAAAAGTCATAGTGGACGGATGATACAACCCACCATACTGTTTGAACCCTGACTGTATTTGATTAAATGGATTGTCACATCATAATATTCTTCAATCCGAAGAATATCAATACCCAAGCTGCACATTATTTTTGTACCAGTTCTACACGGATAAAAATAATCATAACAAATGTATCTGAAAATCTAATACTTTTTTGCCATAATGGTTTTCAAATAATATATAATCCATATATAAAGCTTATAAACTTTAAGAGGAGTTCTAATAGCAACTATCTTAGAACTGAGAAAGTATGTGTCAAGCTTATCATTTCCATCCCTCATTATGATAAATACCATGTTTCATAAACGTCATTAAAACTTTTGTATCCAAACAATACAAATTTCGTTACAATATGTTAAACTAGAAATGTGAAGAAAAAATAGTATTTTCCATTTAATTCCAACTACCTTTGCTTATCTTGACAGATTTCGTCTACAATGTGCAGAATTCTTCAGTGTTGTGTACTAATTAGACCTGTGCGCCGATCGGTTTTAAATCGGCGGTGGCGTGTATGGTATTTTCAAACGGCGGCGGCGATGCAGCCGGCGCCACGCCTCGGTCGTTCTTGGCGGAGGCGGCGTTGATCGGAGTGGGCATAAACTATCCCCTCAACATTTCCTTATGCTTATTCATTTTAACTTTTTTTTTCGTGCACTGTAAATACTATAGGATCACTCCAAGTCTTATATTTTGAAAGAAGGCCCGGATATCCGATAAGTTATATGACTAAGGTTGATGAATTGACGTGTGTATGTGTGTATCTGTATGTGTGTGTACAAAGATACGAGACTTAACATCATAAAATTTGTTCATAACAAGTCGACGGGGAATTCGGCTAATGTCTTTATTACTAAACTTAACCAAAACATTTTTTTCAGCGTTCATAGTTCAATTGCCAAGAGACGCTCTGCACATTTCGTAATTGTCGGTTACAATAATAGTTTAGTTTAGATATTCATGAAGATTCAATAAATAATATTTCACTGAAAACATATTACAACAGAAAAGTAGATTATAATGTTCTATTAGACATTTTATTATTTTGTAACCGGATTTTTAATGTACACACTTAGAAAATATTACAGTATTCGGTAATTTTTTACCGAACTTTCAACAGCTTAACAGTTCGGTAATCCGATTTACCGGATTTCTGTAAAATTTGACAAGTTCCGGTAATTTTTTTACCGGAATACTGTACAAATTCACCGAAATCCGGTAAATCGGATTACCGAACGTTCAGCTGTGGAAAGTTCGGTAAAAAATTACCGAATACTGTAAATTTTTCTAAGTGTGTACGGTTGAAAAACGAACACTCTTGAAATAGCGGAATGGATGAAGATAAAGAAAATCTTCCAATTGCAATAAAATAATCAGTTATTCAATAATTCTAGTATTTAAAAATTGAATATTCAAAAAATTTAATATATAATCAAAAAATCAATATTTAATATCTGAAAATTAAAAAATCTAGAAATCTCAAAATCTAAAGAGGGAAGGTTCATGATATATGTCACGCAGTAAGGGGGGCGGGACGTTTGTAAAAACGTGACAATCCATACAAAAAACGTGACAAGGGGGGGGGGGTATAAAAGGTCACTTTTTGCGTGGCATAATTAATGGACGTTCCCAAATCTAAAGATTTAAAAATCTTAAAATCTTAAAATCATAAAATTTTAATATCTTAAAATGAATCTGAAGATCCATAAAATTACAAAATCTGAAAAATACAATAAAATGATAAAGCTTAGAAATCTCAGAATAAAAAATTCTAAGACTAAAGGTTGTACGGAATCAAATTGCACCACTTTTAAATAGCTGCATCTTGTTACCCGTTGGGTATTTTCTATTGACATTTTGGGTGGAATTAGTTCAATGAGTATTTGTTTACGCTGTGTAAGTTTCGCTATAGCAGATGTGCAATCGTTGGAGTCGAACGAACAGCAGCGGCGCAAAGACATAAGACATTAACTTTGCGGCGTTTTTTGATCGCTTCGTTCAGATGGAGAACCTGGAATTCCGCGAGTGACAAAACTCGGCTTCTATGCCCATTTTGTAAGATGTCATTGGTGCGGTTGCGTCAAACGCTAAACCGGTTGAAAAAAAAAAAACATTAAAATTAAAAAAACGAAGTCAAAATCTGACAACTGAGCAAATGACACTTAATCGATTTTCAAGTCGTGAAGAAAACGAAACCTATCTGGGTTTTGGGTCTCACATACACCATGCGTTGCGCTTATGTTCACCCATGAACTTTTCATACGGCTATACTTTTTTAAACCAAGTTCTACCAACAGGGCAGAATTCAATTTTTGATGACAGCCCTGAGTCTGTACCATTAAAGCAATTTTTGATTACGAGAAAAAAAATCGGGCTCCAAATACCCTCACATGCCAAATTTGGTTCGATATGCTTGATTAGCTGGATGATCATAAGAACCTTTCCCAGCTCCAAAAACTCCTGCATACAAACTTTCACGCCGATCGGTTAATTAGTTTCCGAGTCTGTAAAGATCAGATAGACAAACAGATAGAAATTCATTTTTATCTACAGATAGATGACTCACGCTAATAATTTAAACGGCAAAAAATAGGGACAAAAAATAGTTACGTTATATCGAGGTAAAAATTACGTTATACCGAATTACATTATATCGAGGTTACATTATATCGATATGACTGTACATCAGTTACAATGACATAATTGTACATACCTACAGATTCAATTTAGCAGGTACATTCCTGCTATGAATATGTGGCTTGCTTTTGTCAGTAGCAAAAATATTATAAATATTACTGGGTACACGAATGACGAAGTCAAACTACCACAATGTTCTATAATATGACATGAAAAATCAATTTCAATGTATTTTTTTTTCATGGACATTTTGATTCCGTACCACTATATTTCAGACACTTATTCTCTAAAACAAACGTTTTGCGAGTTACTGTTTTGCTAAAACTGTTGTTTTTAAAACACATAAGCCCTTCTCAAAAGTTACTTCTGTGTTCAAACAAGATATCCTTATGTCAAAATATGTCTTATTTTATACTGAGTATGTTTAAAGTAAATTTCGTCTAAATCCAAGTGGCTCGTGTCAACTTTCGACTCTTTATGGCCGGTTTCGTCTGGAACTGCTCTTGTGCTGATTTTCACTATTTCTGTAAGATTTGCCTACACTGATAAAAATATTAATTCAAAATCATACCTTTTACGTACTACCGTCAGATATATTTAATATCAGTCAAATAATTTCTATTTGTGTTCACTTGCAACGTATTATGTTGATAAATATTTTCCATTTTCAAACCCAATGAAAAGTATGTGTCTCACCTTATAACTGATAGTAATTAGAATTATCAAATTATTAACAAAGATTAACTCCAGAAAGAGGAATGTGGATGAAATGTTACAGCGGTTGACCAACTGGAGGTGAGACGAAGTTAGTGTAAACATATACACTAAGGTTTTTTTTGCACGGTTTTTTTTTACACGGGTTGTTTTCGTCGATAACTCCAGATCAGAACAACTTATCGATCTTATTCAAATCACATTTTACGTTTTGGGCCAAAAGTAGTCATATGGCAGTTTTTCAAAAAATTCACAATTTTTGGTGTAAATACTCAAAATTTTAAAAACTGTATTTTAGTCATTGCATGGAGAAGTAACGCATACAAACAAAATTGAAGCAATATAAAATGGCTAAACATGTGAATTTATCAACTCTATTTAGTCTTTTTTTACACGGTTCCATACTAAAAGTGGAACCTATCCCCCGAGCAAAAACAAACCTTAGTGTAATCTATTGCAGGGACAACGGTTTCCTGGATTCGAAGCGGTTTAATTTATTGAATCGATCTCCAAACGAATAAAAACAATCATAATAAATGTATAAGCTTTGACAGGTAGTCGAGTACTAGATCTGTGCGCCGACGCGCCACGCCGCCGCCGCCGCCGCCACTATTTTCGACCAGCGCGCCGCTGCATTGTTTTGCCCACGCCGTTGGTCAATTTGAAGCGCCATCGCTTCAATTATATTCATTAGCCCTTTAGAAGTAGGCTTTTATTACAAATGATGACATCTCGATTCAGTGTGCATCCAGAGGTTTTGATACTTTAAGATTCTTAAATTTTTCATTCTCAAAATTTTAGATATTTGTTTTTGTTTTTTTGAAGCAAATAAAGGGTTTGGCGGGGTCTATTACTGTCAGGGGATTTTCTAAAACTGATTGCACACATATTTTGCCAGAAGATTAACAGAGTGTAAAAAGAAGAATGTTGTGGCCGAGTTTCAAAATGTTTCTGTTAAAGGGTGTACGGAATCAAATTGCGACACACACCATTCCACCAATCATCTTCAAACTTCCAAGGAGGGAAATAAAATATGTTATGAATATTTTCTTATGTTTGTTTTATTCAATTTCAATTCCACATCCAAATGAACGAACCTTTTTCTTTACACTACTCATAAGGTCGTGTACAACATTTGGACCAACTTTTTTTTTGCGTAGCAATACATTTTTTTGCGTATGTTCATCCAGTTTCACGTCCTTAGGATGCGTCCGAAGTGCCTGCTTCATGATGACCCAGCGCTTTTCAATTGGCCGCAGTTCCGATGCGTTCGGGGTGTTGAGATGCTTCGACACGAAATTTACCTCCTTAGTCTTATACCACTCCAAAACCTCTTTCGAGTAATGACATGAGGCTAAATCCGGCCAGAAAATCGTAGGACCATCGTGTGACCACAGAAGAGGAAAGTAGACGGTACACCTGTCGATTGACCGTTCCAGTTGTCACGAATGGGGCGCTCCGCTTTCCACATGAGCAAATTGCTTGCCAAATCATATAGTTTTGTGCAAACTTTGACATCTTCTGCTTTCTAACGTCATCAGGGACATCGAATTTATGCACGGTAGACATACTTTACCCATTAATGGGTTCGATTTATTATTATTGTTATTCCTACTGTGGAATGACACCATTTTACCGAAAACTGCGTCTACCCATTTAAATAAGTAGACGCAGTTTTTAAGTAAACCTAGCTTAACCCGGTGCGTGCGCTGCTACGCTTGCAACTAAATGAAAGAAAATTTAATGTAAATGGCACTTTTATGGTTTTTTTTTCGGAATGAGTTTTTTTTTCTTGAATAAGCAGGGGTTCAAACTTCTATCAAAACATGCTTCTTACCCGAGAAATACACGTTTTGTGTTTAAGTATCCTGGATAATTCTCATTTTTGGTAGAAATTTGTGTTTTATTTGTATGGAAGCCCTCCCTTCCAGGTTCTCAAACCACCATACAATGATTGCCTTCAAAAACCCCCACATGCCAAATTTGGTTCCATTTGCTTGATTAGTTCTCGAACCATCACACGGGGCTCTTCAATTATAATAAAAATTTAAGTTTCATTTGTTTGAGCCCCCCGCCCTTTCAAAAAGGGGAGGGGTCTTGAACCACCATAGAAATATACTTGCCTTCAAAACCCCCCACATGCCAAATTTGATTCGATTTGCTTGATTAGTTCCCGAGTTATGAAGAAATTTGTGTCTCATATGCATCAGAGCCCCCCCTTCCTGAGAGAGTAGGGGTCTCAAACAATCATAAGAACCTTCCCCAGCCCCATAAACCCCTTCACATAAATTTTCACGGTGGTTGGTTCGGAAATTTCCGAGTCTAAAGGGTGATACGGTCAAAATTTGGTCAAGGGAAAACGCGTGTAAATCGGTGAAATCGTTTATTTAAAAAATTAAATTAAAAAATCAAATTAAATTTCTTTTTCAAGTTCAATTAGTATAAAATTCAGGAAAAATATTCAGTTAGGCTTCCGCTTTCCAAATCCGAATTGCCGGGCCTTACGCTTGACCCCTGCCATCAGATTTTGTACAGCCACCTTGTCCACCTTCTTCGCCGCAGAAAGCCAGTTTGCCTTGAACTGCTGCTCGTCCTTAGCAGTTTTTTGGTCTTCTTTAGGTTCCGCTTGACAATAGCCCAGTATTTCTCAATTGGGCGGAGCTCTGGCGTGTTGGGAGGGTTCTTGTCCTTGGGAACCACCTGCACGTTGTTGGCGGCGTACCACTCCATGGCCTTTTTACCGTAATGGCAAGATGCCAAATCCGGCCAAAATAGTACGGAACAATCCGTGTTTCTTCAGGAAAGGCAGCAGACGTTTATTCAAACACTCTTTCACGTAAATTTCTTGGTTGACAGTCCCGGAAGCTATGAAAATGCTGCTTTTCAAGCCACAGGTACAGATGGCTTGCCAAACCAGATATTTCTTTGCGAACTTTGACAGTTTCGTGTGCTTGAAAATATCTGCTACCTTTCCCTTCCTTTGCCGTATAAAACTCTGTCCCGGAAGCTGCTTGTAGTCGGCTTTGACGTAGGTTTCGTCGTCCATTACCACGCAGTCAAACTTCGTCAGCATCGTCGTGTACAGCCTCCGGGATCGCGCTTTGGCCGTCGTATTTTGTTTATCATCGCGATTTGGAGTCACTACCTTCTTGGTAAGTCGATAGTCCGGCTCGTTTTTTGGCTCGATGCACGGTTGTAGACGATACACCCAGCTTATTTGCGGCATCTCGGAGAGATAGGTTAGGTTTCGCTTGAAACTACCGGCAACTCTCTTTGTCGTCTCAGCGGCTTCCGGTTTTCGATTTTCCCCCGATCCAGACTTCCTGGCTGTCGACAAACGTTCCCCAAACACTTTAATTACATTTGTAACGGTTGATTTGACAACTTTTAGCGATTTTGCCAACTTTGCGTGCGAGTAGCTCGGATTTTCGCGATGCGCGAGCAAAATTTTGATACGCTGCTCTTCTTGCTTGGACGGCATTTTGACAACTGAAGAGTGAATTCCAAAATCAAAAAAGGAGCAACATTCTACACACACACACCTTCAAAATGAGGGGTGTGCAGGTTTTTTAAATGCAAAATTGAAAGAAATACGTCAAGTTGATATTGACCAAATTTTGACCGTATCGCCCTTTATAAGGGTCTGACAGGCAGACAGACAGACAGAAATTCATTTTTATGTAGGGTATATGTCCCTTGACTCAGCCTTTTATGCATCCAGCGATCACATTTTTCATTATAACTCATAAAGTTTTTAAGCTGTAAGCGAGATTCAACTAGCTATACACTTGCAAAGATAAGTAAGATAAGACATTTGGTAGCATGTATCACTAAAAGTTACAAAACTATTTTTATAATGCCATAAACTTTCGAGGGATGTGGATTTAATGTCGATCTATAAGCACCAAATTGGGTCTATTCGTGGATGCAACTTCGTCCCATTCGATGGATTTATTACTAAATGCAGTCTTTGTACGGGTTTTTTTTTCAAATTTTATGAATTAAGGCATTAAAAGCTGTACTGGATTCACTTAATACAACATTTCACAACATAAACTAAAGTAAAATTGCATCGAAACACTAAATGATGTTCACATATGATTTATCAGCCATTCAATAATGAAAACATTATAATTCACTATACAATGATTTTGTTCCTTCTTTTTGTGTTTCGATGAGTCACTGGAATGTAGACAACCGCAGGTTCATGCATTTCCACTTGAAATTTTACCAATAACAACCTTTTTACTACGTTATTGATACAACAGGCCATAGTTTGGAACATACACAAAAATATGTACCCAACATTGGGACTACGATTTTCTTGTAAAATCATTGTTATTTTAGCTATGTGAACAGTTAGTTTGTAACGTGTAACTATGTTCTGCACATTCAGACTGCATAACTTGCTTTATCGATTCAATTAAGCCAAATTTAGATCACTTGAAATCGTGTAGATCATCTGTTTAGCATAACCAGTGAAGTCATGATGCCCCAAAAGTTCAAGAAACCGAAAATTACGCAGAAGTGAACAACTATAAGTTGATTAATATTGTCTCAATTGCTTCGGATTACATCTATCATGCTAATAGCAACATGATTTTGTTGATTATCGCTAAATTAATGACACATTTGGCACATAGGCTGAAGCTAAGGAGCTAGGCTAACATTACATCCCCTTACCCCTATGTCTTACCCGTATGCCAAATTTGGTTCCATTTGCATTATTAGATCTAGCGTTATGAAGAAATTACAGTTTCATTTGTATGACAGCACCCCTTATAGGAGAGGAAAGGGGTCTCAAACCACCATAAAAACATTTTTCTCCTCCAGAAAACCCCACAGGCCAAATTTGGTTCCATTTGCTTGATTAGTTCTTGAGATATGCAGAAACTTCTGTTTCATTTGTACGAGAGCCTCCCTTTCTAGAGAGGTGAGGGGTCTCTGACTACCATAGAAACATTGCTTGCCTCCAAAAACTTCCGCATGCTAAATTTGGGTTCCTTTGCTTGATCAGTTCTCGAGTTATGCAGAAATTTGTGCTTCACTTGTATGGGAGCCCCCCTTTCCAGAGAAGGGAGGGGTTTCAAACTATCATAAGAACCTTTCGGTGTTCAAGACGAATCCAACAAAGCAAAAATCTTGCCAAACGGTCCTTGCGCTCGCGAGTTAAATCGTGACAAAGGAAATCCCAACTCATTTTTATTTATATAGATGTGTAAAAAATCCACGGGAATAACAATAATAATAAATCGTACCCATTAATGGGTAAATGAAGCTTACCGTGTGAAGCGCAGTGAAAAACTGGAGCCCCGGAAGTGTGCTTTTACATACGTCTCATCATCCATAACGAGGCAATGTGGTTTCGTCAACATCTGGGTGTGGAGCTTCCGTGCACGTATTTTACCTACCGTGTTCTGCCGTTCATCGCGATTAGGCGCCTTTTGGAATTTGTACGTGTGTAGTCCTTCACATTTTTTCGCATCTTGCACGAAAGTTTTGGTTAGGTTCAGTTTTTTCGCCACATCTCGAACTGAACTGATGGGATACCTCTTGAAAGCTTGAACTACCCGCGGCAGGCATTTCGTACTATAAATTTCCCCGTTCACCGCCAATCCGGAGCGAAAGAAGAGCGGCTTTCACTTCCCTTCTCGCTGATTGTCAGCCACCGCAGCACCTTCTGACTCTCGGAATGACTCACTACTACTTCGTGGGGGAAGCAAAATACGAAGTGCCCTGCCAGTCGTTGCCATCCAGAGTGAGATAGGTCTCGTCGTTCATCACCACCGCCACGTCAGGATTTTCCGGAAAAATCGAGTTGACCATCTTATTCAGCCGCTGCCGCTGCTTTATTGCCGGCAGCTCCGAAACCAGTGGACGCGACTTCATCTTCCTGACATGTATGTTCATGTGCGTCAGGCATTTTTTCACTGTTTGGCCGGTTGAACCGACCTCCCGGTCAAGCGCATGCAGCGATGTAGCCACTTTTCCCTCAGTCTTCCTCTTCAGCATCCTTTGGAGCTTCTTGGCGCTCAGGCTCGTCGGCCGTCCTGAACCGCTTTCCTTTGATGCTTTGATTGTTGTCTAATAGTGCCAAGATGTTGTAGATTCCGGAACGGGCGTATCCGGCGTCCACAAAGTGCCGCACGATGTCCGTTTTCGACGCGGCGGGGTGCCGTTCTTTGAACGCGCACACTTCTGAACGGAGTTGCTTCACTGTTTTTGCCATCACAGTTAGAGTTCGACTGATAGAGCTGTCAAATTTTGTCTGCTGACTCATGGGTTACTATGATGGATGCTGCATGGGCAGTTTCCTCAGGGCGGGTGAAGCTAAACCCATGAAAAATCGGCAATTTTGTCCATATTTTTAAATGCAAACGTTAGTAGATCCTAATTTTATTAATTCCATGAAATCTTTGAGAACCATGATACAAGGTCCCGTCATTCACCCGTTTCAGGATACCGCTGTTTACGAGCAATAGGATTTCTAACCGGTCTGGCTGCTGGTGCCGGATGCATCGTTCTGCTGCAGAGTAAAAACATCACGGAATTCGGAAATCTAGCAGCGCCAGGTAAGAAGCATTTGATTTGTTGAGATGTTAGCAAACTTTAAAAAAGACTTTGTGTTTTCTCCCAGCCCTCGCCGTAGTTGCCGGCTTATTTGGTGCTATCCTCGGCTCGACTCATCCAATTTCGTCCATTTTGATCGGAGCGTCGGCCGGTGCGCTGGTGGCCGGTGCCATCATTGCGGCCTGCATAGCCACACTACCTCATTACATCTTTGGAGTGAGTATTTCCCAGCTGACATTTATGTTTTGAGTGCCTGTCAATATAGATCTTCCTTTTAGGAAAATGAGCTCTTCGTGTCAGTCGTGGGAGGTGCAATCATCTGTGCAATTATAGCACTGTTCTGTCCAAAGTTCATGTCAATCATTGCTTCCAGCATTCTGGGCTCGGCCATGATCCTGTGCTCAATTGACTTCTTCATGCATGGACTGAACACGTTGGATTGGGTAAGGCGAACCGTTGACTAAGGTTAGGCATTGTCTACAGCGTTTCCATTCCGCTCGTTTTAGATCGTCAACATCAAACCAGATCCAACACCCCCGCCCTGCTGGGGTGGGGTGATCCTGTGCTGTTGGCCAATTACCTCGGTGCTAGGGGTACTGGTACAGAGCTTTGTCACTGCCTGGAAAATCGACCACCGGCGACAGATGATGCACCGAAGGCGGCGAAACTACAAGGGACGAACCGGATCGAGGTCGCGAGAAACGCGCGAGGAAGCCCGGCAGCGAAAGTACCGCTACTTGTATCAGGTGCGAACGGCCCGAGGGGACATCATTTCGCAGGTACGTTCCCGGTTTCTTGAGATCATTTTTCAAGATCATAACACTGAGTGAAACTCTCGAAAGTAGATTTAGGAAATTTGAACTTTGTGGTCTTCTCAATCCCTGCCAGTTTCCCCCATTCTAAGGCATTGATTTTAGTTGAGATCGCGGCCTTATGCATTTTATGTTATTCCAGATTTATCAGACTTAACGGATACTGGATTCCGGTATTTTATGACCAGATGTAGAAAAGTTTCGTAGTATGCGCATAAGTTGTGACAATAAAGTCTTCAATATCTCTAATTTTCAGAACTTCGTATCAGCGCTCCAGAAGCATGTCACCACGGACTCTGGTCCACCGTCGGAGGTATCCACCAAGTTGGGCTCCAACGATCGCAACACAGCCCGAAGCGATCGGACCCATATGACCAATCTGCCGGATTCGGACTTTGACAAGCGAGATTTAAGTTACGAGAAACGTTGACATTCGGCCAAATAGCATTCGCATCCAAAGCAGCAAGAATACTACAACTACAAACATAGCAACAATAACCACCACCACCACCCCCATCATCAGCAGCAGCAACAGCAGAAACAGGAGCGCACTTGTTACTAGGAATGCCACTGCAGAACAGAGTTAGACGAGGGGTCTCTGAACAACCGAAACAATGAATTGGTAAGTGATGACCGAGTCGTGAGTGGTGCATTAAGCATTGTACAGCCAAGGTAGGGAAAGTTAGTAGTCTGAATTACAAAAAAACGGATTTTTTTTATGAAGATAGCGAATCAAAAAAAAAAGTTCGCAAAGTGGAATGAATATCCAGTAACGTTCTAGGGACGGGAATAGCGAAGAACGAGTCAAAGAAAGGCCACTGCTAAACATGCGCAACATGTCATAAAGAGTTAAAAACGATTTTAAACCAAGACAAATGTAATAATATGCATAAAACAACCTATAAATACCAACTCAATAACTGAATCAAATTCATTGCTATATAAAATTAAGATTTACTAAATTGTACTTATTTCAGAAAGTCTGAAGTAAAACTTAAAACGTAAAATTATTGTTTCTAATGAAATAATCTAAAGCAAAAGTTACAGTGAACAGCAAATTAATAAAATAAATACAAAGAAACGTAAAAAAGTGGAAATGTGACGAATGTGATTCAAATTTTTATCAAAATGTAGCGATACAGAAAAAAAAGCAGATGTAGATTTTTTTTTTAAATTCTCGATAGATTCAGATGCATGCTGTAGCAAAAGCGGTTTTGTTCATTTTTCACCGACAAAATACAAACAGAAACGGAATGGTTGTTTGATTTACAAATACTTTATTTTAGCGTTCCCAGTGTTGTCCACAAGCTCACTCTAAAATGTGCTTGGCAAATACCATTTAGGAAGAGAGGGCATTATTGAACTATTTATATATATCAAACAGGATAATAAGCATCAATACAGTTAAGCAGCAGAAATCGATCAATGTGTTTTAAGAGGATAATACAATTTTTCGTTAGATATTTTTGAACAATACAATAGCAAAACCGCCGTCGCCGTCACCGCCAGACAAAAATACGGATTACAATAAGTGAAATGATATGTGACATCTGATGTAGGCAGATGTAAGAGCAGAAACAGAAAGATAGCAGAGGCCCCATACATCGAGCGAGAGAAAGTTGACAAGAATAGGCAGAGGAAGCGCGAATGAGAAGAGAGAAAGAAAGAGAGAAAGAGAGAGAACAGTGTAAACCTTTCCAGGAGGCAAAGGTAGACGAAGAATCATGAAAGGTATAATGATGCAAGACAAAGAGTAATAAATGTACTAGGCTAATGGAAAGCTCAAAATATATATAAGCCATATTTTGGATTTATCGGACCTTGATGCAGTTCAGTTTTTAAAATATCACTCCATCCTCAGTGCAACAGTGCCGCATCAGCGATAGTATGATTAATCAGGTTGTCACTGTTGTCTTCTTGTTAGATCATTTATTTGTACAGGCTCAATCGAATAACCTTTACAGAGCCAAGTTCTCCTTTCAATATACATCAATGATCTTAAAAATAAAGTTCAGAGGGGAAGAACCGATTAATCGTGGCCGTCTCGAGGCTAGTGAAAATAATAGTGGATAGAAAAGGGTGCGAAAATTTAAAGTGTGATGTACAAAACACATATGGTTTCTATGTCTAGGAGGTATTTACTTCTAAATGGACAGTTTGTTTATCTGAAAATTTTAGAAGATGAAAACAAAAATACGAACACTGTAATCAAAAAATTAAAACTGTCCTCAAAAAACCCGAAGCACAAAAATATTTTCGCCAAAAATTTTCTTCAAACTCTCAAGGAGTAGACTACAAAATTATGGATAGGTTTCTATAACATTGGTTGTTTGGATCTCTTCTCCATGATCAAATGCCCTCACCACTCTTTAGGTTCTGGGCAATAGTGAGGCCAACTTTTTTCTTTGCTTTCACTCACTGTTTCATCAAAGCCAGCTCGTTATTGAATACGTTGGGTGTTTACGAAGTTTGGCCTTCATGATGGCCAAACACTTCTCAATCGCACAAAGTTCCCTCTCTATTCACAAACTGTTAGCATTGGGGAGTTGGCATTTGCATTCTCCCCATCCAGAGTGCTTCATTCGGGTGCCCTGATGGTCCCTCCCATTTCCCCTCCCATGAATTATTTGTATAATAGTGTATGTATTTATGTAAATGAAAAATACTACAAGCAGTAGGAGCTCAGTAGGTTGAAGACTTTTGGTACAAAAACAACATTGTTGGCTTTGTACCAGTTTAACACCGGCCGCACGTAGTGGCTGGTTGACAAAACCGGTCAAAACAGTGTCTCGTCTAATTGAGACCGTAGAAAAGACAGCAGCCGCCCCTGGAGGCACTCGTCTCGATAAGTTTGCCCATTCATGGCATCCGGCGTGACGTATGGCTGCCTCATCTCTCCACACCCACAGATGACCTGCCAAACCAAGCACTTTTTGTCGAATTTAACCTCCTCAAAAAACGGTCACCCGTGATGTTGCAACGTAAAACTCCCACCCCGGCAATTGCTTTGTTTCCGCGTTGATGTAAGTCTCGTCGTCCATCACGACGCACCTCGATTTCGTCAGCCACTCTCGGTACAGCTTTCTGGAGCGAGTTTTAGCTACCTTGTTTTGTTTGTCGTTCCACTTTGGTGCCATCCTGGCACTTGTAGACCTGGCAGGCTTAATTGTTTTTTCGACAAACCAGATGGAAACTTCCGTCTTCTTCGCCATCGTGGGTCGAATGGTTCGGTCAAGGCTTGAACAGATTCAACACCTTCCTTGCCTTCAACGGATTAGCTGTCTTCGGGTTGCTGCCACTGCCTGACCTCCGCCGGGGACGTCTGGATCTCGTTCAACTACTTCACCACCCAAGACACCGTAAAATGATGAAATCCCAGATGTTTTCCGATGTATCTGCGGGACGCAGTCGGATTTTCCACGACGGCGCACATAATTTTTCGGCGTATCTGCTCTAGTTCCGATGCCATCTCGATAACCACTAGACATTACACTTGTTATTAATGAACAAAACTTGCACTGTACTTGACAGTTCGTTCGAATTTCGTGTACAATTCATGGCAAATTACTACATACTGAGTTTTCAAACAGCGGAAAAACTCAGTAAACTTTGAATCATCAGCACGTGTAAGCAACATTATGAAAACTTCATATTTTTCCATCAATAGATAATGTTGGAATGAAGCATTCAGTGTAAATTTCGAAAGAATTTATTTAAATTTATGTTTTCTTCAATATGAATAATTGTTTTTGAGTTTACCGACCTTTTCAGCTGTTTGAAATTTTACCGAACAGATTGAGTGTGTACCTACATTATAAACAGAGGAAAAAATAATGAATGTTAACAGCGCCATACAACAATGTTTGCAATATTTAGTATAGGCTATATTCAGGCGTTATCTGAATATAGCTTGACATGAAAATCCCATTATCTTCTTCCAAATCTACACGCAAAAAAATCCGGATGGGTTAATTAGTACTCGAACCAACGACGTCACCCTTTATGTTAGGCACTGCGGAGTAGGTCGAGGCACGGATGAATCCGCCACCTCAACAGGCAAAAGTAACGTGTTGGTAAGCGCTCATGTACCACTGATGGCTTTGTGATAGTTATTCTCTGTTTTGATGCGCACATGTAGATGAACTCTCCGTTTTGGGTATGCTTTGATTCACAACGCTTTGGTTTGAGTACTACTTTCTCATGCCTTTCGTTCAATTAATACATCTGTTCTGTTTCAACCTACCGTACACTGACGGAACTTTAACGCTTCTCTTCATATCTTTCATTCTAGCAAACTTGGAGCCTCGTGGTGATGAGCGAACATCTCCTTCTACATCATAATCGTTACTCCACGCGGTGATTAGGTCTTGCCGAACTATTCGGGGTGTGGTGCAACTGGCATTCGATGTTCTGTTGCTTGTTGGAGTGGTTCCGTGCTTTAGGTGGATGGTGCTAGTTAAATACTTTTAGTGTATCGTTAACCAAAACGAACCATGCTGCTAAACTGTTTCCAACTATCCAACATCCCAGTGATTTCTCGTGGAAGTACAGAGGATTTCCCGGCTTCCTTCAAAGTAGTAACTCGGCTTCCTTCAAAGTAATTCCGTCGAGTAATAACGTCAACACTTTCCTTCTCATTCCCTACTTGATCAGGATTTGGGCACGACCGCCGCCGTTATGGGGTCACCAGTTTTTACACATTGAGGATGTATGTTAGGCTTTGTGCACAAATTACGTAACGCATGAAGGGGGGAAGGGGGGTTGAGCAACCGTTACTTATTGTTGCATATGGGGGAGGGGGGGTTTTAAAATCGTTATGTAACAAAATAACCAATTTAAAAAAAAAAATTAAAAATGAATAACCAATTTGCAACAATTAAATTTCCTGTGTGCGAAGCAAAGTAGCAAGTAGCAAGTAGAAAAGTCTGTTAAGGTGGTGGATTCATCCGTGCCTCGACCTACCCCGCAGTGGGATGTTGGGCAATAGTAACGTCTTTGGTTCGAGTACTACTTTACCCATGCCCGTTCACTCAATTTTCAATACTTCTATTCTATTTCCAACCTACCGTACACTGACGGGACTTTCAACACTTTCTCTTCATATCTTTCATTCTAGCAAACATGACTGTCCACTCTTGGTGACTCATGGCCAATCGCATGTGTTTCTTATGGGAGTGGCCATAATAGAAACACATTTATGGTCAAGTGGTGCATTTGAATTTTTATGAAAAATTGATTAAGTCTATCTCTTGTTTTCTGACAAAATTCTAAAGCATCGATAAATGGAGACGTACACTGAAAATTAATTTTCGTAAATTAGCTTACACTCGTTTCGTAAACATCTTTTTTGTACAATGTACAAACATTATTTCGTGAAGAGCAGAATTGCTCCTCGTGGTTGCCTTTTTTCATATATATATTTTGAGCCGATAAAGTAGAAGTGTCAAACGTTCATGCAGCCACACAAGAGCCGTTTATTTTTTATTGGTAACACATTACTCGTAGCTATTTGTATTGTTCTTTTTGTGTCAACAAATGCTTCGTGCTTCTGACAGTTGCGCGTGTGGCTTTTGATACGAAGGGAGCTTCGTAGAAAGTACACATCAGTTTAGTTGCAGAGAACAACGAATAGATTTGTTAGTCCTACCTTCGATCGTAATATAAACGAAAATTAATTTTCAGTGTACTACATATTTAAATGTGATCTACTAAACGAAAGGTATCTTATGACGATTTGCATCACCAATTGACGCAATTTTCCATAAATCGTTCATCTACACACTGAGAAATATATTGTTCTGCATAGATTCAACAAATTTTATTGTTGACTCACGGCTTATTTTATTCATGCGCTGCCCGGATCAAAAGGAAAACTCTGAATTAGGTTATATTAATTGCAATAAGTCAATATTATGCATTGCATAAAATACTGTTGATTTAAGTTATATGAATAAAACTTTTTTGTGATACTTTCAATAATTTAAATACATTTGAAAAAACTTGTTGAACTGATATTTGTAACAGTTTTAAGAACATCCATTAACCTGAATGAATGCAGTACAATGGGTGAAATGTTTTTCGTAATCTTTATATAAGCTTTAGAATACATAAATGAAATTAATTGAATGATGTTTGCAATCTTTACTCATTTCAAGTATATAAGAATTAAACATAAAAACAACAACAATAACAGTTTTTGTGATGATTATCACAATTGAGAAATTTGGGAGGGGGGGGGGTCCATGAGCGTTACGTAATTTAAGGGGGGAGTTTGGTCACGCGTTAGTTATTGTTACATAGGGGGGGGGAGGGTGTCCAATATTCCGGTTTTTTGCGTTACGTAATTTGTGCACAAAGCCTTAGTGTCCTAAGCATCATCCGTTGGTTCTTTGTGAAAATACAGCTGATCTGGCAATAACAGAATAGCATCCGTGCGTGGTCAATCATGGTCATGCTCATGCTCATGCTCAAGTTATCCCCAACTCAAGTGAATTCTAACTTATCGTTTGATTAATTCAATTAAGCTTGCTAAAATTCCACACTTGATATGGTTCTTTCCTTGTATTCTCCCATACGCGGGGTAACGATCTCTGATGATGTTGTTTTGAGAAGGAAATAATTTCTCATCACCATGAGGCTCTAGGAGTAGACAGCAATTTTTTGCTAGAACAAAGTTGTTAAGAGAAAGTATTGATAGTTCCGTTAGCTCACGGCAGGCTGTGAAAATTGAATAGAAGTAGTTTGAAATTGAGCGGAGGACATTGTGAGGTAGTATTTCGAAACAGGAACACAAACTTTAGGTAAAGCAGAAGTCGTATGCCAAAAATAAACCCAAAAGGAGCGGGAGATAGTTTCTCTCCCATGTAGGGGATTTGGGAGTACAAATAGACAGTACGTTAGAACTATTAAAAAAAAAGCTATCGGTAGTATTTGAGCACGTTCAAGTGCACAAACTTTTACCAGTCAAGGTGGTGCATTCGATCATGCCTTGACCTACCCCGCATGGGGATGCTTGGTAAAAGTTTGTGTTCCTGTTTCGAAATACTACCTCACAATGCCCTCCGCTCAATTTCAAACTACTTCTATTCAATTTTCACAGCCAGCTAACGGAACTATCAATAATTTCTCTTAACAACTTTGTTCTAGCAAAAAATTGCTGTCTACTCCCAGAGCCTCATGGTGATGAGAAATTATTTCCTTCTCAAAACAACATCATCATTGCTAAAATTGCTGTTTTAACTCACTGCTCTCACTGTCATATCTCGTTTCCGGGCTTGGCCAACCGCAAAAAGCGCTGCCTTGGAAATTCCGTTGATTTCGCCAAGGTATGGTGACGGATGGTCCGTTCGACAACCTGCGAAGCCGTTCAGCGTTGATAGTTGAGTTTCAGGGTGGTATCCTATCGCTACGCACTTCAACACGTGAAGTAGTCCCAAAAGTAGTCACTGGGCTTAAATAAAGGTCACTACGCACGGTTGGATCGAAGAAAACGATACTTGAATATGAGATACCACATTGAATTTAGTGATAAAGCTCAATTTAACGTAATGCGTCACTAGAACTTTTGTTCTGTATTATAAAATTTAACTTGGTCAGTGCTTAAACTCCGTACCCAGGATCAGGAGGTGGAGTGGGTTTATATATCCTCGTCTAAATGTCCAAGGCGATCTTCTAGATTTGGGCGCCTTCTGCAACCTTCGTGCGTTCGAATAGTTTGGGCTTTATCTCTGTCGAAGTTTTGATATTCGAGCAGCCAAGTCTTCCTATCAGTGCTCCTGATGGAACAAGAAAGTAAGGTGAAATTGAGTCGCTTAATTTGATAGCCATTTCACGGCCGCTCAGGTAGGATTAAGGAGTGTATCGAAAATAAGCTATCCACAAACTTTCTTTCAAATTATGTTGAAAACCGATATTTTATTCATACAAAAAATTGATCCTTTATTGTACGAGGTTAAACTTGAACATAATGAAGACCGGATGAAATTTAAGTTATTCCTTCACGAATTTTTGAACCTTGGATCGAATACTCTTCATCAAGTTCCGGACAAGTGTTGCATCGCATTTTTTGGACGCTTGAGCCCAAATTTTTTTTTGAACTCCTGCATGTTCCCAGCTGCCTTACCAGTCCTCTTGAAGACCCTCTTCACGATTGCCCAGTAACGTTCGATGGGTCGAAGCTGAGGGCAATTTGGTGGATTGATATTTTTCTCAACGAAATCTATACCCTTTTCCGCAAGCCAATTGAGAGTGGTTTTGGCATAGTGAGCCGACGCTAAATCCGGCCAAAACAGTGGAGGTGTACTATGCTTCTTATATAAAGGCAACAATCTCTTCTGGAGACACTCAGATCGATAGATTTACGCATTTATAGTTCCGGTAGTGTAAAAAATGGTTGACTTCAAACCACAGGAACATATTGCTCGCCATACCAGTACCTTTCGACCAAATTTCTCCACTTGAATTGACCTGTCCGCATCGCTCACATCCTCCCCAACGACGGCAGTAAAGTATTGTGGACCTGGAAGGGTTTTGAGTCCTTCTTTACATAGGTCTCATCGTCCATCAAAACGCATGCATCCGGACGCTGCAAAAGACGCTAATACAATTTCCGGGCCCTTGTTGCTGCTCGCTTCTTCTGTTCTGCACTTTGTTTCGAGATTTTCTGCTTCTTGTAGGTCTTCAGGTGGTTTCGCCTCTTGATACGCTGGATCATTCCGACACTCGTTCCTGCTTTTTTGGCCAAATCACGTATTGACATTGATTTGTTCTTCACGATTAGAGATACCACTTTCTTCTCCAGTTTCGGGTTGGAAGAACCGGGTTTTCTGCCTCTTTCTGGTAGCTCATCCAAAGAATAGTGTTCCCCAATCATATTAATGATGGTTTTAACACTCGCATGATGAATTCGAAACGGCACACAGAGCAGCTATTGCACGATTATTGCTGACCTCACGTTTGTTTCCTTGTGAAGACAGGAAAGACATATGTTATTTTGCGTTGATCTGGGAATGATCCGACTTGCAACGATAAATTGAAGAGACGGGATGGAGGTGTAGATAGATTAGAGCAGCATTTATTCAAAATAATTGCAGGAATTCCGTCAGGCCCCAGACTAGTTGATGTTTTGGAGGAGGAACTAGCTTTTACCAATGTTTCAGGATCGACGATTGGGTGATCACCAGCTGGAGAATGGACTGGTACATTGTTTGCAGCTTTGTGAGCTTGTAAAATTGGCTCAGGAAAAGGTCACAGATACCATCTATAGACGAGCCTTCAATACTTCCCTTGGACATAACAGTGGAGAGACCGGATTCTTTTCTCTGTTCGTTCACGTAATTCCAGAACTCTTTAGGATTGTGATGTAGTTGTTGCTGAACTTTCCTTTGACGCGCAGTAAAAAGTTTCTGATTTAGCCGTTTGTATCAAAAATTGGCAGAGTGATAAACTTGTTTGCATCGGCGCTAAGTGCGACCATATAAAAAAAAGTGGGATATTGGTATTGCGGCGAAGCTATAACCCATTGATTTTTTCTACAATGTTTCTACATTTTCTGAGTACTTTATATCTGTGTTAACAAATTTGATTCAAGGGGTGTATACACCTAGACAAAAATGAATAACTTTTTTATTTTTGGTTAGAATCGATGACCATGTATTAAAACATTGTGTCTTTTCATTAAACTTTGTACAAAACAAAAACTTGCTATCTCTTAAATGGACGAAGTTGTAGGGTAAAAAAGGAATGCAAAATGTAATACCCCCTTAAAAATCGTTGTTATCATAACTTTATAATTTGAATTTTCCCATTTTTTTAATACTCTACAAAGTTTTGGGTATTTCAAAAATACACATCTTTGTAAAGGACGGCTAATTATTATTTTTCCATATAAAGGATATACGTCTGTTTTAATGAAATTTTTTAAGCAATCTTCGAGGATGTGTAGATTACCGGTTAGCATGTATAAGCAGCTACACTTAACGTTAATTTATTTAGCAACTGATACCATTCAAAATTATATACAAATTGTAGGAGGGGTCCAAGAGGGCAGTTAGGAAATTTTCAAAAAGTAACTAAGCTTTTTATAGTGATTTTTCCATCTCTTCCAACAGATATTTTGACTTGCTTTTAATGTTTAAAAGAAAAAAGGCCCATTTATTAGATAATGAAGCTTATTTGAATATAATAATGAAAATAAGTCCATCTTTCTACTGCAAAGCTTCCTCTTCATCTTCCAAATCTTCGTTGGTTGAATGCAATGCTCTCTTTTCTGAAAGGTTTGCATTTCCTTTTTGAAATCTTTCGCATTGAAGAAACCAGTGGGTCTGAAGATACCTGCAAACGGTTGAAGATGTCCTGATTTGTGGCTACACTGCACAGTGGTCCAGTAAGCTTCTTTAGGCGGACATGAGGTTTTCAATGGAAATTTGTGGTATTAGAGCTTTGGTTACTTCTGAGAACTTGTTGCAAACTTATTGTACTACAATTTGTATGAAATAATTTTTTTCTTGCATTAAACGCAAGAGTGGCGTATACTCTAACTTTTTTTATGAGCCAATATCGTCAGCAAAGTAGTAGAAATTATTATTATAAAAAACTTTGTAGAAAATATTGTTTGGCTAGCTTCAAAGCCTACTGCAATAATTCCGAATTTTAGTAAATAATCGTTTTTCGACTAAAAGTTACTCATTTTTAACTTTTACCAGCTTGCTATGTTCAACAAAGTTGTTCGTTTAGACATTTGCTACAATTTTGCTGAATACACCATAGTTGTTTTTCTTCTTGTTTTCATTTTATAGTAAATTTTCAGTTAAATTTACGCCATTCTATAGGCCTTTCAATATGAAATGGAGCACCTGAAAAAAATATGGCATACCATGACTTGATTTAACGCACCTTAGAGTACTTTTATGGAAAATTTGAGAGAGATGATATTTTTCTATCTTTTTTAAAGCTACTTTCTGTAACAAACAGTTTTCAATAAAAACATACATCTGGAGCTAAAATAGAATCAAAACACACAGAAATCATGGCTATCTCTGATCAGTATATGACAATTACCACGTGTTCTCATAGAAAAACGCTTAATTGGATATTAGTTAATTTTTATTTAGTTTCGAGCTTCTTCAGGTAAATCAAACTGTGTCTCACCACGAGTTGTACGTCTGTTGATAAGTGAGATTACAGGATCGGAGATAAGAAGAAGCCACTTGAAAACTTCTTCTGTAAGCGTGGAGATTTCAGCGAAGCTTGTTTTGTCAATGATTGATACGAAGGAGCTGAATGACGTGACAGGAACTTATTCACAACAATGTTACATCTGTTTGTGGTCGGTAAAGCGATTGAATGACTCTTTTGAATATCAAACATGTAGTGCCCCAGCTATATTGAAGCATGTGTTTTCTCTAAATGACGCTCAAATACGAACCATGGAGCTATTGTTGAATATCAGCTTTAGTTTGACGTTGCCTAAGCCTTTTTTTAATTTCTTCTTTTTGAGGGTCCTTCTATAGATGACCGACGGGAATTATGGAAGTTCTTCTAGTGGCTGCCCTATGAATTAAAACACGATGTACGCTTGATGGCATTTTGTACCAGCCATACAGCTTCACATATTGCTGGACAGTTTCAATAAGATATATCTTAAACTTTTCTGCATTTATTTCGAATCTTGAAGAAATATCTGACAAAATGTTGGAAAATTTCTCAATGATGTCTACGTTCAATCTCGTAATAGATGCTGTAACAGACGGATTACACTAGTTTACAAAATAAATCAAAAGTGATGAACTTTATAATTCGACTAATGTTTCTAATGAGAGATTTTATGCAAAATTAAAAAATGCCGTCAAAAACAAATTAAAGTGGCACAGTTTTCGAGATATGGGTAAAAATTGATTTCATAAATGAAGAAAAACACATTGACTTAAAATGGAATATCTCTAACGCGTGTAATCCAATTTCAAATATTTTGTCATCAAATGGAACATATTTAAATTTAACACCGATCTTCTGAACATTGCAATATTCTACTGTTTCAGAGCTATGTATAAGCATATTATATATGCTTATACATGGCTCTGAAGCAGTAGAATATTGCAATGTTCAGAAGATCGTGTTAAGTTCAAATATGTTCCATTTGATGACAAAATATTTGAAATTGAATTACTTATTTTTTGCGATTTTTTTGGAGATTTGTAAAAAATGTCGTGCTAAACATATGATTAATACCAAGAAAATTAGAGCTGAATGGTGAAAATCGCTGGAAAAATAAGAAAGTTATAGTCATGAAGAGCAAGGAGTTATTAACTATGTACATGAAACAAGAGTAACTTGATAAGTTATTTTTAGATTTAATGTTACCTATTTTCTTATAGTTTTCCAGCAAATTCTCAATAACTTCAACATGATCCGCACTTTTCGTGTTTCCTAGAAAATTCGTAACAACCAGTCGAAATGATTTTCACGCTTCTTGCTCATCAGGAATCAAAACGAAGAAACGTTTGCCCTCAATCATTTTTTTTTTCGAGGACCCACGAAAACACCTTCCTTAATCTTTGCATCCGATATGGTTTCAGATATTCCATACTTTTCCAACGCTTTTGCAAAATTCTTGAAGAGTCCAAGTTTTATATGTAACGGTGGGAGAATAATTTGATCTTTATCCACGAGAGGAACACATTTCACGTTTTCTTTTCCCAAGAGTCAAACTTGTCCTCTTTAGCCAGTATTTTTGAACGTAATGCTCCTTACGGGCTCGGCTGTCCCATTTACAGAGAAAGCCCATATATTTTGTGTACTCCTGTTGTAACCCAGTCAACATGGCAACAACCTTACGATTGGAGCAAATCTTCCAAGAGTGTTGGTTTTAATTTATCAAATTCAGCAGCAGCGCCATTGATTCATACGATTCCTTCACGTAAACAGCATGAGCCAGCGGTATCGAGGGTTTCCCGTTTCCTTGTTGCAGCAAAACAGCCTTCAAACTCAGTTTACTGCTGTCGATAAACAAACGCCATTCATTTGGATTGTGATGCTCCCCAAACCCTTCAACCAAACCGTTTACATCTCGGCATAAACTAGCGTTATTTTGTTTGGAGAAGTATTTAGCGAATTGTTCATCACGATTTCTGTAGTACGAATTTGTCATACCAGGCTCTAATAAATTTAATTCTTTTAAGCGTGATGCAAGCAGTTCAGATTTCTGTTTCGACCATTCGAAATCACGTACCAAATCATTGAGTTCTGCTTGGAAAAATAATGATGGTTTTGTTTCAAGTTCTGTGTCGCTTTGATCTGCGTCCTCGTTAACCAGCTGGGCAGTATCTTCAAATGATTACTCCTAGAATATTGCAATGTTCACAAGATCGGTGTTAAATTTAATTTTGTTCCATTTGATGGCAAAATATGTGAAATTGGATCAGAGATATTCTATTTGAAGTAAATGTGTTTGTTCATTTATACAAAAAATTTACTCTTATCCATATCTCGAAAACTGTTCTACTTTAATTTTTTTTTGACGGCTTTTTTATATTCTGCATAAAATTTCACATTGGAAATGATGATCAGCTTAACGAGTTCATAAACGCTGAAACTAGTGTTATCAAAAAACCCTTTGCCCGTGTTTCTATCATTTGATGTACTTGGGCTTTGTTTGGGAACGTCTATTATAAGGCCAATCTGTCTTTTAAACGCATCTTGGATGCCGAATATTTGCGCAAAGTAGACTGTTTCAAGCTGTTCAAACGCTTCAGCTGGGCCTCCCTTAGCTCAGTCGGTGAAGGCGCCTTTACAAAGTAACACCATGCTGGAGGCGGCTGAGTTCGATTCCCGACCTGATCTAGGAATTTAACGTTTAGGAAAATTTCTCGACTCCCTGGGCAAAGGGTATGATTGTACTTGCCACACAATCATACTAATGCAAAAATGGTACCTGGCATCGAAAAGCTCTGAATTAATAACTGTGGAAGTGCATTTAGTACACTAAGTTGAGAGCAAGCAATAAGCAAATTGTGAAGGTAGTAAGCCTGAAATACTTGATACTCCATGGCGGTTTGCGAAGCGGTGTTTGAGTTCGTTTTGGAATAAACTCTCGAGTAATTCATGATTAGGGCCTAAAAGCCATTTGCAAACAATGGCTTTAAACTTGATCTTTCATGAACCACGAGAATCATACTATGTCCGGTTACTCCATATGGTAGAACTAACATTCTTCTACCAGATGCTGCTTTCATTTCACGAGAATGATTTAAGATTCAAGAGAAATCGACATTTAATGTCATTGTTTACAAATGGCTTTTAGGCCCTTAATATGAATAACTCGAGAACAGATCAATGGCATACAATAGAGCCAGTCAACTCAAACATCCGGCTATTAATATTTTATACGACTATCGTAATATGCAAAAGTCATTATCTTCATGAATCGTAGCATGGTTTCAGCATCATTTTTCAGCGTGACCTTGCCAAATTTGATCACAAAAGTAGTTGCAAATCTTCACAATGACGACGTTGTACGTGCCATAGCTGTGTATCAAATTACAAAACAAACGTCTTCAGTATGGTGTTGGCATAGGAAACATAACAGGACATTAAATATTCATAGCAAACGTGATTAATTTTCTCCATTCACACAGTTCTCTTCAGCATAAAAATATTGCACACAACTTCACGTCTAGCTCAAGAAACCACCATCTTCGCACGAGTGGCGAAACAAAGAAAAAAAATTGTCCAATCTTTATTGTGCTCACTCGATCCAAGCGCCAGAAAGACCAACCACCGAAGAGCCACCATCAAAGAGCAGAGCAGAATCTGCTATCTTCTCTGTTGCATGCATTCCCTCAGGTAACCGCAATCGAATTAATGTTATCGCCGGTTGGTGAAAGCTCCTCCCAACTGGCACCCGACCACGCCTACTGTTCTCTGCAAGCCATGCGCAACAAATGGCACATGATGCACTAATACTCACACACTAGCACCGATCGAACCGGAGGGAACTCAGCGACACACGAAAATGCGCAAATGAGTGCCCCACCCACAGGCCCATACCGGCTGGGAGATCATTGCGCACCGGGATCTCAGTAGTCTGTGGCGATCTTTCGTGGTGTTCGGTGGGCGATTAGAGAGGCAGCGTTCGTGTGGTGAAATTCGGACGAGTATCGTGCAATATGTGCAACTGAAATGCGATTACAAAGTTGGAGCGTTGGTAATTGTAGCTAGAAAGTGGGATCGCCGGATCAATTGCGACTGCCGTTCGAAAAATTTTTGGCTGAGTTTCAAAAGAGCATTCATTATTGGATAGGTTTTAGATAGGTAGGTGTCGCGAACATTCGCGTGCTGCGCGCCGTCGGATTTTGTGACAGAATGTTGTGGTGTTGATCAACATTAGTGTCGTGTTTCTGGGTGTATGGTTTTGCTTTTTTTGAAGGAAGGAGATTGCAGAAACCTAAGCAGGCGGCAACTGTGTATTGCAAAGTGCGGCTATTTTTAGCGCGGTCGTTCGAAATCCAAGCCGTGCGTTTCAAGAATTTGACGGGTGAAATATTTGACTGTGCTGCGCTGCGGCACCGTCGTCTTGATCTTTGTCGAGAAGAGAGAGAGAGAGAGAGAGAGAAAAAAAACGTAAACAGTTCTTTTGGCGAAACAAATTAGAGTGGAAACGAATTTAGATCGTGTCATCGGTGTTCGAAAGAGGCGCTTTGCGCAATATACATCTGTTTGGCTTGCGGCGGTGTGGATTACGCGAGTTATCTTGGAAGTGCGTGATAGTATGTTGCGATTTTAAGCGATAAGAAGTTTTAGAAGACCCGCAGAAACGAAGCTGTCAGAAAGCACAAAGGAAAATGTTGCAACATCCGAGCAGCGATTACTACGAGTTATCGGCGGCCAGCAAACATACGCCCCCAACTTTCAGTCCGCAGGGAGCCAATACGGCTGTTTTGGGATCGCTGGTTGGCGGGGGTAGTGCAGGAGGTTTGAGTAATAACAACAACAATAACAACAACAACAACAACAACAACAATGACAATGATCTGGATTTATTGGGACAGAATGGAGGTTTGAATAGCAGCGATCGGGAATCGATGCCAAGTTTTGGATTTACACAGGAGCAAGTCGCGTGTGTTTGCGAGGTAAGTGGGATGTGTCATCATTGAGTTAATGTTATTTACCGCTGAAAGGATACTCACGTGGTTGCCAAATTTCCGCTTAATATTTGACAAGGACGTATCTTCGTTGATCAATTCTCAAACCATTAAATTTGTGGCTTTGTTAACAGCTTAGATGGAGAGAAGACGTTGTTTACTTGTACTTTGAACAATAAATTCTATGGAAAATACTTTTGCGTTATGCACAGAATTGACTAACGAACATAGACCCTTTCCAAACATTAGACGAGACCTCTCGAGGAAGGGTCTGATCCTTTTCACAGTCATCGTTTTCGTTAAGCCGAGTGTTCAAACATTTCCTCGTTTCCATCGGCTTAGGTCCCATTTTTTATTTGTAAACAATTCCGCACTTATGGTCGGTAAATGGGATAAATTAAGAGGCGGCGAAGAAGGCTTTTATGACGATAAAAGAGGCATTTTTGTTGCTTTTGACACAAACTTCTGTTCAGGTCTGTTGATGTATGATGATTTTGACTCAAAAGAAAAGTCCATTGACTCAATACGCTCAATTAAAGGTGAATTCCAGGAATTAACGTCCAAAGTGTATCA
The DNA here is from genome assembly GCA_034211315.2 of Aedes japonicus. NCBI lineage: Eukaryota > Metazoa > Arthropoda > Insecta > Diptera > Culicidae > Aedes > Aedes japonicus. The sequence continues at coordinate 38,975 of JASCZW010005264.1, forward strand.
TGCTGGAATTGGTGAGATGTGAATTTATCGATCTCGTCGTCATCAGAGAATGTGACAAGGTAAACATTCACACACGACCGCGTGGACCTCCAACTGCGGGAAGATATCACGCGGCTACGACGATGTTCCTATCACGAACGACGCGTCCATATGCTAATCGATGTTGAACTGTTGTGTCCGCGCGTCCGCCGCAGCCTGTGGAGAAGAAGGTCCGTGGAAGACGACGACGACGACGACGATACAAATTAGAGAACATCGCGTTATGTCGTTTGTATTTAAATTTACCTCATCGATCTAAACGGACTGAGCGGAATGCAATAGCGCTTGAATTAAATTTCGGCCAATTAATTCGAATGCCTGCAAGTTTTAAAATGCGTTTATTTCGGTTCACAAATATTAGGATTGAAATGTGAGGTGGGAGTGTTTTGATTCAAAATGTTTAGTTTTGATTAATTGTTTGATGTGACGTCATTTCCAAGCCAGTAGCATATTCATGAAACCATTAGTCTTATAATCGCCTTTTGTACAATACAAACTTGATGTACGACTTTTACTCGATTTTGGAAACTAATATTCACTGTTTATTACAAAGGAGGCAGTTGAAAAGTATCCTAGATAGATTGAGCTGTTTAGTGGAATACCTGCAACTAGAAATCAGAAGAAAAAATAGTATTTTCCATTTAACTCCAACTACCTTTGCTTATAGATAGTATAGAAAATCGTTATAGTATAGAAAGGAAACCTTCGACCGAAGGCGCTGAGGGTTTCCTTTCTATACTATTACGATTTTCTATACTATACTCCAAATACAAAATTTTGTACCTACAGCTAATATTTTTTCCCTAACCTATCCTGAGTCAAAATTAAATATACTAGCATTAGCATTAGCATTAGCATTAGCATTGACGTTTGCACACCTCGTGGATGGAGCTACGATGAGGAATAATTCGTTGAAGACATTGCATGCCACCATGAAACGAAACCAGCTTCTGATACGTTTCTTCACGCAACAATCACCACGAAAACACTCCTCGATCGCTCACCTGGCCACGTCCATGCAACCGTTGGTGATAGGGAGGATTTGGTATCTACCTTAAGAAGACACGGGGAACCCACGTAGCCTTCAGCAGACATCAAAGGAAAAAGGAAATGAATAGTCGGAGAAAATAGTTAAACAGAATGCCCTGTTTGGTGTACAGAACAAAAATTTATTCAAGCATGGTCGTTGGGAGCATCCAGTCTAAGAAAATTATGTGATGCTCCCTTTCTCTTCAAACGGTTGGGACTTTAGCATTAACTATAGTCCTAGCTCCCTATGGCTTATGGTTATAGCGCCATTACTCGCTCTCTGAAAAAAAAAGAATGTCTGAAAGTATAAGAACGGGTAATGAAGAAGAACTTGTCAGATTTCTGGGATTGCTACGAACACATCGCGTTACAATTTGTATCAAATCACAGTTCAAAAAAGATTTTAAGCCGAATAATTATTTTTTGGATCATTATCCAAATATTAAACGGGCATCTGGACCTGTTATGTGTAAATTATGCGTTTTAAAAACGAAGCAAAACATAGATGATTCTTCCGAATCTTCCTTTCTGCTTTCAAGCCCGATCTCCAATTGGCCGCAGGAACTTGGTTAAGTAGAAGCACATATACTTCCGGCCAACGCTGGAAATTCAACTACATTCCCGGTGGCCTTCAACACTATTTATCAAAGCAAATGTTCACTTCGCGAAACTTTCTTCAGACCAATTGAAAACGTCACGAAAAGATTTGATCAAAAAACTAACCGAACTTAACGTTAAAATGCATTCGAAATCGTATAATCTACACTGTTCACTATTGTACAGACTTTAAATTAACTCAAAATCAATATAAAAATATGCATTTTCGAGAGAGAAAAACTCAGCAGAAAAAAATAACACGTCAGATTTTCAGCACGGTTTACTACGATCATCCTGAGTCAAAATTGAATATACTTATACCAATCATCAATATGCAACTAGCGATTTGAGATTGGTTCACTGTTGTAGAACACCTTGGTCCGAATTACACCTTGAAGCCAGCACCTTGCTGTACATATTTGCGCCTTTGTTTTGATTTGCTGTGTTATTGTTACAGAATATTAGAGAGTATGTTGGTGTGAGTTCATTATTAGAGGTATACCATTTAGCTTGGGACCGAGCTTGGGACCGATGTGCTAGTACTGACTGAGCCAAGAAAAAAATCGTTTTTGTTCGGAACCTACTGGTCTTAGAGTTATACACCCCTGCCAACATCGTCAGGAAAATGTAAGTGGAACTCATCAAGGACAGCTTCAAACGACTATTCAATAAATTGTACCGGAAGACTTTGGAGTGCTGATTTCTGCACCTGAAGTAAGCCAAGGAGTATTCCGTAAAAATCCAGGAGTTCTTATCCCGAGCCTAGCCAGCAGAGAAATGCGAATAGAATAGGAAAAGAACGGTCCTCGATAGGAAACTCAACAGGCTGAGAATAGAATCCCAACAGGCACGGACCACACATCACATCAAGGAACAGGCCATCACCAGAACGCTGGTAGTCCACTGCATTAATGGACTGGTTGTCATCCAATCGACGACCGCATTCACGGAAGAACAACTGACTCATCTTAACAAGGGATTAGGATACGCGGTTACAACCAACCCCGACGTGGAGCAGATCATCATCGACGTAGAGACGGCAATTACACACACACCTCCGACATCTTTACAAAATACAGCCAGGACTATCACTTCAAACTTATTTATGGACAGACAGAAACAAAGACACAACAACGAGAAGGAAATTCGCATCGTTAAAGAACTGAAGTCAACATCTGTGTTTTACCTAAAAGCAGACAAAGGCAACAGAGTTGTCATTATGCATAAGTAGGACTACGACAGACAGATAGATTCTAAGATCAGTAATGCTTCGAGTAGACCCCCTACCAGACATGGTGAAACACGTGGATAAAACACTAAAGGAGTTTAAAGCTAGGGGATTCAGCAGTCCGCGAACAAAACCCCATCCTTCCCAGATTTAAAGGCATCCCAAAAGTCCACAAGCCCGGAAACGAAATGAGGGAGATTGTTTTATCTATAGGATCTTCAGCCCATAAGCTAGCAAAATGGATAGTAAAAGAATTTCAAGGCATCTCCAAGCAATTCCCAAGAAGCTCAGTTCGTAACTCTCAAGAATTTGTACAACAGCTACAGTCATAAGGTCATATAAATGATAATGAAGTAATGGTATCTTATATAGAAGGAGATGTTCACTCATCATCACCAAGAGTTGACAGTAATGTTTGCTAGAATGAAAGATATGAAGAGAAAGTGTTGATAGTTCCGTCAGTCTTTTTTTTAGACGGTATGGAAAATCTGATAACAGACTCCTGAAGAACTCAGGGTAACACCTTTCGGTATTACTTCAGGGAAAGGGCTAGTGTGCTTTACGCACCCACTATGATTAAGTACATAGGTCTTTAGTAGTTAGCATCGCCAACCTGACGCTGATTCGATCTAGTTGCTCCTTGAACCAAGCAGAGTTCGGGACGTCTGGTGGTCCATCCAGATCGTCCGCGATCTCTCTACCTAACCACTTACGGTACCTGCCGAACCTTGCGTCGTATGGTCCATCCTCCGATCGAGAAAGGCAGGGCCAGGACCCAGGGTCCTACTCCAGGGTCGTCCCTGTTCCCCATGTCACGACCGCTTACGTTGTAATTCGTTTAGCCGTTAAGGGGAGCTTAACGTTTCCAGGGTGCACCGGGGGGAGGCGAACTACTTCCACACCCCAAACAAGTTCCGTAAGTCTGGTTTGGTCAGTCAGTACTGGGCCTCACCAACACAACACTTTACGGTCTTTCTCTGCAATGTCTCTAAGTCAGAGATGACGAGAGGAAAAGTTGAGTAAAATTCAAACGTTGTGTACAAAACTAAACCCACAAAAGTTCCTCTCCCATATAGGCATCAATACGGAGTGTGTACAAACAACCGCTAGAAACTATCACAAGCTATTGGTAGTACATGAGCACGATCAAGCGCGTTACTTTTGCCTGTCAAGGTGGTGGATTCGTTCGAATAACTTAAATTTCATCCGGTCTTCATTATGTTCAAGTTTAACCTCGTACAATAAAGGATCAATTTTTTGTATGAATAAAATATCGGTTTTCAACATAATTTGAGAGAAAGTTTGTGGATAGCTTAATTTCGATACACTCCTTTAATTCTGTACTATCAGTAAATTTGGATTTTTAAGTGTGGCTTGTTGGACTTTTCCCAACCCCCTGTCTTGCATCGGAGGGTGTGATTCGAAGAACTGGGATAACCACGAAGGGCACGATCTTCAGGAAGTCTGTCCAACTCGTTGGTATCGCCGACGTAACTTTGAGTCGATGACGGAAACGTACATCAGACTTAAAGTAGAAGCTGGTAGGATTTTGCTTGTCATCAATGCGTTGAGAACAATATACTCGAAGAGAAGAGGCTCACGAGAAGATAATGTTAGCTCCTCAACACGAGTTCAGATCGACGGTGATAAAATCGAGGTAGTAGACGAATTCTTGTAACAGGGTTTATTGGTGACGCCCGATTGACTAAGATTGTTCACTAACAAAGTTCGCTAAATTAAAAAGTTGACTATCTACAAGGCATTAACTAGACCCTCTACGGCTCCGATACATGGACATTACTAGTGAAGGATCAACGAGCCCTTGAAGTTTTCGAACGGAAGGTGCTGCGTACGATCTACGGTGGAGTAGAGATGGAAGACGGAACGTGGAGAAAGCGAATGAACCGCGAATAGCATCAGTTGCGAACCTCCAATTGTACACATCGCTAAAATCGGTTGACCCCGGTGGGCTGGGCACGTAATAAAAATGTCGAACGACAGCCCAGTCAAAATGATTCTCGAAAACAAACCGACGAGCACAAGAAGAAGAGGCGTGCAACGAGCAAGGTGGATCGATCAGATAAAAGGTGACCTACGGATCCTTTGCAGACAACGAGGCGAATGAAGAAAACTACTGTGTATAGCAGAGGCCGTACCGCCCTTGGTCTGATTGCTAAGGTTAAGATTTGAACCTTCAGCAAATTTGTTCAGAAGGTCAAGAGGTTCTAGAAAGCGGAGAGTATGGTTTTGATTTTCGTCACTACGTGGCGCAAGTGGATATGCAAAAGAGAGTTATTTTGAACGAGGTTTTATCGGGATTTCGATCACCTAGAAAACTCAACCCTTCAGCAGAATTGTTCAGAAGGTCAAGAAATTTGGTGGAGTGTATGGTTCGCTATTTTGTCGATACGCAGTGCTAGTGGACAAGTGAAAGAGTGCAGTTTTCATCAATTTTATATCGTGAACCCGATTTTCGGAAAATTGAAGCCGAACTTTTGAAAAATTAAGAGTTTAGTTCAGACTTCGGTCACTACGTGCCCACGTTAGTGGGCATTGATAGGTCAGAAGGTTAAGGTCTTTCAAAAAATTCTGAATTCTCTAAACGTTTGATACAGAGCATTTCCGAACATTTTTATATCTTTATCCCGACCTCGAAATACTTTTAACGTTTAGTAAAGTTGTTCAGATGGCTCAGGACTTCCGGAAGATAGAGAGTATAGTTCACTAGATTGCGCTATTGAGCATGTAAACGAGAGCCTTTCGAACATTATATCGTGATCCCGATCGTCTAGAAAGTTTGAACCTTCAGCAGAGCTGTTTAATTTGAAATGCTTATTTAACGTGATGCGTTTAATCTTCTTCAGGTGTCGAGGTCAATATGAACCAGGAACGGGTTATGCATTTCTGAATTAAGCATCTAGAAATTTGATATTTTTTACTTATCCCAAATCATATTAAGTTACGTTTCAGCATGGAACTCTAATTTTTTTTTGACTTTTCTGAAAGGCTGGTAAAAAAAGTTACGAATAAGATGTAATATTTCTGGTCATATTTACCCGGATTTCAAGTTTACATTGCGGAAGGCTTATTTGACCAAATGCATGACTAGACGCCTCTCGCTAACTGTAAGTGGCGTGTCAATACAAAACAAGAGAACAGATGCATAGACTTAAACATTTGTAGGTCCAAATGTGCTTTTGCTCATTTTTTCTAATAATCCAGAATTCAAAGTAATTGCAGTATATAACGGCAATACAACTTTCTAGGAGGTCAGAATAAATTTATGAACTCACTCAAAAATTTCCTCTTTTCTACGCTCACAAGCGCCACGTAGTGACCGCATTCTTAATCAAACTCTCCAAATTCCGAAAGTCCTTTACTTTCTGAACAATTTTGGTCAGGGTTCGAACGGTCTATGTGGTAGGAATAATTTTAAAAACTCGATTAAAGATGCCCACGTAGTGACTGAATTCCGAACCATACTTTCCACCTGGACCTTATCAACAACTTTCCCGAAGGTTCCCGTGCTTTCTAGGTGGTCGGGTCACTATATAAACTCGTTGAAAAAATCTCTTTTCCATGGCAACCTGCGCCACGTAGCGACCAAATTCCAAACCATAATACAACTTTCTGAAAGTAACTGACCTTCTGAACAAGTTTGCTGACGGTCCGAACTTTCTAGGTGGTCTGAATCATTATAAAAACTCGATCATAAGTTCTGTCTTTCCATTCCCAATAGCGCCACGTACCATACACAGAAAAAGATTAATATGAGTAAGCACGTACAATTTCCCCTCGTTGATTTCCAACCCAAAGGAGGCGTAAACCACGAAATTGTTTGCAATCTTTCATGTGCCATACAACAATGTTTGCAATCTTTCATACAACATGCTAGATTCAGGCGTTATATGGCGTAAATTTACATGCAGATCTCATTATTTTCTGTCAAATTTAGCATTACCTTGATGTGCATTAGATAACGCAGAAAATTCAAGGTTCCTTTGTACTGTGTACTTTTCAACTTCTGAAAGTTCTTGACCTTGTGAACAACTTTCCTGGAGATACAATTTTTCTAGGTGATCGGGATCATGATATAAAGTCATTGAAAATACTTTGTTTTTCATGCGTTTAACCTCAACTATCTCTTCTATGCACACTTGTGGCATGAAGTGACCAAATTCCAAACCATACTTTTCGCTATCCAAAAGTTCTTGACCTTATAAACAGCTTTCCTAAAAATTCGATCTCTCTGGGTTGTCGGGATTACTTAATAACAAAAAAATGCTCTATTGTACATGCTCTCAAACGCCACCTCTCCACCTTTCGAAAGTCTATAACCTTATGAACAACTTTACTGAAAGTTTGAACTTAATAGGTGGTCGGGATTACGCTATAAATTCGTTCAAAAATACTCTCTTTTCCACGCCTTCTAGAATCACGTACACAGAAAAAAATAATGAATTTTAAAAGGCGCTCAAAATCTTCCCTCGTTAATTTTAAATCCAAAGGAAGTGTAAACAATGAAATACGCCATACAACAATGTTTACAATCTTCCATACAACAGACTAGATTCAGGCGTTATCTGGTTTAAATTTGAATGGAATATCCCATTAATTTCTGCAAAATCTAGCGTTTCCGTTTTGTGCATTAGATAACGCATAAAATTATATTTGGTTTCTGTTTTCGCAATATTTGGCATCTTGTCACTATTTAACAGTGACTAAAAAAGGGTACGAGGATAGTAAGATAATTGTGATGTCACGTGACATAAATTCTCCAAATTATCCAGTACTTTGACCATTCGAGCGAGTTTGGGCAATTGTGAAAAATTATTGTCGGAAAATGGGAAGTGATTCAAAATTAGTTTAAGAGTGCAAAAAGAAGTGGACAAAGGTTTACAAGGTTAGGGAGAAATGCTAGTTCAAGTCCAGAAATTTTGGACGCGAAGGTGGTGTTAAGGAATGTACTTGACAAAAACAGAGATTGAGAAATACGGAGTGTATCGAAAAGTAGTTATACTCATTCAAAAATGAAAATAAAATAAAGAAAATTCGTCTCTTTTCAAAACTACGTATTTTAGTTCAGCTTAACTTGTTACAATATCAATTAAAATAACGAATTATTAAGATTGCAGATTTTGTTAATATGATCGTTCTATTGTTTGTATACCGTTCATCAAGTTTTGCATAGTGCTGACCAGTTTTTCTTGAAATCTGCACCTACTATTTTGAGGTTCTCCTTGACGATTGCCCAGTACCGTCATATCGGTCGCATTTAAGGACAGTTTGGTTTGGTTTGGTTTTCAACGTAATCAATGTTGTTTTCAGAAAACCAATGTAGAGAGTTGATCTGGCATCATGGGCGTATTTCCATTTAGTGAAAGCAACCTTTTCTGCCAGGATTCGTTTCGGTAAATTTCAGCATTCATTGTTCCTTTTAAGTAGAATATGGTAGATTGCAAGCCACATGTACAAAGTTCTTGCCCAACGAACACCTTTTCACCGATTTTTTTCTGTGATTTATTCAAATCGTTTCTTATCTTGATCTTCTGGATCATTCCGAAGCTGGTCTTGTATTTCTGGACCAAAAACACCAGTAGAGGCTGATTTGTTCTACTGAATATAATCGACGGATTTTTGGTTCAATTCGGGATTTCATACAATTTTCGGCTTATTTTGCAGGTTGTACTGCTCATCGTACTTTTTAATATCTCATTATACACTTGCTGGATGCGCTTTGACTTTTTGACAATCTGATTGTACGTTACATCCTTTTCAGTACACCAATTGTGCAATATATTCTTTCGTACTTCAATTTGCAAAAATAATTAATTTTTAATTAAAAGAAACAAACCGAAATAGGCGTTTTGAAATGTAAACAAAACATTATACGAATACACGCTTAAATAATATGCACTAGTTTAAGCTCAGTTACATCTTTGGCTTGATAGATTTTGATATTCACTAGCATTCTGAAACAAAGAAATATGGGTCGGGTTTTAAATGACTGGGATCATCGATAAAAATCCTTTGTGCTTCGGTTGTTCTATGATCAGCGCGCCTGGGAACAATACGAATAAAATTCTATCTTGCAAACAAATGAAATCTCTTTGTAAATTTGTATATAGTTTAAGACTGCCCAAAATAAGCCAAAACAAAGGTCCCATCTCTATCCAACACCGAAAAGCTGCACACTTATTCGATTCACTCTCAATGAGCATTCTATGGACGACGTTTATGACAAATTTATTAGGGAACGTTCATTTAGTACATCAGCCTTCCCCGATGACAACAGCCAGCGGCATCCGCACATGGCAAGGCGACGACACACGACAAGAATGCACATTCCTTCTAAATGTACACATTATTACTACCAAGTGCTGCCCGAAGTTGGTAGCTGGGTTCTGCCTGGTCTTTCCTTTGGAATTAGAATGAAACACATTTCCTAGAAGACGGGGAATCGTCGAAAACGTAAAACGTACCACTGGCTTGCATGCCGTTGAGTGTTAAAAAGTGCAGTCGATCGGCATGCACACTGCATGTTTTGGATAAAGGTTGCAGAGGAAAAGGAAGTACATATTTTCACGTTATTTAGTATTCTCTGGGGAGGTGAATTTTTCAAAGTATAACTGTAAATAATGGCGTCATGGAAGTGTTTGAGGCGGATCGTCAAATTTGAAAGTGGATTCATCCTGTGGAGGCATCCTGAAACTGAAGACTTTATCCATGAATTGGGCAAATATACTCTAACTCACTCCCATTTTTTATAGCTGCGCGTTAAATAACCTCGAAACCTTTGTGATCGACCTTGACTAAATTTCACAATCCTTCAGAAGTTATGCATTAGACGTACATTGGCAATGGCTCCCCAGGAAGACACTGTAGTGAAATGATTTGGACGGTTGTGTGTGTAAAGGGGGTTTATTTTGTCACGTATTTATGTCTATCTTTTGCTGCGTGATCATTTCAGCTTTCTTCGATTAGTTGGTTGGTTGTCGTTTACTCGTTTTGGATTCATTAGGCCCAATCAGCGTAGTTTATTTAGTGTTTCTTCAATCTATTTTTCCTTGCTATTGTTTTGTTTAGTCCGATAATGTCGGTAGTTAAAGTTAAGTTGCTATTTTTTTTAAAAAAATTTGGCACGTATTTGGTATACAGGCATACCTCGATATAAAGCAACATAATTTTTCGGCTTTCTTTGTCGTTTTTCAAATTATTCAACTTAACCATTTTATTGACTAACTACAGGGTCCTGCGCACCCCAAGTGGTGCAAAGCGCTGACTTGAAAGTTCACCGTCCTGGGTAATTTCCCACTACTACCGCCTTAATCTGTCGATTTTTCACTCAGTATAACTCAATCATACAAATTGATGATTAGGTCTGTATCCGCAATAATCCGGACACTTCAAAACATGAATAAAACATAAATTTCGCATTACATTTCCGTCGTAGTTGTTTATTTCACATTCATGGGATGTGTTTTAACAATTCGTGAAGACAAAACATAGTTATTCGGTATTTACATAAAATTTTCGAACTTTGCACTTGGCTCCGTCCATTAGGGTTTGTACAGACTCTTCAGAAATCGTAGAAGCCGTCTTTGTCCAAAATTGTTGGAAGTGTTTGATGTCTTTGATTCCTTGCTTCTTTACAAAAAATTTTCGCATCATCAGATCTCAATATCTCTCGATTGGTCATAGCTCTGGGCAATTTGGCGGGTTCGAGGTTTTTGGTACAATGTTCACTTGATTTGCTTGGTACCACTCCATCACAATTTTAGCATAGTGGCATGATGCCAAATCGGGCCAGAACAAAGGTTTTTCTTTGTGACTTTTGATGAAGGGTAGCAATCGCTTCTGCAGATACTCTTTTTGATAGATCTCCTTGTTGATTGTGCCTGTAGCGACGAAAGATTTACTATTTTTGCCATACGCGCAAATTGCTTGCCACACAAGGTATTTTTGGGAAATTTCGATGCCTTCTTCGTTCTGAAATGCTCTGCTGTAGCATTTCTGGCCATAGCAGAATAAAAAGCCAGCCCTGGAAGCTGCTTGAAATCCTCCAGGACATAAGTTTCATCGTCCATAACAACGCATGAAAACTTCGTCAAATATTCGCAGTACAAACGTTGAGTCCGTGATTTTACTGCCAAGTTCTGTTTGTCGTTGCGATTTGGAACTGTTTTTACTTGATACGACTTAAGTCCCAAACATTGTTTTGATTTTTGGACAAAACCAGGCGACATCCCTATTTTACGAGCCACCGTTCGAATGGAGAGATTTGGGTTTTTCGTTAATATCCTTTTCGCCTTTCGGTCCATGACAGGATCAGCGCGTCCAATGTTTTTGTCACTTCTCGGTTTCCTCTCCACCGTCAAACGTTTCGAAAATGATTTGAGCACATCGTGAACAGTGGATTTATGCAAATCTAATATTTTGACAAGTCAGGATTTGCCGTACGCCCGTACAAAATTCGCTCGCGCACTTGTTTTTCTTTCGTCGCCATCTTGAATACTGAACATGAAATGTAAACATCAATCATAGTCTTTTTCATCATAGACTCTCAGCTATACCACAGCGAAATTTTTCATTCCTACGTGAAATATTTCAAAGGTGGATACAGACCTTATTTCATGTTTCTTCCTGTCAATAGAGGTTTATGTTTGCTTGTAATTATACGGTCCATCAATAGTAGGCTGTGCTAATGTTAAAAATTGACTTGCATTAATTCCGCTGTTATTCCATGAAGAGAAAACTTATAGTTTGGCAAATTTCAATGATTTTTGCAATAAATGAAGATTGTATATTAGAACCCGAGGCTGTGTCATCGTTTGAGGTGAATTCATCAAGAAAATGTTCGGCAGAAGGAATTTCGCGCCCAGTTCGAGGGCATTACCTGTATTGCAGTGCCGGTTCTGGATGCTCGATTTAACGACAGATCGAGATGTTTCTGAAATCCGAGTAAGCTTTTTCCTTTTCATCCCCCTTTATTTCAGTTTCATTTTTAAGATGAGTTTTAGATTATTATGTTATCCGATGAGCGTTATACCCCGTTCACACTACAATCCATATTACGTGATATAGAGTATTTTGATATTAAATGCTATGCACATTATTTCCAGTGAAAACTAGATTTATAGATGCTAATATCAAGATAGTCTATATCACGTAATATAAGTTGTAGTGTGAACGAGGTGTTAGATAAATTCCAAGACATGAAAATTTCCACGATGATGACGATTTTCTATGTGCTGAAAGCATTTTTTTGCCGTTAACACAATCAATAGCGATGACGATGCGATCAGAATAAAAGTTATCGCTGATATAATGGAACTGACTCATGGGTTACTATGATTGATGCTGCATGGGTAATTTTGTCAGTTTGGGTAAAGGAAAACCCATGCAAAATTGACAATTTTTGTTTATTTTTTTTAAATGCCAACGTTGATTGACATTGAATTAAATTTGAGTTATATTGAAATGGAATCAAAATCACATCGAAATGGAACCGAAACGGAAACGAAATGGAAATGAAATGAATTCATGGATTCGGAAGCGAAGGAAGAAACCTGCAAAGAAAATCTGATTGCTCAGTTCAAGCGACATCCGAACATTTCGACGCGGGACTTGGCCAAAAAACGCGATACAACTTGGGCGCCCGGGTTTTAGCCGTTACATTCTGTTTATAATTACGTCTCGGTACAGTTTTCACCTTGAACGACTTCATACCTTACCGGTGCTTGGAAGTAAAGGGTGTCCACAGTTATATTGCATCACTTTCAATAAACTGTAACATTTCACCCTTTGAGTTGATTTCTACGAAATTTCGGCGAAACCTCAGCGTGTATTGTTTACAGCTCGTGAGCTTCATTATGAAATGTGCCGTAGTTTCGAAAATGAAGTCGAGGGAACAGCAAGTGCGCGAGAACATTTTGCATACGCACTTCGACAACCCACTTCTTTCGCGCCGAGCCATCGGAAAGATGTTGAAAACTCACCAGCCTACTGTGTCTGGCGTCATTAAACGTTTTGGGGAACGTTTAACTGTCGATCGGAAGAAGGTGAGTGGTAGAAAAAGTGTTCCGTACTGTGTAAAGGACCACAAGCGAGTGGTTGCTGCCATTAAACACAAACCCAACTGTTCCGTTCGGGATGTCGCGAAAAAGCTGCACTTGACCAGAAGTTTCGTGCAGAAAGCCAAGAAACGAGCTGGGCTCCGTTCATTCGAAGTTCAGAAAGCTCCAAACCGCAATGAAAATCAGAATAGGACAGCTAAAACACGTGCGCGTAAGCTGTGCACATAAATGTTGACGAAACAACTCTGCTGCATAAAACAAACGTAAAAGCGGACTTTAAATCAATTCCCGGCAACCAGTATGTGACTGCGAAAGACAAGTTCGATGTTCCAGAGCCTCTTTGGAAACAGCAAGTGTCAAAGTTCCCCAAGAAATTCATGATTTGGCCGGGGATCTGTTCGTGTGGTAAACGGAGCAAGCCTTTCCTGACAACTTCAACTATAAATGGTCAAGTATACATGAATGAATGCCTGAAAAAACGACTGCTTCTCAAAACACAACGTTCCTACAATTTTTTGGCCGGACCTAGCCTCTTGTCATTACTCCAACGATGTTCTGGAGTGGTACAAGACGAATGATGTCAATTTCGTGCCGAAGGATCTTAATTCCCCAAACTCTCCAGAGTTGCGGCCAATTGAAAAATATTGGGCTATAATGAAGCACGAACTTCGCAAGCATCCTAAAGTTGTCACTACAGAACAGTAAAAATTGAAGTCAGGGTCGAAAGCGGAAAAAACGTCGGTTCAAGCGTTGTAAAAAATCTTATGCGTGGTATTGAGAAGAAAGTTCGGGCTTTTGGATTTGGCAATGAAATACAGTAAAATAAAAATACCTCAACCAAGATTATACAGTGTATTTTATTCCCTGAATATTGCATGTCAGTCGGTTGAGAAACTTGTTTTTGAGGACGAGTTTAAAGTGATGCAATTTAACTGTGGACACCCTTTATGCCCGAAAGTAGGGGACATTTTTATTTTTCTAAGCCACAGTACGTACTGAAAGATCTGGTCGTTTCTGCATTATTTGCTTCACCTTCGCGTCCTTCTTTGGGTTCCTGAGATCCGTTTTTGTTCCACTCCCAGCCTTCTTGGCTGTTGTCAAACGTGTATCGAAAGATTTAAGAACGTTATGGACAGTGCTGGCAGGAAAACCAACGTTTTTTGCAATCTTGTTCTTACTGACAGATCCGGATTTGCATTGCGAACGCACACAATTGCTTTTCGCACTTGCTCTTCTTTCGACGCCATCTTCGATCAAAAAGTTTGTACTATCACCAAAAATTGATTTTACACAATGAACAGACATACGTTCATCAGTTTGCGAAATGTTTCACGCGTTAATGAAGTATTTCCAGAGATATATGTATTTAGGGGTGTCCAGATGTTGTCGCGAACAAGCCTTATGTTTGCGAATCTCCTGCCAACATAACTCATTTATCCAATATTTCTGTGATTTCTCGTGGAAGTGCAGGGGATTTCTTTGCTTCTAGTATTGCGTCAACTTATTCCTACCTTTTTCCTTTTTAACCTGCATTCAAGCGGAATCCTGTATTGATTTGATTAAGCATCACCAGTTGTGACGTATTGAGGATGTATACTAGATGGGATTGCAACGTTAAGTCTGCTATCGCTTACATTTACCTGTGTTACCGGCCACACTGTTAACGGCAAATCGATGGTGAAACCACTGTCGGTTCCTTCGCAACTGAGCGGTTCTCGCTGTTGCAATGACAGTTCGGAAAGTGACAGATATAATAAAAATAACAGAAGTATACGTCAACCGCTGCACAATTTAATCATTGCACATTTTGATCCGCAAGTAAAACCCATCAGTTTGACAACAGTCAGCATCGCACGGTTACCGTAAAGAACAAAAGGTTGAGATTGTACGCTCTTTGGGTTTTCACAGCTAAATCATTGAATTTGTGGTGATCGCTTGTAAATTCAACCAGTGATGGTAACGGTTGACATTTTTCAGAAACGGTTTATTTATTCTGAAAAAAATGGTCACTAGACAAAGCTAACAATTGTTGCTGACACCTCCCGCTTCAAGCTAGATGTAATGTTTTGAGACCAAAAGGCGAAAAGCAAATAGCACGAAAATCCTGTATTCTTTTTTTATTTTGCTTTTTGCTACGCGACAGTGTGTGCGGTGTCGTATGAAAGACAAAACATTTATTTTTTCGATACCTTTTGGTCATATTCCCCTTGCTCTCGCTTATATTAATGTAAAAACAATATCATGACATTCAGAAAAAAACATGTAGAAGACATTTCTTTTCTGCAAACGAACCAACTCGGACCTATCGAACAATCTCTTTACAAATTCGCCTTTTTCGATTAAAAAACATGAGATTTCATTATGTTTTCGTAGTAGGATGTTGAAACTCTGTAGGAGGGAAATAATGAGTGCAAAGCAAGGAAGCTTCTTATTTATTTCATTACGTGAAAGGCCGGCACACAATATTTTTAACACGGAAACTAAAATGACCATTACTATGGAACTATCCAACCAATAAGAATTCTTTCAGCAACTTTGGATTCAGGAACTCAATCAGTTTCTCAAAATTGTCTCATGGACATAAGACATGGCATGCGGCATATCAAACTTCATTTCTGACGATATGTATCATAACAAACTTGATGATTTTGTAAAAATAGGTCTGCGGATGACATTCTTAGGATTCCTGACCATACCGGCCACTAGCTTTGCGTGATCCGAGTTCCTCCGGAATAGTGGCCATATATAAATATTTTCCAAAACCTGGCTTGTGGCATATTGATCTTTGTGATTTTCCAAAAATAGATCTGAGGAGGACATTATGAGGATTTCTGACCATACTGGCCACTAAAAGAGGCCCTGTGGGATCCGAGTTCTTCTGGAAAAGTGGTCTTATTCAAATATTTGTTTTCAAAACCTGGCTTGCGACATATCGATCTTCATGATTTTGCAAAAAGAGGTCTGTGGAGGACATTCTGAAAGTGTCTGACCACACTGGCACCATAGACGCTGGCGCCCTACGAGATCAGAGTTCCTCTGGGAAAGTGGCCATATTCAAATCGTTACCAAAACCTGGCTTGTGACACATCAAACATCATGATTTTGCAAAAAATCGTCTTGAGAGGATATTCTGAGGGTGTCTGATCATACTGGCCGCTTAGGGAGGTCCTACGAGATCGGAGTTCCTCCGGGAAAGTAGCCATATTCAAATCTTATCCAAAAAAAAGGCTTGCAAACATATCGATCTTCGTGATTTTGCAAAAATAGGTCTTCAGAGGACATTCTGAGGATTTCTGGCCATACTGGCCACTTAAAGAGGCCCTGTGGGAACATGGTTCCTCCGGAAAAGTGGCCATATCAAAATCGTTATCAAAACCTGGCTTGCGACACATCAAACTTCATGATTTTGTTCAACTTTGTGTTTGGAACCATACTGGCCACTATACTGTGACTATACTAGCCACTTGAGGTGGCCCTGCAGTTCCTCCGGAATAGTGGTCATAACAAATTTCTTACTATGTATACACTAGCTTGCGACATATCAAACTTTATGATTTATAAAAACTAGATCTTCGGAGGACATCCTGAGGATTCCTGACGATATTGGCCACTTAGGGAGGTCCTGCGTTATCCAAATTCCTCCGAAAAAGTGGCCATATCCAATTTTTTTTCCAAAACCTGGCCTGCGACACAACAAACTTCATGATTTTGCAAAACTTTGCCTTCAGAGGACATTCTGAGGGTGTTTGACCATATTGGCAACTTAGGGAGGTCGTGCGGGATTCGAGTTCCTTCCGGGAAAGTAGTCATATTGAAATTGTTACCAAAACCTGGCTTGTGACATATCAAACTGCATGAGTTTGCAAAACTTTGTCTTTGGATCAATTTCCTTTTCCACCCAGGCTGAATCTGGATCTGTTATGCTTGAAGTATCGGTTTTCGAGCCAATCAAAACTTTGCACAAACATAATTCACACTATAGAACAAAACAAAAACCAAAACAATCAACCGTGAAACCATAATAGCTGTTTTGACATAAGCTCTATGCTGGCTGAGGCTAGTAGTACATGCCTCAACTAAACCATTTTTTTAAGGATACTGTCCAGCTGGTAAATAAATTCACATTTTAGTGCAGCAAAGCTTAACGGAATTCAGAAAAAGAGCAAAAAGAGGACCGATGGATTATGAAGGTGAGGCAAGGTCTCCTTTGTTCAATCTATCTTACGAGCATAGGCAGTACGATAAACTTTCGTGAAGATGAAGTTTTGCAAAATCATGAAGTTTGTTGTAGCGCAAGCCAGGTTTTGGAAAGTATTTAAGCATGACCACTTTCCCAAAGGAACTCGGATCCCACAGAGCCTCCCCAAGTAGCCAGTATGGTCAGAAATCCTCAGAATGTCCTCCGCAGACTTTTTATTTCAAAATCATAAAGTTTGATGTGCCGCAAGGCAGGTTTTGAAAACATTTAAATATGGCCACTTCCCGGAGGAACTTGGATCTTGCAGGGTCTCCCCAAGTGGCCAATATGGTTAGAAATCCTGCAAACGTATTT
Source organism: Aedes japonicus (assembly GCA_034211315.2). Classification (NCBI taxonomy): domain Eukaryota; kingdom Metazoa; phylum Arthropoda; class Insecta; order Diptera; family Culicidae; genus Aedes; species Aedes japonicus. Next base: position 56,496 of record JASCZW010005264.1, read on the forward strand.
TCGTGACCAAGCATTGCAAAATTATAAAGTTTGATGTGTCGCAAGCCATGTGTTGGCAATGGTATGAATATGGCCACCATTCCGGAGGAACACGGACTCCGGAGGGCCTGCACGAATCTTCAGAATGTCCTGCTAAGACACAGTTTCAAAATCATAAAGTTTGATGTGTCGAATGCTAGGTTTTGGAAAACTTTTGATTATGGAGGATCTCGGATCCCGTAGGGTCTCTTTTAGTGGCCAGTATGGCCATAAATCCTCAAAATGGCTTCTGATTACCTCGTTTTGCAAAATAAAGAAGTTTTTTATGCCGCATGCCATGTTTTTCATCTAAAAATATTTTGCCAACCATCCCTGGACAGGTACTTACCCCAGTACTCCCACCTTGGAATTTGAAACTTCTGATATTTTCGGAATAAACAGTGCAAGTTCACAAACAAGGGTAATTTTGTGATCTATTGCAAAAAACCGCATCAAAATCCAATGGCTAACGATGGAGTATTATTCATTTTAAATTTATGTTTTTCTCTCTAAGAAGGGTGGGGGACGTACGTGTTAGAGGTATTTTTTGTTGTTGGATACACAACGGTTGAATATGTGCGTGGTTTGGTTCTTCTTCCTCTTGTTTGTTGTTTTTATGGACTTCAACGCGGCGGTCATTTGTCCAGAGCGTGGTTTGGTGATGTGTATGAGTTGGTTTGTATAATGTGCAGTAATGAAAAGACACCAGCAAAAGAACGTCAAGCAATTGTTACAAAAAATATAACACGAGAAGAAGAAATACGATTGTACTGTGCCTTGGAAATTCACGGTAAGGAAAAAGTTCGGTGCACTTGTGTGTAAATTTCTGCTCGAGATGATTTTATTTTTGCAGAATGTCATGACATTTTCAATGGTAGTAATTTTTTTATTCCTTGTGTTCACTTTGGTCATTATGAAAAGTGTCAAATGTTACCAAAAAAATGTTGAAATCCAGTCCCCGTGCCACCGCTGCATTCAACAATAAATTCTATGGAAAATGCTTTTACATCCACATGATTTACAGAAGAGAAAGTCGATTAAGAGATTTGATCAGCGAAGATATGCCCTCTACAAATTTTACGCGAGATTTCTGTTTCTTTTTCAACCACGAAGAAATTTGATGTTTTCTCAAGCCCATGTGAAGGTACTAAGATAGCTCCGCAAAATGCCTTAACTGCCAGATCAACATCGAATACAATTTCATTCATAAAGCACACCAAAGGCGATAAATTTTCATGCTTATGTGTGTGAACGAACGCCACAGGAATGTTTGTTTCTACCGTCATAATTTCCATACATCACCGTTCCCCGTCTCACCAGGTGGTGTGGAGATCGCAGCAAGAACTTGGAGAAGACAAAAGACAACAATTTACCACTCATAACGAAAACTGTCGTATGAAATTGGTTGGAAAAAAATCTGAACGTAGTGGACATCTCCAACAGAATAAAATCTCGAGAAAAAAAAAGTTTTAGCGCCACCCTAGTAAATTTACCAGGATCGTTAAACTGTCAAAAGAGCCATAAGAATCCGGGTAATGAAAGAAGAATAGAGTTCTGATGGAAGTAAAAGAATGCCTTTGAGAAAAAATCCAACCCTTTGAAGGATGACGATTCAAAGGGTAAAGAACAATCCTTTCCCTATGTTGTCGAATAAAAAATAAAAAAAAGAGTTAAGCTGGTGGCACTTGAAAATTGGAAACCTTTCTTTACCGTACTCTTCGTCTTGGAAACGCAGACAGCCCAGCTCAGTGGTGGTGGTGGTGCAGCAGCTCTCGGTGCATTTGTTTAGCTTCACTCTCCTTCCCTGCTTTGGCCAGACCGGACACACTCTGCTGCACCGTTACCCATGAAAGTTCATTGCGAAGCCGCCGCCACCGCCGCGCCCTTTCCTAAGCAACGGAGAAGACCGTTGGATAAACATGCCGCACTCAACTAGGTCGACGATCGCCAAATGGTAGAACGGATCAAATTACCTCCACATATAGTAGCTAACACCAATCCCATACACGCACATAACGATTTTGCAGCACTCAATCAAACGCTCATCCCATCCCCATCGCGTCCAACGAAAGCCGCAAACATGCTCGGAAAATCCATCATCTGATCACTAGTCGCGACCGAAAGACAAGCCTGCTGACGACGACACTCGCCTTGGGCCTTATTCCATGGCCGCGTCGTGCGGGAAAACAGACATGTGTGGAGGAAAGTCATTTGCTTATCCCCCTGGGGTGCGTTCCCGTGCCGGTGGAAAAATGCGATAAAAATAGTTTTCGGGATTATTTTGTAGCAAAGCGAAATTATTCAAAACATCTTCCCATTTCGAGTGGAATGTTTACCATCACCGCGCATTGGGCCGAATTCCTTCGGGACGGAGCGGTTGCTTTTCCGTTTTCCGGAATTGTATGAGTTATGCACTAGGGGCACTGTTTGATACACCGTCGTGGAGAACATTTCCAGTTATGCCGTGCTAAAGATACATTGGCATGATGAGTTGTGACATCTGTTGATTGAACATTGAATGTTGGGTACGTTTTTTTAATGTTTCAAAGAAACGTAGGTATGTTGAGTAGAGAACTACGTTGGCCTACTTGCGAATTGTTGCTTTGACCTCAATGTTATCAGTTTGAATTGACATTTGGTACTCTAAAGGGCGATACGGTCAAAATTTGGTCAATATCAACTTGACGTAATTCTTTCAATTTTGCATTTAAAAAACCTGAACACCCCTCATTTTGAAGGTGTGTGTGTGTGTAGAATGTTGCTCCTATTTTGATTTTGGAATTCACTCTTCAGTTGTCAAAATGCCGTTCAAGCAAGAAGAGCAGCGTATCAAAATTTTGCTCGCGCATCGCGAAAATCCGAGCTACTCGCACGCAAAGTTGGCAAAATCGCTAAAAGTTGCCAAATCAACCGTTACAAATGTAATTAAAGTGTTTGGGAAACGTTTGTCGACAGCCAGGAAGTCTGGATCGGGGGGAAATCGAAAACCGGAAGCCGCTGAGACGACAAAGAGAGTTGCCGGTAGTTTCAAGCGAAACCCTAACCTATCTCTCCGAGATGCCGCAAATAAGCTTGGTGTATCGTCTACAATCGTGCATCGAGCCAAAAAACGAGCCAGACTATCGACTTTCAAGAAGGTAGTGACTCCAAATCGCGATGATAAACAAAATACGACGGCCAAAGCGCGATCCCGGAGGCTGTACACGACGATGCTGACGAAGTTTGACTGCGTGGCAGGGATGCCATATTCACAGACATGTCTGTAAATTTGCAGACTTTTCATGTTTGTTGCAGACTTTTTTAACGATGCAGACATTTAGCAGACATTCTTTTTATATTGCAGGCTTTTACAGACATTTGAAATATTTTTTATATTTTAAATAAAGGTATTCTCTGAAGTTCGGATTTAGAACGTACGAGGATCTGAACAGTAAAGTAGATAAGGTAAGAAGCTTTGTTGGAATAATTTAAAATATCATAGGTATCATCTTTGAAGAAATGAAAGTGGTGGGTCACTTGGAGACACAATGGGCCTGGGTATAAGTATCGTATAGGCCCTTTCCGAGGATAACATGGAGTCCCTACTTATGGTAGTGTTCAATCAAACGCGTGTTCAATCCCATGCGAAAAATTACTGTCAAAGCGTTGGTAATATTGGTCCTTTGCCATTAAGTCACGCCGAATATCAAGGTTCACAACAATACAAATCATATTTTCCGCAACCCCTTTGCTGAGTATTTTAACCAAGAAGCAACCAGCATAATGATAAACAATTTGCTGTATAGTCAAAACTATATTCCTAATGGAAGATATATAACCAAAATTATATGTTATTGTTTTCAAATAGTATAATCTCGTTTTCACCATATAACCTCCTCTCCAACAAATATTGTTAATGTATGCCATATTGTCATTCAAAGGTTTTTTATTTTCTGCACGCGGTCTGGAAATTGCCATTTTTTATGATAGCTGAACTTAACCGCCTATTCAAAGTATTGTTATCTGGTCTTTACCATCTGACATTTTGTTTAAACTATATAGGAGAGTGTTAGTTTGTAGTTGTCATGAGCTCTCTTCCCCCTTGCCTACCACGCATTGTGGTAGCTAGGCAAGAGATTGTCTGCTTGATCGGATGCCGCCTTTCAAACATGCCTTACGCTTAACTTCAACTACTTGTATTAAATTTCCGCAAACTAATGTTTAACAAACGTGGTTGGCTATTGACTAGCAGCTCGAGTTGTTTGGACCACCATTGAGCCTTGGGCCGTAATAACAAAGAGTAAATTTATTTTCTCGTTTGAATACAATTACTGTTGTGATCCTAACATTTGCTCTGAAGCCCAGTCGGTTGCCACTCGGGAACAGAACAACAGTAAAAGTTATAAGCTATTGAAATAAATCTTAAAACTCTTTTTTTTCATTTTTCAAAGTGTTACTAAATGCATCATTTCAGTACATTTGCACTAAGAATTTAGAAATATACCCCTGAATTCATCCTTTCTTGCTAAAAGCATAGAAAGATAAGATCCAGAATTTAGTGCACATCCTGGAAAGTTTAGACACTTCCAAGAGCTTCGAGAAGATAATTTCTAGAAGTTCAGGAACAGACTTTCTTAAAAAAAAAAACTTCTCCGAAAAAAACTTCAGGATGGTCAGGAAACTTCTCAGAAGTATTGGGAGCAAGCAGTTCAAATATAATGAACCTTCAAAAATTCAGGACCGAAAATTACTGAAGATCAAGATCATACTTACTTGAATTTCAGGACAGATTTTCCTGAAGAATCAGGAGATGACTTATCAGAGCTTCAGGGAGAAGTGTAAGGAAGAGGACTTCTTTGAAGTTTGGAACTTTTCAGAGGTTTAGGAATTCTTTCCAGAAATTCAAGATTGAACATCCCAGAAGTTCAGAAAAAAAACTCCTCCAAATTTCAGACGAAAACTAACCCGGAAGAGCGCTACTTTTATTTTCTCAAAATATCAGGGAAAAAATTCCTAAGGGCGATGAGTCATAGAAGTTGAGGAGAGAACTTCTCTAAAGTTCAGGAAATAACTTACCAGAAGTTCGGGAAAAAACTTCTCAAAAGGTTGGTTGGAACTTCCCTGAAGTGGTAGGCAGCTTTTCCAAAGCTCAGAGGAGATCATTTCAAAATTTCAGAATAAGGATTTCTCAAAATTCTTTAGATAGAACAGGATGAAACTTTCCAGGAGCATTGGGCGTGATTCCTTGTAATTTGAGCATGAATTTCCCAATAGTTCCGGATCAAACTTCCCCAAAGTTCTGGAGAAACCTTCTCAAAAGTTCAGAATAGGACTTCTCAGAAGTCCAGGAAGCAACTTTTCGAAACGGTTTTCCAAAATTTTCAATGAAATTTTCCTCGCAGTTCAGGATGGGACCTATCAGAAGTTTGGAAAGAATAAGCTCAGGAAAAAACTTCCCCGAATTTCCGGAAGAAACTAACCATTACCTATAGGATCAAGAAGGAATTTTTCAAAAAAAAACAGTAAAGAACTCCTCAGATGTCCACAAGAAGACTTCTCAGAAGTTCCGAAGAGACCAAAGGTTTAGTTGGAACTGCCCAGAAGTGCTGGCGAGCTTCCATAAAGTTCTGAATCGAACATTCCAGCATTTCAGAATGAGAACTTCTCGAAGTTCAGGAAAGCCCAGAAGTCCAGGTAGATACTTTATGTAAACTCAGGAAGAAACTTTCCAGAAGTATAGGAGGAACTTTCTCGTAGTTCAAGCAGGAATTAATCAGAAATTCAGGAACAAACTTCCCCGAAGTTTAGGAGAATACTCCCTTGAAGTTCAGAAGAGAACATCTCGGATGTTCAGAAAATAACTTCTCAGAAGTTTAGGATGAAACTCCTAACAACTTTAAGAAGATTTTCCAAAAAGTCTATAAAAAAATCATTCATATGACCATAATGATTTTCATCACTCATGACACCATATTCAAATATGGTACACACCATCTGCCCAGCCGTTCGCATCATACTATGAGGATACAAACTCAAGCATGAATTACAATTCCTTACTTTCCATCTCAGCTCGTTTGGAAGATTTGATCAGTAAGAAAGTTTCCCTGAAATTTTGCTGAAAGGTTAAAAAAAATCAAGAAGTGTATCAATATATCCAAGTTTTCGAGAATGCTTCCAAAGTTCATAGAATCTATTAATATATAAATGAATTTCTGTCTATTAGTCTGTCTGTCTGTCTGAACCTTATAGACTCGAAAACTACTGAGCCAATCAGCGTGAAATTGTATAAGGAGGGGTTTTTGGGGCCGGGAAAGGTTTTTAGGATAGAAAGAAACCCCTCCCTTCCCTGAAAGAGGAGGGGAGTTCCACACAAGTGAAAAACAAATGTATAAATCGAAAATGAAAGCACCTCGACTTAATCTACAAAAAAAAACCTTTTTAATGTCATTGTAGTGTTTTTTTCTACTAATGAAATAAAAATAAATTTTTTAAATTCAACTTTATAATCTATGTCACGGAAAACTCTGTTATTCATAATTCTCTGTTATTCATTGTAATTCAATGGTTATTGTTGAACCAAATAGAAATGCATTGTGTCATCTATGCGCATGCTTCAAACTTCAGTGTCACTTTGAAAATACAAAATAATAGTGTAAGGTTGCATACAATCCAAGAAACAGCTGCAGAAATGTTTACATAATCACAAATATGGCGAAAATGACATAACTCGCTCTCTAATTACGTATTTTAGTTGAAAGATGTCTGATTTTGTAAAAAACAAAATTTACAGACTTTTATAGATATTCCCAGACTTTTCAAATTTTTATCACAGACATTTGAAAAAAATATCTGGCATCCCTGCTGCGTGGTAATGGACGACGAAACCTACGTCAAAGCCGACTACAAGCAGCTTCCGGGACAGGAGTTTTATACGGCAAAAGGAAGGGGAAAGGTAGCAGATATTTTCAAGCACACGAAACTGTCAAAGTTCGCAAAGAAATATCTGGTTTGGCAAGCCATCTGTACCTGTGGCTTGAAAAGCAGCATTTTCATAGCTTCCGGGACTGTCAACCAAGAAATTTACGTGAAAGAGTGTTTGAATAAACGTCTGCTGCCTTTCCTGAAGAAACACGGTTGTTCCGTACTGTTTTGGCCGGATTTGGCATCTTGCCATTACGGTAAAAAGGCCATGGAGTGGTACGCCACCAACAACGTGCAGGTGGTTCCCTAGGACAAGAACCCTCCCAACACGCCAGAGCTCCGCCCAATTGAGAAATACTGGGCTATTGTCAAGCGGAACCTAAAGAAGACCAAAAAAACTGCTAAGGACGAGCAGCAGTTCAAGGCAAACTGGCTTTCTGCGGCGAAGAAGGTGGACAAGGTGGCTGTACAAAATCTGATGGCAGGGGTCAAGCGTAAGGCCCGGCAATTCGGATTTGGAAAAGTGGAAGCCTAGCCTAACTGAATATTTTTCCTGAATTTTGTACTAATTGAACTTGAAAAAGAAATTTAATTTGATTTTTTAAATAAACGATTTCACCGATTCACACGCGTTTTCCCTTGACCAAATTTTGACCGTATCACCTTTTACATAATATTCAAAATTATTTTGTTTTGAATAAGAATACGTCAATAATCAATAAAATTGTCTTAAAATGTATGAAAAAATAACAATTATTGTGAAAACAACCTCATACATAGCTGGAAAAACTAAAACATATACTGTTCGAAGTACTTTTCAAATTTTTATATTGGCAAATCGAGTAAGCTTATTACATACAAACATTCATTCCATCTAGTTTTCAGCTTTTTTTTCCAAATAATAACAGATTTTATGTTGGGGGCTGCAAAATGGTGAGTCGACAAATGTGATGGAGCGTGCGTCCCCGCAACATAGCTCTGGTCCTCACAAGTTCCTACCTCATGCATCCACGGGTCAAGAGATGACAAAGACCGCCAGCTAAGGGTTGCGTACTTAGCTGGTAGTGCAGCCTGGACACTGTTGTCCTTCTGACTTCAGCTAGATTGAGGAGGTGCGTGCCGAGCGTCTGTCCACCAAGGAGGTGCGGCTCAAACAGCGGCTGAGTAAGAAACGCTGTATCTCGTCAGCTTTACCTTAGGAGGCAGTCCCACCAACGCAATGTAGGTAGCGCGACCCCGGTAGCTAGTGTGCTGAAATCTTACCCTACCACGAAAAATGTAAGTATTTTTTATACGGTATATAATTTTGGATCATCCATGGAATTTCCGAGTATTGTATGAAAATTTTATATATTTTACCCTTCATGGCAATGATAATGCAAGTCCATCTACAATTGCTGCAGGACCACAATCGAAAGAAATGCAGACAGTACACATTTTATTCTTATCTTATATTATAACATCCCTTCACAATATTTTTTTATACTATTTTCAGCTTCGAATTTATCCGTAACTTTAAGTCCACCATTGAGCGAGATAAGGCGCTATAACCTTGGCATTTATTGCCAGGCCAAATGCCGAAAGTTCATCCACAGGCAAAAGGAGCATAAACCAATCTTTCTAGCATCTATGCTCCCAACGATAAAGTTCAAATAATCACACTGTTTAACTCTACATGGAAACGTTTGGTACGGGAAGTCCACGCTTTCTTCCTTCCCTTGATTCAGAGTAGTAGAGCGATTTTAGATCATTCTGGAATCGCTCTATTTCTTGGAATCCTCTCTGCGGCACATACTACGCAGTTGGCCTGGCCGATGACAAGAAAAATGATGTATTCAAGAAACCATCATTTTCCAGGATGCCTTCAAGAATAGGCTGCGTTAGTGTGAGATTAGATTAGATTAGATTAGATTAGAAATAATAACAGATTTTATGTTGGCATTAATGGTACACACATCTACTATAAGCTGTAATATACGAGGGCATGAGTGAATTCAAATGTTTTGATTTACTTTTCTCTGCGTGCGCGAATAAACTTACTAACTAGTGCGCCGAGGCCCCCGAACCAGCCAACGTAAAGGCCTTCTTAAGTGCTCCCATCCGAATGGCAATAGAAATCCTCGCGCTTCATATCATGTGCAAATTAACAATTTGAAACCTGTGCATTCCGAAATCAGCCAACATTATAAACGGGTAAGGGAATCGACCTAGGCCCAATAAGGCAAATGTTAACATCTATCTCATTGATCCAAGTCAGGACTTGGTAGAAGATATTTGTTTTTCCAGGTATAGTTTTGACTATACGTGCGTCCGCCACTACACAGGAGGAATAAACCTCTGAAGTTTCCTTTTTAGTAGACAAGCCCCTCTCTCGTATATCGTGAGGTGTGCCTCTAGATCACCAATGTCAATCATTCTCACCACTCTTTTCCATTCCTTAATATCACGTGATGATTAACACCGAGTCACACGCACATACATCTTAGAAAAATACCCAGAAATATCAAAATTCACGAGCGCATATAGAAAAAGGTGACAAAATTAAGGTTGAGTCCCTTGCAATGCTTTTTTCATCTGCTTACAAGAGTAACTGCAGAGACAGAGAGAGAGAGAGAGAGAGAGAAATAAAAAAAAACATTTTGGAATAGGTTACTTATCCCCAATGCATAGGACGCTGTATCATTGCCATATCCACCGCCGCACCTGGTCCTCTCTTTTCTTTTAATAATTAATTTTAACTATCACTTCAAATTTCCCTTCGTTTAATTCCAAGCCAAAGGAGGCGTAAACAATGAAATTGTTTGCAATCTTTCATGCGCCATACAACAAGGTTGGCAGTCTTCCATACAACAGGCTAGATTCAGGCGTTATCTGGCTCCAATTTACATGAAATATCACTTTTTTTTTTCAGTCACTTTTTGCGTGACATAATTAAAAGATGTTCCCTAAGCATTCCAACCTTTTTGGAAGATATGCTAGATTTTGATACGTTTGACAGTACCACCGGACCAAATTTTGAAGTTTCAGTGACAATGTACAAGGTGCGGCAGAAAATAATGCGGAAATTTGTTCTATTTCTTTCAAATCCCATATTCAACTAATTCAAGCAATAATATCAACATTTTCGAGTGCAGTTATCTTTATAAAGTCTAGAAATGAGAAAAAAAATTTAGTATTTTACATTTCATTCCAACTACCTTTGCTTATCTTGAAGGATACGCGTATTTCGTCTACAATGTGCAGACTTCTTCAGTATCTCGTACCAATAACTCGACTTGGCGCGTTACTTAAGGCGAGTTATTAGTACGAGACACTAAGAAGTCTGCACATCGTAGACGAAATACGCGTATCTGTCAAGATAAGCAAAGGTAGTTGGAATTAAATGGAAAATACTAATTTTTTTTCTAATTTTTAGTTACAGGTATTCCAGTAAACAGCTCAAACCCTCTAGGATTTATAAAGTCCTTTTAAACAAATTTATCCAATAACATCCTCGCGCCGATGCCGGAAGCCAGAGCATGCCTTTCGGACGTTGTCCTCCGACATTGACTGCCGTGTGCGTGTTATGGTTGACTTCAGGGTTTTCACACTAGGGTGTGATATTTTGCTCCCATGCGAGGCTCGTGCTTCAACATATGCCCAAATCGAATAATCCAACGGATTAAGATCTGGACTGCTAGGGGGATCCTTCGGCCAAAACTTCATGTTCAACCATTGTTGGGTTCGATGTTGGGACGTGTGACACGGCGCTCCATCTTGCTGTAGGACAACGTTTTGGTCCTCAAAGAAGTTGACCTTCACCCAGGGAAGCACTTGGTCCTTTAAAATATCGATGTACACTTCGGTATTGATTTTAACTCCAGCATCAATGAAAACAGGCGGCATTTTCAAACCGTTGGACGCCTCCAAGCCAAACATCATGACACCAGCCGGATGTTTGGTTTGACATTTGAATTTCACTTTTTCCGGAACGTTCTCCTTTTTCTGCGGTGAAATGAACTGCTTCTTCTGGGCGGGCAACGAACCGGTGATCACTTCTTTCGCGAACTTTTTGACGAATTTGCAATAAAAAAAATAGAATGTTTGGATGCAGCAATTGAAAGTAAACATAAACAAATACACTTTCGACAGAAATTAGTCACAAGCTGCATGAATTAACCCAATACTCAAGTTTGAACATTTTTGCATTATTTTCTGCCGCACCCTGTACTGTATTGTCGCTTTTCTATTAAGAAATGATGGAAGATTTAAACCACATTTTAAGTTTTTCGCATTCATTTGCAAGAAAAGCTGGATGACTCTTTTGAGCGAATCCACCTTCAACCATACTATGTATTGAACGTTTCAGTCATCAGATGGTCTAGAGAGCTGTGTAAGTGCTCTTAGAACACAAGGGAACCGACAGCAAACACCAAGAAAACACAGAGTCAGAAAACTTATCAGTCTTCAATCCTAACTATATTGCGGAAAGGGTTTCCTTAAAATACAAATGTCTACCATCTCATTGCAATCGTCAACTTGCATAAAATGTTTATTTTTAAAAGTCCATTCCGACACAAGAATTACAAATTTCATAGCATCATTTAATTCGCAGTCGTACGTGTCTCCATTGGGGGCTGCACACAAATTACTTCACCTACGGGATAGGTGCATGTGGAGGGTTACGTTTCCATATTCTCAAAATATATCATTGTTATCGTTCGTTATCGTTAGTTCACAAACGGATCGTCATTTATGATCGCTGACCCAGCATTCAAAGATCAACCATCGCCAAGACAAATCATCGCCATCTCAACATCATCCCAGTACCTACACACCACATGTGTATATCGAATTTAACCTACCGCTGTAATAAGTGGCAATAAATAGCAAAGGTAACGTTTTTGATACCTTGTTGCAAATTTTGTCGAGGAAATTATAACGAGCGCGAATCAAAAGATGACGGTCGAGTGATTTATAGGTTCTAAATTTAAACTGCTACAATGTAGCTTGCAAAGCCGTCTCGTCGCCTCATTTGAAAAGAGTTAGAGGGTTAGGAGGTGCAAATAAATGTTATTATGGTCGCTTTCCATAATGTCAACAAACTGAAACTTCCGAGGTGTTCCATTTCATCAATCAACCTGAAAACATATTTTTCTGCGCAGTAATTTGATCCGCCGAGGCGTCTGGCATAAATAATAATTCGCAAAAGGAAGTGTTGAAGCGCGATGTTGTCGTCGCTATGGTCGTCATTTAAAAATGTTGTTGTTTCAATTTCGGACAGAAAAAAAAATGCAAACCGTTGTTCGTGGAAATATATTTTCCCACAGTTCTGAATTGGGTTGAGCGCTGAACGCGAGTGTGCATGCGTCACCTCAATTCGATTGCATTCCTACGCTCTTGTTGGGCGGTTTTTTTTTATTTTGTATGTCACAGCACTGTCGCAGGAATCTACGCGTGAGAAACGCACCTGTTTGAACTCTGTTAAAAATGCAACTATTCGATGAGTTTTGATTAATCGGACCTTTTTTTTTGTCTCTCCTACAGGTTCTTCAGCAGGCCGGCAATATCGAACGGTTGGGCAGGTTTCTGTGGTCATTGCCCCAATGCGACAAATTGCAACTCAATGAATCCGTGCTCAAAGCCAAAGCCGTGGTGGCGTTCCACCGGGGGAACTTCAAGGAGCTCTACCGGTTACTGGAGCATCACCAGTACGCACCGCACAATCATGCCAAACTGCAAGCACTATGGTTGAAAGGTTAGTATTCGAGGTGATATTTTTTTCGTGCTGTTTGGCTTGAACGGTTTTTCTCAAAATTCAGGTGGATAAAGTTTAAGGACATACACAGCCGAGTCCTTTCCCAATATAAATTCAAGATAAGAATAATTTTCACTTCAAGTGTTTGAAACTAAAAATCATAACTAGGTATATCGAAACAAAAAGGGTTTGAATTGCTTACCAAAGGATGCTCAAAGGAGCAACCATTTGCTGAAAGTATCATGCATGGAGTCTTAATAGTATGCGAGATTTGCGCTCAGCAAAACGCGAAGTGAGAGGGACCCAGTCGTGTATGTCCTTAAGTGAATTTTGTAACCAATTTCAAGCCGATGTTTAATCTTCAATAGTAAATTCTCTAATTAGTATGTAGAATATGGTTTTTGTTTATTTCTACACCAAACAATACAGTAGGGTTGATTTTGGTTTCAAATTGTTCATGTTTTCATGGTAAACATAGAGGGTGTTCCGATCAAAATTTGGTCAAACAGTAATGTATGTGAGTCGATCAAATTTTTATTAATAAGTCAAATTCTTTTTCTTTTTCAAGTTCAGTTAATACAAAATACAGTAGAAATATACAGCTATGCTTCCATTTTACCGAATGCAAATTGCCGAGTCTTTTTATTTTAACATCTGCCATAGAATTTTGTACAGTCTCCTTGTCCATTTTATTCGCCGTAAAACGCCAGTTTGCCTTGAACTGTTTCTCACAACAGCTTTTTGAGTCTTCTTAAGGTTCCGCTTGACGATGGCTCAATATTGTTCGATTGGTCGGAGCTCTGGCGTGTTGGGAGGGTTCTTGTCCTTGGGCATCACTTGAACGTTGTTGGCAGCATACGACTCCATTGCATTTTTTCCGCATTGGCGAGATGCCAAATCCGGCCACAATAGAACGGAACAATTGTGTCGTTTAAGGAAAGGCAGTAGACGTTTTTGTAGACACTCGCTCAGATAAATTTCCTGGTTGGCGGTTCCGGTCGCAATGTAAACGTTGCTCTTCAAGTCATAGGTATAGATGGCGCCACACCAGATATTTTTTCGTGATGTGATTGAAAATATCTGCCACCTTTCCCCGTCCGGTTGCCGTATAAAATTCCTGTCCATGAAGCTGTTTCAAGTCTGCCTTGACGTAAGTTTCATCGTCCTGTACCACGCAATCAAACTTCGTCAGCATCGTAGTGTACAACTTTCGCGATCGTGGTTTGGCCGACGTGTTTTGTTTATCGTCGCGATTTGAAGTCACCACTTTCTTTAAGTCGACAGTTCAGCTCGTTTTTTAGCTCTATCCACGGATGAAGGTGCCACTCCCAGCTTCTTTGCGACATCTCGGACGGAGAGGTTGAGGTTCCGCTCGAAACTGCGGGCAACTCTTTTTGTCGTCGCTGTGGCTTCCGGCTTTTGATTTTCCCCCGATCCAGCTTTACTGGCTGTCAAAAAACGTTCACCGAACACTTTGAATACGTTGATACACTTGATTTAGCCACATACAACAATTTCGCCAACTTGGAGAGAGAGTAGTTTGGATTATCGCCATGCACGTGCAAAATTTTGATGCGTCGCTTCTCTTCCTTCGACGACATTTTGATAACTGAAGGGCTAATCTCAAAATCAAAATAGAGGCATGATGCTACACACACATCTTCAAAATGAGTGGTGTGCAACATTTTTTAATGCACGATGAAAGGAAATGCGTCAAGTTTAAGTCGACCGAATTTTGATCAGCTGATTTGGTTGTTTTGGAAAAGATAGGAAATTTGCAACTCTGTAAAGTGTCAGGCGCATTTTATCAAAAATTTGACAAATTTCTTATAATATTTCTTCTTGTAAAATCATGACCCTACCTGCATAAAAAATGAAAAATCTGGCTGAGTTATTTGACCATTGTTGCAAGAATTTACCGGTCTTCCGCCATTTTTTTTTGTGATACCATCACACCCGGTCAGTTTTTTTTCGCAAGTTTTCACTAAATTTGAACAAAATTAATTTTAACCAGTTCGGCAGCGGCGGAAAAGTGAAGTGCTATAACCGGTGCAGTGGATAGTGGAATTTTCGGGAATTGAATCTTCTCGTTGGAGGTTATTCTTTAAGATGGCTTCTTTACTGTCGTTCTCCTGTACGATGTTGCTTCTTTGCGCGACCAACGATTGGCAGCTGGTCGGCACCAATACCGCCGCGGGGACGTTTATGTGATGCCACCAACACACTGGCCGAGTGTTTTGTTCTGAAAACGGATGAGCACTAGGCTGATGCAAAATTCGAAATATTTGCTCCCCTAAGCTTAATCGACGCCAATTCGGGTCCTGATAGTCCCCAAAAATTTTTAACACATTTGGTTTTAATTTGGCTTTGCACACGCTATTCAAAGTTTGTATGGGAATTAGTATGAAGAATCTCAAACTTACAATTCCAGATCCCTAACATCTTGATATTATGTCCTTAAACCAAATCTCATATACATTCATATAGTGTGTGTTGTCAACTATCAAAATGCCGAAGATACCTGACATGTAAATTTTATACAAAAATAGTTTATACAAAAAATTCCTTCTTCTGTCTGTCTCTCATTTCTTCTACTAATTGTTTTGTGCGTTTTTGCTGTTCGATATGTATAATCCTTGCGGTTAGTATGTTGGATTAGTGGCCGGGCAGGAAGTTACATCGAAAGAGGAGAGAGATATATGAAACTTTTTCTTCATGAGAAAGGGTTTGCCCTGAATTCAACAACTTCTCTTATACTTTCTCCTATCTAATATGCCTTCCCCTTCTTTTGTTATTTTTTGCTCTCTGTAATGGCACAGACCTATTGGTCATTAGCTGACACTTATCATGTTGTCGAGTTAATTCGTTTGAAAATTTTGTTTTTAAAGCTGCGGCCGCTCTAATTTTATTTCGATTCAAATTTTCACATTAGTAGTATTAAAAGTGATGAACTACCAAGTTTAATAAAAGGTTAACTATATGGTAAATTTCCTTACAATCAACAATCAATAATTTTTGTAACCTGTAAACATTGAAGTCGACAGTTAATTGCAATATTTGACAGTTGGTGAATTGTTTGGACGCTTTTAACTTTCAGTCGGCGCTCACTAATCTAAATCCAAACAGAAGTAGTGATGTGGGCGAGTGAGGTATGTGTGAGTGTGTGTGTGTGTGTGTGATGGGGGGGAGGAAGGGAACATATGATTTTAGGTCGGCGCTTTCTTCTTTCTTTTCAGAGAGCGACTAATGGCGCTATAACCATAAGCCATAGGGAGCTAGGACTATAGTTAATGCTAAAGTCCCAACCGTTGAAAGATAAATGGAGCATCACTTAACCCTCTTAGACTAGATGCTCCCAACGACCATTTTTGAATACATTTTTGTTCTGTGCACCAAACAGGGCATTCTGTTAAACTATTCTCTCCGACTATTCATTTCCTTTTTCCTTTGATATCTACTGAAGGCTACGTGGGTTCCCCGTGTCTTCTTAAGGTAGATACCAAATCCTCCCTATCACCAACGGTTGCATGGACGTGGCCAGGTGAGCGATCGAGGAGTGTTTTCGTGGTGATGGTTGCGTGAAGAAACGTATCAGAAACTGGTTTCGTTTCATGGTGGCATGCAATGTCTTCAACGAATTATTCCTCATCGTAGCTCCATCCACGAGGTGTGCAACCGTCAATGCTAATGCTAATGCTAATTGTTGCAAGAATTTACCGGTCTTCCGCCATTTTTTTTTTGTGATACCATCACACCCAAATAGCATTACTTTAGTCTTATCTGACCATATGATCTTCTATCAGTCATCAATTGACCATGAAGTGTGCTCATGTGCCCACTTAAGCCATTTTTTAATGTTTTTCGCGGATAACCATGCCTTTTTTAGTGCCACTCTGCCATTAAGACCTCTGTTCATGAAGCCGATTTTGCACTGTTTGAGGTGTCACATGAATTGAAAACTCATTTTCGATTTGTTCTGCAACTTTGGGAACTGATAAAAATCGAATTTGCTTAACTCTGTTTACGATAGCCCTGTAAATCCGAGGACTTGTCTTCGATGGACATTTTAGCAACCGTATCTTTACGATTTAGTAAAATATCAGCAATTGTACTAAAGCTTTTACCGGGCTTATGGTGTTCTATTATCAATTTTCAGACATTTAACGAAATCTGTGGGTTTCAGGCATTTTTAAGCGAAATAACTTAAACTTTGATTTGCAATGTTTACATTCGAGAAAGTGACAGGTACCGCGTAATATTCTCGAAATTATTATTAACTTTAATCAGGTAGATAAACCTTTTTTCGTATTTTTACCCTTCTTACACCAAAAGAAGGGTATTAAGATTGCTTGAAAATTCGACTTTTTATCTTTTTGTCACATCGGTTTCTCAGCCATTAGTGAAAGACGCCAACTTTACGAGCTTCCTTATTTTCGTTTTACTTGAAAACTTGATTGACATTAGGTGAAAACCACTTGCGACATTAGATTTTACTCACATTTTAAAACATTTTTAAACAAAAGGTCACGTAAAGCTCGGATTGCTGTGGGCTCATCATTATGAAATCATTATTCATTGTTTCCAAAAATTTACGAATTCATAATCCTGTGTAAACATATCGACAGCGGTTTTTATTATAACAATGAATTTGTGACACTGAATGAGATTTCTTCGAATCATTACAATAAATTGAAACAATTAATCATACCTCTTTTCACGCATTGCTTCACTTACTCTTATGTTACCTGTGTTTGGAAAGCAACCTTTTCCTTTTGCCTCTCCTTTGAAACTTCTTTCATCTGTTTATTTCATTTTTTAGCATTGATTTTCACTTTTTGTTTCTAAGAACCTTTAAATTTTCATTTCACAGTGTTCAATGTTCCTGATATTATCCACACTTTCAACTTAAAATGGAATATCTCCAACGAGTGTGATCCAATTTCAAATATTTTGTCATCAGATGAAGCAAAACTAAATGTAACACTGATCTTGTGAACATTGCAATATTCTAGGAGTACGACAGGAGTACATAAAATATGATTAATACCAGAATAACGTTAACAAAAAAATACATTGGATATGTAGCTTAAAGCCAAAGAAAACACGAAGAAAATTAGGGCTGGTGATGTGAAAATCGGTTGAAAAATGAGGAAGTTATGCTGGTTTTTGAAAAAAGTGCAGAAATGCGGGAAAAAAGAGAATTTCGAAAGAAATATGCAAATTTCTTAATAAAGCTCACGCGTTCCTTTGAGATCTTCAAGGTGCCAGCTATCTCCTGCAGCTTCACTTTACGGTTTGCAAAAAACGCCCTTTTCTTAATGTTTTCCGTTGTAACCACTTAAGGAGTGTATCGAAAATAAGTTGTTTCGTATAGTTCACAAATGGACTGTATTTTAGTTAGTTTTCGGTAGAGTCGAATAAAAACACGCGCACGTACTCTATCAACTCAAATCAGATTTATTTAACGGAAGTCACTTTTACAGTTGGTACCATCGCTTAGGCGAGGAGGTAAAAAGAATACATTGAACTGAAATTGTTACACTGCACAAAAGTTAATCTTATTTCTCTTGTTCTTTTTGCAGTAACATAAGCTATCCCCAAACTTTCCTTCAAATTATGTTGAAAACCGATATTTTATTCATACAAAAAATTGATCCTTTATTGTACGAGGTTAAACTTGAACATAATAAAGACTGGATAAAATTTAAGTTTTTCCTTCACGAATTTTCGAACTTTGGATCGAATGCTTTTCATCAAGTTCCGGGCAAGTGTTGCATCGCATTTTTTGGACGCTTGAGCCCAAATTTTTTTGAACTCCTGCATGTTCCCAGCTGCCTTACCAGTCTTCTTGAAGACCTTCTTCACTTCACGATTGCCCAGTAACGTTCGATGGGTCGAAGCTGAGGGCAATTAGGTCGATTGATATTTTTCTCAACGAAATCAATACCCTTTTCCGCAAGCCAATTGAGAGTGGTTTTGGCATAGTGAGCCGACGCTAAATCCGGCCAAAACAGTGGAGGTGTACTATGTTTCTTATATAAAGGCAACAATCTCTTCTGGAGACACTCAGATCGATAGATTTCCGCGTTTATAGTCCCGGTAGTGTAAAAAATGGTTGACTTCAAACCACAGGAACATATTGCTTGCCATACCAGTACCTTTCGACCGAATTTCTCCACTTGAATCGACCTGTCCGCATCGCTCACATCCTCCCCAACGACGGCAGTAAAGTATTGTGGACCTGGAAGGGTTTTTGAGTCCTCCTTTACATAGGTCTCATCGTCCATCAAAACTTGCATGAGCATGCATCTGGACGCTGCAAAAGACGCGAATACAATTTCCGGGCCCTTGTTGCTGCTCGCTTCTTCTGTTCTGCACTTTGTTTCGAGATTTTCTGCTTCTTGTAGGTCTTCAGGTGGTTTCGCCTCTTGATACGCTGGATCATTCCGACACTCGTTCCTGCTTTTTTCCCCAAATCACGTATTGACATTGATTTGTTCTTCATGATTAGAGATACCACTTTCTGCTCCAGTTTCGGGTTGGAAAGACCGGGTTTTCTGCCTCTTCCTGGTAGCTCATCAAAAGAATAGTGTTCCCCAAACTTATTAATGATGGTTTTAACACTCGCATGATGAATTCCAAACCGCTTCGCCAATTTAGTTCTGTGTCCAGAACCTTAATTTTCACTTCCTTTTCAATACGCGACATTTTGAAAACGCAGAATTTGAACAGCACAAACAAGTAAACAAAAGAAAGCTGACAGTAAAACGCACAGCATGCAGTGTTTAGAGCATAAAAAACCATCACAAATACATGCGTACAACGCAAATGTATGTGGATAGCTTATATTCGATACACTCCTTATTTTGGCCGACCAGGCCGTGGCGTAACATCGGTGTCCTTACGACCGCGTTTAAACTCAGCATACCGGTCAATGATGGCAGGTTTTCCTAGTGCAAAGTTTGGATGACACTTACCAAGTCAAGATTTAGCTTCAAAGGTATTTTCCCCATCAAAAACAATGTTTAATTAACACGCAAAACTAATTTTATCCATTGTCTTGAAAATCACGTTAGCAGCGTGACAAAAATCCCTGTGGCTTCTGAACTAATAGTCGGAATGCCGTGCAATGATGATAGCAAGCTTTTTCTAAGGTAGATGCTTTCTAAAAAAAAGGATTCATTTTTATTTGTGCCGCCGCCTGGGTTCCAGGCTGGGAACTTTTCAACCTATATGATATGGGCACAGTGAACAGACATCCAAGCTGGAGTGCCCTTCCTGTGTAAATATCTGTAACAGACATTTTAAAATTACAGCTCGTTTCCGTTAGTTTTGGTGAATCATATGTTGATGGCGCCACCTATGTGCCTCGGGGTTTGATGCTCGTTGTCAATTTTAGTTTGGTGAAACATAGACTGGGCGGCGCTGGTGTTCCAACGGTTTCCTTTCAAAAATTTATACAGTAAATTGAGAAAAAAATGTTCGAGCCTGGATGTCTGTTCTCTGTGATATGGGTGCGTAAAGCTCCATTAGACATTACGACAGTACGACATCACAGGGATTTTTAAAAACAATTTTTTATTGATTCGAAAGGCTAGAAAGTGAGGAACACATTATTTATAGTCATTTCAATATTCTGCCTGAAATCGCGTTTTGAAAAATTGAAGGGACTTGTGGCCAGATACGGGGATTTTATAAATATCATTTTCGAGAATTCATGAAGTGAGTATTGATGAACGTTCATTACTCTTGAAACTTCTAAGAAAAGCAATTTTATAATTCTATGCATTTACGTTTATTAGCGAATCTGACTCTTCATTTTCAAATCAAAATGATAAAATGATAAAACTGCAGTTCAACACCGTAAATCTCTTTTTTGAGCATGTGCAAATCGAGATTTAAGGATAGTGTAATACAAAGATGTTCTGGCAACAATGAAGTACGGCTATACCGGTGTTGTGATGTACCATGAAGCTGCGGTTGAGACATTGTAAATATCCGTGATAATATTGTAGAATATTCTGATCTGCACACAAGAATACTTTGGAGTATGGTAGATATTTTGAGAATACTATCATATGTCTAAAAAGGTGTAATGATATCTTGTGATTTTTTCTGACCCATACACACAGTGAAAACACCGTAAACCGCCTCGTTTATCTTTTGCTCATCAAAATAGTTTGGAACTTATCGATAGTTTGGTAATACTGTAACATGTAATCATGAAGAACATCAAGATCTGTTTTCAAGGGTAGTTTGGAGTACCGTAGGAATTCTAGAAATTCTTACCTTACGTTACCAATCAGACTAAGGCCGGCATGGCCTCTGTTGTACACAGAAGTTGTCTCCATTCTATTCGGTCCATGGCTCTCACTCGCCAGCCTCGCTGTCTGCGGAGGGTCCGCAGGTCGCCTTCTTCCTGACCGATCCACCTTGTTGGTTGCGCGTCTCTTCTTCTTGTACCTGTCGGTTCGTTTTCGAGAACCATTTTCACAGGGCTGTCGTCCGACATCCTTACGACATCGACATGCCCAGCCCATCGTAGTTGGTTGGTAAATGACTAGACAATGCGTACCATTGGTACTTCGCGTATCTGCAGGTTTAAAATAGATCCTACTGCGATCCTTAGCCTCTTGTCCAGTCATTCCTATCCCTACCTCCCCGTGGTGCCTGGGGTATGAGTAACCATAGGAAAGATCGGGTAACCAACTCCGGTGGGACCTTGGTTATATGCTGACAGGGAAGGTGGGGCTGCACTCTTCAAAGGGTGCAGTCTATCTGAGCGCCTGTTCTCCATGTTAGGGGCGGCTCGAAACAGCGTCTGTTCTCCATGTTGGGAGCGGCTGATCATCGTCCTTGCGTGGGACTCTAAACAGTGCTATGCACGATGGTCCCCCGGCGAGACAGGGGGTTGGAGAAGGCCCAACAAGCTGCCCTTAAAAAAACTAATGTTACAAATAATACAGAAGTTAATTCGGACCGGAACAATCGGCAAAGACCTAGGCGACGAATTAAGGACTACGATTGGAAACTCGGAACATGGAACTGTAAATCGCCCTGCTTCCCTGGCTGCGATAGGATAATCTATTGTAGAAATACTGTAACAAGTATATTACAGTTGTTATGATGTCCTGTGGAGCTATTTCAACTCATAAGTACAGTGGAGACATCGTATAAGGACTGTACCGAAAATACGTTATCCACAGATTTGTCTTTTAAATCATTTGTATGAAGTGTTTCACCACATTTTTTGGATTTTTTTTTTAACTCCTGCATATGCTCAGCAGCTTTACCAGTCTTTTTGAAGACCCTCTTCACAATCACCCAACAGCGTTTGAAAGGCCGAAGCAGAGGGCAATTTGGCGTGAACCAATTGAGAGTTGTTTTGGCGTAATGTGCTGACGCTAAATCTGGCCAAACAAAACAGTGGAGGGGTACTATGCTTCATATATGAAGGTAGCAACTCCTTCTGCGGACACACAGATCTATAGATTTCCGCATTGATTGTTCCGGTAGCGTAAAAAATGATAAACTTCATGCCACAGGAACATATTGCTTGCCATACATGCTCTTTTCGACCAATCATTTGCACTTGTATCGAGTTGTCTGCATCGCTTACATCCTCTCCCTCGACAGCAATGTAATATTGTGGAGCTGGAAGGGTTTTTGAGTCCTCTTTGACACAGGTCTCATCGTCCATCAAAATACATGCATTCGGTCGCTTCAAAACTCGCAAATAGAAGGAAATGCTACTCGTTCCTTTTGTTCTGTACTTTGTTTGGCGATTTTCTGCTTTTTGTTGATCTCCAGGTTGTTGCGTTTCTTCATACGTTGAATCATTCCGACGCTGATAACCGCTATATTGCCCATATCCGTTATCCATATTGATTTGTTTTTCCGAATTAGAGCTACCAGTTTCTGATCCAGTTTAGGGTTGGAAGATCTGGGCTTTCTGCCTTTTCCTGACAGTTCATTCAAAGAACAGTGTTCTTCAAACTTGGTTATGATGGATTTTACACTCGCGTGACGAATTCCAAAGCACTTCACTAATGTCTGTATAACCCTGCAAACAAGTGAACAAACGAAAGATGACAGTCAAACGCACAACATGCTATGATGAACACATTAAAATCATCACAAATACACGCGTACAACGCAAATGTACGTGGATAGCTTATTTTCGATACATTCCTTACATATTGTTCCTTTGCATACTTCAAAAACCTAGTGCTACAACCTAGTGCTGAAGACAGTGTACACTTTTATTCATTCTGTGGGTTTAAACAGCCGTTTTCCATTTTGAGTCATATATGACCCATCAAGCCTTGAAAGGCTAATGCCTGTTGTTCAACATTGCGCTAGAAGGTGTCATGAGAAGAGATAGAAAAGCTCTTACGCTAGAAAAAGCACTACACACCTAAGGCAGCTCTTCTGGCGCTCCCATCGTCTCTACGAAGCAGATGTAGATTATTATAAAACATTCAATGAGAGTAATGATCAAAAGGCCCCCGGTTCGTTTAAAATCTTTAAAAAAATCTTCAATCAATAACATTAGTTTGCATATTTTCAGCCTCAGCTAATTTCATTCCATTAGCTCTTGTTGTTCGCTTCAAGATATGCTGTGTCCTAAAGATTTGAAAAACAAACTTGCACTGTTGACATAATCCTTTTCGAGTGACCACTTCCTGCCCGTAGTCAGAAGAGGAAACTGTAAAGAATTTAGAAGGAAACTGTACGCGACGGGCGTCATTCTTGAATCTTTACTGTTCATCGATTTTTCGAGTCAAGGGGTTTTCTTTCGTTCGACAAAAAGAATTAGTACCTCGCACGAGCAACAGCAAACACCAAATAAATCCTCTGTACGAACTAGATGCTAAGCTCCGTCATTTCTGTTGATGCATGGAGATGGCATTGATTCAAAAGTTTAAAAGTGTTCTACAAAATCTCGACAACTTTCACTAGGTTGATATTGCGGATCGGTTGATTTGATAAATATTTATCAAACGCCACCCCAAGTAACAATTTTAGTTTTATTCCACCAGTAAAGCACTTCTCCCGACTGTGTTGATAAAGCTACATTCAAAACTGTTTTGTCTACCAACACCTCTTCAATGCTTCTTTAAAGCCGAAATATGTACAAAGTGGCCCACTCTATAGACGGTTGTGAAAACAATTTAATAAAACCTTTGTAAGACCATTAGGTTATTGAAAATTTTCTAGTAAAAGATGTTATGACTACTTGAAAACCTTCATAAAACCTATTGGTTGTGAAGAAAAACCAGCATACGGCCCAATTGCCACAGCTGTTAAACTTCGCTGAGATATCGTGGTTGGTGTTTATTGTTCTGCTTTATTCGATAAATAATATCTAGGAAAAAAGTCCTAGTGTTACAGGAAAATTTTTAGAGCTGAAAACTAATGCGCCTCAGAAATTATGCGAGTTTACAACAACAAAAACAATATTAAAACAAACATGTGCGATAAATTAATCATAAACTTCGAAAAAATTGATCTAATTCAATAAGGTATTCAAAAAAAAAAAAACAATGCCAAAATCTGTCTTCGATCTACAGGTAATTTGCTTTACATTTTAAATTTGGTGCATTTATTTTTCCATATTTCAATTAATTCTTATATTTCAATATGGCGATTGAAAAATATATACAGTTTCGCCAAAAAGCTAATTTATCTTCGCAATGACTACTGTAAAACTACCATAACTGCTTTTTAAACTGACCATAACAAGATAATTTGAATGAGTCCTAAAACGGCATTTAAAAACAGCATGTTACGAGTTCATAAAGTCGTAATAAAACCTTTGACAGGAGTAATAGGAATCTGAGAAAACAAAGTTTTTAGATCGCTGTAAACAAACTGTGTAGGTGCTGATAAACCTATTGGCACCTGTTGGTGAGGGATTCCATCCAGAATGTGCCGGAAATCCCAAAAATCATACCCGATCATCATTGATTTGGATGAAACTTGGCACATGAGTTCAGTACGTTGGAAAAAAAAAGTTCCACTGGTGTTAAGATAATTTGGGTTCAAGAGTAACTTTTGAGATGGGCGTATGTGTTTTTTCCAACATTTTACTTGAAAAATCGTAGTTCAAAAACCATTACATTTAGAGAAAAACTTTATATAAGGGAATTGTAGGGAACTAAAAAGCCTTTCTTAAAAAAATATACACAGAAAAAAAATTTTTTTTTTCATCAAGAAAAATCAAAAATAATTACTAAAAATAAAATATCTAAAAAAACGTATTTTTAATATTTTTTTAATTTGTTGTATAAAAATTTGAGGAAAAAAGACACGTTCTAAAAAAATTCTAGGATGGACGCTCTTATAATAAAAAAGTTTTTCAAATAGCAAACTTTGGTGTATATTTCAAATTTTGGTTATTCATTCTTATAAATAAATTTTGATGTTACAATATGGTTTTGGAGATTATTACAAACAATAATGATCATAATAATAAACCACGTAAACGCAACCGTTTTCAAGATATTTCTGATTTTCTGTCAATAAAATTTCAAAACCTCAAAAAATACGCCCTTTTCATAAATTACTCGTGATATTAAAACAACAATAGCTAACGATTGTTTCTCTTGTGTTTTTAGCCTTTTTAAAACACATGTATGTGCCTCTTACTTACTCTTAACAGCTCGTCGATTGAAAAAGCTTCACTTAAAGTTATAAGACAAAAATAATGAATTATGGTTGGATTTATATTTATATATACCATTTATTAGTCTCGGTCATTGATAATATTACATAAACATTATATAAACTATTGATTGCTTTTATATATATTATGAATCCTGCCTTCTTCGTCATTCGAAAACAGTTTTACAAAAACTTCGTTTTCTGAAATTGGAACGAATGAGTGGTACTTTTGTGTACCTGCAATCGTTTTAGTCTGTCGGTAAATTTCATTCCATTCTGCTACCCCCTGTTCATACTCTTCATGTGATACATAACAAAACGACATTTTTGTAAAAAACTATCATCACTTTTTTGGTTCGCCCATTCGAATAACTCTAATGCACTTTTTATAGGGTGTTCATGTTGTACAGCAAGGCTTGCATATCTTGCCATTCGTTTTAATGTACCACCAATTGCATCGCAAGGTCCCTTACCGTGGGATGGTGCGAAAAAATGCCATTCAGCATCAATATTGTATTTCTTTTTAAACTTACAAAGGCTTGCAAAGTTCTTCCTATTTTTATATTGGGATGCTGCCCCGTCAGACATAAACGTAGCTTTCTTTACTTTAATTTTTGTTTGCAAAAAGCTTATTAGTTTTGAAATAAACACCTGCACCGCAATCGTATCATGTTTCAACACTTCTGAGATAACAATGAAACTGATATTTTTAAGTATTCCAGATTCCGTGTAATAAATGACAAAAGGGTGAATAGTGGCTTGCTCATTACTCCAATAACTACTTTGAACAGCATCTTGAAAAACAAATGAATAATTTTCAGAAAAATCACAAATTATTATTACTTCGCCGTCTTTAAGACAACTTTTATAATCTCTCAAGAAACTAGACTGCTGAGATTTGACAAAATCGTGGGATACTAATTGTTCCAACTTTTCACAAAAATAAGCAATAAATTCATCAATTGGTTTAACAAGTGTCTCTAAACTACATCTATCAGTTGAAATCCATTGCTCAAAAGATATTTCAACTAAACCACGTTTTTCTAATTTGTCTGTTAAACTACTCTCAAAATCTGAAAAGCCTGGACATCGTTCGCATTCACGGAGGTAACATTTTTTAGTTCTAGTTGATGAGCTACATAATATTTCTTCAAAACACAATTTATAATCATTCTCGAATGAATATTTTCTAAGACCATGAAGCATCAAGTTAATGTTCTCATGAATGGTGCAAACACAAATGTTATGAGAACCTGTGCTGCTAAGTAATTTGCAATGCTTTGGTCTTAGTGCTGCAAAGAGCTAAACCCAACAGCATTTTGATGCATCTCTTGAAATTTAATGAGAGCTTCTCTAATGAACAAACTAAAAGGCGCTTTTGAATATGAACCCTCTTACCTTCACTCCTCACTGAAACGTAGTCGTTCATACCAGGGGTTGCTCGTGTAATCTCATCACTGTCGTAAAATTGCAAAATTTGGTTTTTTATTTCCGGGTTCAGACCGTGTCCCAGCTTTTCGTTAGGGGCAGCTAAAACACCTTCGTGCTTTGCAAGGAATTTAGCTTGTGATACGATGTACTTGTTTGTTATTCCAAATTCTGCCATTACTCTTTGATTTGTCCAAGATTGTGGTAAAACCGAAAGTATCCTTACGTGATCGTCCCTCGAAGTTTCTGGATCAGCATACCAGTCCTTTAGCTGCGCGATTATTTCGTCATATTCGGCTGCTTTCACTTTCAATTGTTCCAGGTCATCCTCCTCCGCTTGATCCCCAAATATGTGTGTCCGAATGCCGTTTGAAACATCTTTGAACTTTTTGCGGGCATAATTTACGTTCAGGAACTTTTTAGCCGATATTGGCGAAACGTTGATTCCAGCTACGCCCTTGTTAAATAGCTCAATATTATGGCGCCTTGAATAATCTTGCACACTGCTATCAGATGGCACTGACATTAATGATATTGCCGATGGCGTTTCCTCGAGACCATACAAGTCTACTTGCCGTGATGTAGATGGTTGTGGATCCATAATGTTAGTAATTGATGGTTTCTCACTAGGCTCCGCAATTGCAGCATGGGATTGTTCCGTTCTATTTAAATGCAAACGACAATTATCACAAATCATCAAAGAAGTGTCCAAATGTGTTTTGCCCATAAACTTGAGTTTTTTGACATTTTGTTCGGTTAATTTACGAAGGTTTTTTGAGCACCGTTTAGTGGGAAACAGCATACAACACTTCTTCATGTTAAACTCCATTTTCAGTTCACTCAGATAGATTTTACTGATGAATGCGACTATGTATGAGCATATATATTGGCTGTGGTACCTTTGGAAATGCAGGTATAAAACATCTCTGGTAGTTTACAGGCAGCGTACATTAGCTGTTTTTTTTATGAGAAGATATACCTGACATACGTTATAGCTGCTATTTGTCTACCTACCTTAAACAATATGTGTTACTTTCATCGCTACATCACCGAACTGTTCGGGGTGTAGTTTTCACACACTACACCCGACCTCTAACATCGTTGGAGCTTGGCAAAATAGTCAGCAGTTCGATTAATATGCTTCTTCTATATGACCCTCCGCATAATTTCATCATCTGTCCATTTATCAACTTGTCGCCCCTGCGACATCTATCTCGCTGTTACTTTCATCACTTTAGCAAATTCGCTCCCTTCATTCTCTGAGCGGCCCGACCGATACAGCCATAAAACAATTATAAATATATTGATTGCAATATTAAAACAATAGTGCTATTTATCTTGTTCTTTTCAAATGAGTCTTCTTATCATCCTGATATCAAAAGAAAAGAGGACATAAGAGTAATGTGAACGTTATAATATGAAGATCTTGGAAAATTTATCATTTCTGGTGGAAATCTCGATTAACTTAAGAAAAGAGCGAATTTTCTGAGGTTTTTTCATTCTATTGAAATAAAATCCGAAAAATCTCGAAAACGGTTGCGTTCAGGTGATTTATCATTATCATCATTATTGTTTTTAATGATCTCCAAAATCATATTGTATAATTAATTTTCATTTATAATAATGAATAACCAAAATTTGAAATATGCACCAAAGTTCGCTCTTCGGAAAACTTTTTTATTATAAGAGCGTCCATCCTAGAGTTTTTTTCAAAACGTGTCTTTTTTTCTCAAATTTCCACAAAACAAATTTGAAAAATATTAAAAATATGTTTGATTTTTAGTATTTATTTTCGATTTTTCTTTATGAAAAAAAATTTTTTTTTTTCAGTGTACATTTTTTTTACAAAGCCTTTTTAGTTCTCTACAACTCCCCCATATAAAGTTTTTCTCTAAATGTAATGGTTTTTGAACTACGATTTTTCAAGTAAAATGTTGGAAAAAACACATACGCCCATCTCAAAAGTTACTCTTGAATCCAAATAATCTTAACACCAGTGGAATTTTTTTTTTCAACATACCGAAGACGTGTACCAAGTTTCATCAAAATCGAAGATAGTTGAGTTTGGTGACCGACCGATTTGGCGTGGAATCAGTCTGGTGCCATAATAAAACCAAATTGATTTCTAGTGGCTTTCATAAAACTTTTATAAAACTTAGTAAAGTGGATGGTTTATGCAATGTTACTTGGGGTATTATTCCAATATTGTTCCAACTTTTCGAAACCAGTGGACTGGTTCAGAAAATATTTAAAAGAGTTATTCTGGGTTAAACGCTTTCCCAAATAATATAAAAACCCTTCCCTGTAAGAACAATGAAACCAATACCTCCGCTACCATTATTAGCAGTATTCTTCTTGCTTCCGAAAAACTAAGAATGCATCATCCCTGCTCGTCCGGTGTTCACGGACATGTGATTTCCATTTAATTAATTTTCATGCACATCATCCCGAAATGAGCTTCCGTCTCCACCACCAGAGTTGCCGGTCCGAAGGATGATCCCTGTCGAGTGTTGTTTATTTTCCTACACATCATAAAATCAAAACGATCCGGGAAAAGAGAGGGGGAATGATGCGTTAATAATCTTGATTCAATTACCGTCCATCCTTGCCTTCCGACCACGGCGAGAAGGCGGCGGTTGTGCGGCACGATTGCATTCGTAGGGAGCCACTTGTTCACAACTTCAACCGAACATAAGCTTTAATCCTCTTTTTCCTGACCTTTCCGTTCAGCGCTGGCAGACAGGCAGGCAGACACATGTCGTTCTTCACTTTTCTTCGGTGAGTGCTTTTTTATGGCAGGATTTATTATTTTAAATATTCAACTCGATGCATGTTTAGGTTGATTTTTGATAGTGCTTCCTGCCTGCATGGCTGGCTGGCGAAGGATCCAAGCAAGTTGCCACCGTTTGCAGGATATTTCTTTCGTTCGCTTTATCAAAGTAGGTTGGATTTTTTTTTGGCTTCAGGGTATTCTACGAAAAGTCCCGAAAATATAACCGAATCGCAGCCATACAATGTTGTACAGGTTGTCCGTCGGATTCGAGCGAGAGGACTGCTATGAGTTAGTGTTCTGGAATTCAAATGTCTCGAGACTGTTGGCCAAGTCAGCCATAAAACCACGCGGCTATCGGGAATCTAAAAATCGAAAACTCACGACCCGGCACCCACCCATCGGGACCGGTTTGTCTGTAAAGCCACAAATAATTACGACCATTCGGGGTGGCCAAACGTATCACTCTCACTCACTTAGATGGACTCAGTGATAACGGAATGATCAACGTGTGTATGACCAACCAACGGGTTAGAATAACAACAACAACGACAACGGCAACGACAACTCCAAACCGTGGCCAGAGATTCCGAGAAGCTTCATTGTTTTACTGTTGTTGGCCGTCGTCTCGTCGTCGTGTGACACCCGTGATGGTGGTGGGGTTTCTTCTCGTTGGCTAGCTGCTGAGTCAGAGATTTTGTGGTTGCCCTCGAGCATCGTCGTTGTCGTTTGGTCGGCCTCGGTGACAACAAATCCCGCTGATTGCTACGGGGGAACCGAGGGTTTGGTGGGAACGTGGCGCGTTGCACAGGGTATCAGGTATCAATTTCATTTTATTATTCGTTTTGATAAACGTGCTGGCATTCGGATGCTACGAGCGAGATACACAGTCAGAGGGGATGGGTTGCGACGCGGACACGGACTCGGAACCTCGCATACGAAATGGAACGACAGTGGTGAGTTGTAGATCTTCTGCTGGTGGTGGTCCCCGGGTGTACTACGTATATAAACTCGCTTCGACGCGACGGTTGTGATGTGATGAGGCTGAGAGAGGAGAGATGGCTTGACTCGATTTTTAGATGTGATATTATCCACAAAGCGAAAGCAACGAAACCTCAGCTGACAATTTGTAGTGTTCATGGATCAAATTCTGGCTTTATGGGATCTGTAGCGGTTTATTGACAATTAAAGCAACAGCCTAGAAGCATCGTGTGCCACCACGAGGAAAGCACGAGACGACGACTAATCAATATTCCCTGGCAGAAAATGCAAGATTCTATTACATATTTCTTTTGAAGTTACAATTTGTTGGTAATGTTTCATCGCATACAGCCTGTCCACGTTAAATTTCGGACACTTTTCTTTCAGTGTAGATTTTGAATTATTTCACGGATTGCTGAAACGTTTTACTTACATGACAGCTGAAACTTTCCATTTCATTTCGCGGAACAACATGTTCACATTTTTGTTACATTCAGTAGAATGGCGTCGAAGGAAGTGGAAGTGTACAAAAGGAATTTTGTACGATCGGTAGCAAAATCCGAATTTATCGGTACGCGACCAAAAAACCCAAACTACTAAAAAAATACCGTGTTTAATGTTTGTAAATCTTAAGGTTTGAAGCGGAAAATATCAAAAAGTATGCTCCCGACAAATGGACAAGAAGATGGTACCCATTATTGAGAAAAATCCCAATCTTTCTGTGCGAAATGTGGCTCGCAAAGTAGGGAAGTCAAAACCAAACGTACTAAAAGTGAAGCAGAGGCAAGGACTGGAAGTGTATCATAATGGACGACGAAACTTTTAACCGGTTTCGTCTCGGACGGTTTATATCGCATTTCCATACAAAGAAGGTGTCCAAATTCCCGAAGAAGTATTTAATTTGGCAGGCCATATGAAGTTGTGGTCGAAAATCTAAAAGTTTTGTCTCTACCGGCAGTATCAATAAGAATGTGTACGAGATAGAATGTCTGCAAAAGCGGTTGCTACCGTTTATCAGAAGCCACGACTCTTCAGCTCTGTTTAAGCCTGTTCTGGCCTCTTGTTACTAAGCGAAATCCGTCCTGGACTGGTAAAAGGTACAAGAGGTCAAATATTATGATAATGATGATATGTACTACCACCCATTGTAACACGGAAACTAAGTGCGACAGCAATGGGCTCTCCTCTCTGTTAGACTTGATCAATAACCACTGATTATCCTGATCATGCCATTGTATGAAGGGCCAAAAACGGGTTGGGTGGATTGATAGGCAACATCACTTATACGTATCCACAGGGATAAAAAGAATCTCCTTCCAACAACAAGATTGAACAATTGGTCAAAAGAACCAGGTATTCAATATGATGATGCCCCAATGGACGGGGAAAAGAGCCCGCCCTCTATTCACAAACTGTTAACAATGGAGAGTTGGCATTCCCACTCGCTCCATCCAGAGTGCTTCAATCGGGTGCCCTGATGGTCCCTCTCATTCCTATGAAAGTGTTAAAGTGTAGCGTTCTGTGGTTCGCGTTTAAGCGAACAGGCAAGTTTTAGTTCGTTTTCAGAGATAGCAGCATTTCACAAAAATCTTGATTTGAGGTATCCTAAAAAGTTTGTTAATCTATTGAAATTTAACAGAACTAACATTTATACATTTTAATTTGCTGTTGCCATCGTCACTTTTATAACAGCAATCCGCTTTCATGTTTGCTGACCCAATAGTTATTGTTACCGAGTTAGGAAAGGGAAGATTAGATTGGAAGGGAGTTGATGACGAATGGGCAAAAAAAAAACAATTAATGTTTAAATCATCGATGAAGTAAAATCAATCGAACAATACGAACAATAAATAATGCGAAAATGTTCAAACTTGAGTATTGGGTTAATTTGTGTAGCTATTGACTAGTTTCTGTCGAAAGTGTATTTGTTTATGTTTACTTTCAAGTACTGCTTCCAAACATTCTCTTTGTTTTATTGCAAATTCGTCAAAATGTTCGCGAAACAAGTAATCACCAGTTAGTTGCTCGCTCAGAAGAAGCAGAAAGAGATTGCCAAGGTGGTAGGGTGCCATTTGGCAACAGTTTTCCGCATAAAAAAGCCCCTGCAGGATGGTCCTAAGCAGCGCACGCTTTGCACGCACGCTGAACGTGATCAATTCGGTCCTTGCAAAAATTGCTCGCAACCCGGTGCGTTTCATAAGAAAACTTGCAAAGGAAGTCAATATTTCGGAGAAATCCATGCGGAGAATCATCAAAGAAGACCTACATGCATCTTCCAGAGCCAGAGTGAAACGCCACTTGATTACGGACCGGGTCAAGAAACTAAGAGTGACTCGTTCCAAGAGATTGATTTCCTTGTTGAAGAAGGAAAAAATGAGAATCCTGTACTCCGACGAAAAGCTTTTCAGCATCGATGTTGTGGCCAACAGCCGCATGAACCGGTTCATTTCACCGCAGAAAATAGAGAACGTTCCGGAAAAAGGGATATTCAAATTTCAAACCAAACATCCGGCTGGTGTCATGATGTTTGGCTTGGTGGCGTCCTGCGGTTTGAAAATGCCGCCGGTTTTCATTGATGCTGGAGTTAAAATCAATACCGAAGTGTACATCGGTATTTTCAAGGACCAAGTGCTTCCCTGGGTGAAGGCCACCTTCTTCGAGGACCAAAACGTTGTCCTACAGCAGGATGGAGCGCCGTGTCACACGTCCAACGGAACCCAACAATGGTTGAACGATAACACGAGCCTGCAAATCATTACACCCTAGTGTGAAAACCCTGAAGTCAACCATAACATGCACATGGCTGTCAATGTCGGAGGACTACGTCCGAAAGTCATGCTCTGGTTCCGGCGTCGGCTCGAGGATGTTATTAATAAAAATGGAGGACACATTGAATAAATTTATTGAAAAGGACTTGATTAAGATAACTGCACTCGAAAATGTTGATATTATTGCTTGAATTAGTTGAAAATGGGATTTGAAAGAAATGGAACAAATTTTCGCATTATTTTCTGCCGCACCCTGTATAGTGATATTGTGAGTTATGATGAAGTAATGACAAAGATTGAACTGTAAAATCAAACATTAGGGAACCTCCATTAATTATGTCACGCAAAAAGTGTCTTTTTATAACCCCCCCTTGTCACGTTTTTTGTATGATCCTTCAAATATTTTTGTATGTTTTCCCAAACCCCCTCTCCCCCCTTACTGCGTGACATAATTAATGGACCTTCCATTAGCCAAATGAGACACAGCACTGCATGAATCAGATCTCAATCTAGCTGAAGTCAGAAGGACAACAGTGCTCAGGCTACCAGCTAAGTACGCAACGCTTTAGTGGCGGTCTTTGTCATCTCTTGACCCGTGGAAGCATGAGGTAGGAACTTGTGAGGACCATAGCTATAGGACACGCACCATAGGACGATACCATAGAACGATACCATAGGACACACGCTCCATCCCAGTTGTCTACTCACCATTTTGCAGCCGAGAAGAGATGGACAGTACTGAGCATGAGCATGAGCATGATTGACCGCCCGAGGTTGTAACTCCGTTTTTGCCAGATCAGCTGTTATTACACAGAGAACCAACAGATGATGCTTGCGACTAACATACATCTTCAATGTGTAAACACTGATCCCAAGGCAATACCGGCGCCGGCCCCTTTCCGAATGCAGGTCAAGTAAAGAAAGGGTAGGAATATGTTGACGTGATACTCGCTTTATTGGAAACCGCGGAGTCCACTGCACAACCACGATAAATCACTGGGATTTTGGATAACAGGATCGGGTGGCAGCAGCGTTCGTTTTGGTTAACGATTAGCTATTAAATGAAAAATTTGAAAATTAGTACCTATCCGATTTTGACCGATTCAAACCAACAGTAAGGATGCTATTGGGGCCAATCATAAAGTGTAATTGAAAAAAAAGTCAATTCATCTCGACGCCTGAAAATCAACTTGGACCAATCTACACCAACAGTACGGATGCCGCTGGTCTCTTAAAAAATGAAACAGTTGTTTTTTTGTTCCAAGATAGGGTGGCAATTGTACTGATAGTCGACGCTAACCCATTGAAAAGTGTTTGACAATTACCTGTCCTGCTCCATGTCCTTGAGAGCACATAATACCTCACTAGTCGCCTGTACCCAATTCCGCAGGCGTCCGTCCAGTTTGTCACTGAAACCGTTCCATATAATGACATTACAGAGGGAGAAAAACTCTTAACATGTGCATACTTGACTGCGTTGACGATTTGGAAGACCCCTTCTCCAAACTCATACACAGGGCCGGGATGGCTGCAGGTCGCTGTCAGGAGTGACTGGCATGTGATTAGGGGATTTGAGGCTTCCAGGGGACTTGCAGACGTGCGTCCCGGTGTTGTGACGTCTGTTGAAGGCTTGCTCAAAGAAAACAGTATGTTGAAAACGCTCGAAACGTGCGACGGGCGTAGACGTGAGTTCGAACAGAGAATGTCTGGCGTTGGGTTACTGGAAGCGACATACGTTACCGGGAGGAAAGAGTTCTCATTGCATGCATGCTTGCCTGTTAAAACTGTAACTAGAAATGAGAAGAAAAATTAGTATTTTCCATTTAATCTTATCTTGACAGATACGCGTATTTCGTCTACAATGTGCAGACTTCTTCAGTGTCTCGAACTAATATCTCGACTGTCTAGTAGTCAAAAAGTGACTTTGTATAATCCTCCCCCCCCCCTTGTCACGTTTTTTGTATGGCCCTTCACATTCCCCCCCCCCCCTTATTGCGTGACATAATTATTGGACCTTCACTTACAGGTATTCCACTAAACAGCTCAAACTCTCTAGGATTCTGTTAAAACTGGTTGGAAGACCCCTTCTCCAAACTCATACACAGACCCGGGATGGCTACAGAACGCTGGCGGGAGTGACTCGACTGTGACGAGAGGATAAGGGGCTTCCGTTAGGCTTCCAGGCGTGCATCCCGGTGTTGAAATTAAAACTGGCAATGGAGCTTCCAAAAAATTAAAGTTGTTGCGAACAGGAGTGAACCACTTCAGCACAGATCCATAATAGGAGTGATGGATGATGGAGTTTGAGGAAGAGGCGAGGGTGTTTCTTGCAAGTTCTTCATCAGTTTTGCACAGTTTGAGGATCCGTAGTCTTCAAATTTTCGAAATAGAAGTCCTTGTTTCGGGATCCAGTGCTTTTCGTTTAAGTGAAGGGTCAAGGTCATTTTTGAAGAAGACGAAGGAACGCGATTCAATAGTTTTGCTTCACCACGGTTGGAGCGAATCGATATTCAGGTTGGCTATCGTCATCGCACATACTGCTTCGACTGTGACCTCCGGACAAATCTTTCAAATGTAGAGCCACTCTTCACTCTTGCAAATTGGAACCGATACAATATTGTCCTCATTTTTTTTGCTACCCACGCAATTTCAGACGTTAGCGCGATGTTAGGGGACTTTTCATCGGCTTGGTATGAAATCGAGCGAAAATGAAAGTTCTCAAACAGCTCGGCATAACCATCGCCAGCCAGAAAAGATTTTTTCTATGTGATGTTAAGTACGTGTTACACCTGAGCATATGTTAATATGGAAGAAGGCTCCACATAACCCACGGCACACGACAACATCGATTCCAGTAATTGTTTCCGAGCATTTACCACAGTTTTTCGCCATCCTGATGCGCCTACGCGGAGTCTTTATCAATCCGGTAAAAGCACACTAGTGGTAGTTTCCAACAATTGCCGGCAGATGTCGCTTCAGCGGAAAAAATTGCGTGGAGAGCAGTACGCTTTTGTTGTTTGGTTAGGTTAAAAAAAACAAAACAAAAGCCACTCGCGAAGGTGGTAAAACAACACACCGGAACGTTACTTAAATGAGAAAAAGCACAAAACACTTCACAGTTTGTTTACGGGACACGGGAGAACGGAAAAATGATTTTTTGTTTTCAATACACGTAAACCAACGAATATAAGTATCACGAACGAGTGGTATACAAACGTACGAACTTATAGGCGAATCCAAGGCGAACCTATAATACCATTTATATCAAAGACGAACAGACATAACACATTGAACATTTTGCACTGCAAATCATCGTCACTTACACACCAGCGCCATTTGTTCAGCACACTGTAAAAGGTGATGAAGCTGGACAGATGGCGGTAGTGTACTTACGTCAAAAGGAAATGGAAAAATGGAATATTGGACTTCGTTTTGATCTCCCAATCAACCGATGTGTAAAATGTCAGACCAATAATTTGGACGACAGCGCGCTTCTTTTCCTGTAAATTCTGCGCATTCCGATCCGACAGAATCTTGATCTTAGAACACCGTAATCCAGCCCTCTTCTTAGTTTTTTTAGACGTAAGATTGCAAAACACGTTCGCCCTTGCGCTGAACTGGTCGGCTTGTCGTGTCGCAAGGGCGCAGTTTCTATTCTTGGTCACGATCTGAAGCTAAGAGTCAGTTCAATTGTGGAAATATCACATCAAGTAGTACGTCTACCTGTTCACGTTAGGTTCGTAGATGTTCCTTTTTATCAGATAATTCTGCTCAACTCTTTTTACGAAAGTTGGTGGTCCTGAAAAGGACCATATTGAAAAGTCCATGTATCAGGTTACGCGAGATGAATTCGCCATCGAACTTGTCGAAACTCGTCCGAACGAATTGAACGCATGGACTGAAATGATAGTTGGTAATTCGAAGATGCCATGGTTTTCGACGAGACGCCATTGTCAGAGTGGAATAGTTTATTGTAACTACCCGTTTCCGCTGCGGATGAACCGTAACGACACTGTTTGTAGTAGTGTTGTTCTTACTGCTGCTGCTACTGCCGAGCATTGTTCACTAGCAGACCTAATAGATGCCTCCCTAAACAATCGATGCTGGTGAGCTGTCGCTCCAGGTGAACCGAAACGATACCACTAGGGAATAAACCGAAGCGGCGGTGATTGGAGGAAGCCACTAGTTTTGCAGCGACTGCGGCGATGGTAATTGTTGTGAAGTTGTGCTAGAAGTGGTCGTTCTGCTGCTAATGATGGGAACATCGACCGTTCCCGTCAGAAACCCAACCGAAAATGATGGTCGGTTCCACTAAAATGTGTTTTTATTTATCTTTTTATAACAATTTTTACATTAAATTTTACATATTGTCTAACCAAAGAGGCTCTTTATCTTCGTTCTTCTTTGTGTTTGTTTGTGGTGTGATTTCTTAATTTATTATTCTAATGTACATATCATCCCCTATGGGAATTGGTTGGTTAAATTTAAACAATTTGATAACCTACCTAATTACAATAACTACAATTTGAAAAAAAAAAAAATCTAAGGAAGGGGTACCAGGTCCCGAATGACTTGGTGGTCTGATAGGTGGCAACGTGTCCTGTGCCTATTGATAGTCTCATTAAAACGATCTTCGAGTGTTTCCTGAGAAACTTGTTTTGAACCCGCTGTAGCTTCAGGTGGTGTGTTTTTGCGCAGCTCTCCCAGATCGGCATGCCGTACTCGATAACCGGGACTATGATCTGTTTGTAGATAGCAAGCTTGTTCTTCAGGGACAATGTGGACTTTCTGTTTAGCAAGGAGTACATAAGCTTCAACAGAACGTTACATTTTGTGACAGTCTTATCAACCTGTTCCCTGAAGTTCAACTTACTATCTAGTGTCACGCCAAGATAGATGGCTGATTTGGTCCATTCCACCGTTGTGCCATTTAGACAAATTTTAACACCCTCAGCCGGAATAAGTCTGGGCGATTTTGAGTGTGAAAAAAGGATGACCTGGGCCTTCGCTGCATTGATGCAGATCTTCTAGTCTGTGAGATACTTTAACAGAACATTCAGGCTTCGCTGCAGTTTCGATGCGATCGCTTTCACTACCCTACCATTGTGGACGACTGCGGTATCATCGGCAAACAGCGACAGAGATCTGTTTTCAGGGAGTGAGGGTATGTCCGAGGTGAACAGGTTAAACAGAAGTGGACCTAGTATGTTTGCCTGCGGAACACCGGCGGAAACCTCCTGCGCATCGTAAACTGCACCAGGCAGAGAAACACAGAATGTTCTGTTTGATAGGTAGTTCTTTACCATATTCACCAGGAAGACTGGAAGATTGAATCGATGCAGCTTGTACACCAGGCAATCATGCCAGACGTTGTCAAACGCCTTTTCCACGTCAAGAAGGGCCATGGCAGATGTTTTCGAAACAGACTTGTTTCGCTTGAGGATGTTAGTGACTCGATTCAGTTGATGTACTGTTGATCGACCGCGTCGAAAACCAAACTGTACATCATGCAGGATGTTGAGTTCGTCGGCAGATGCAAGGAGCCGACGGTATATTGCTTTTTCAAACAGTTTTGATACTCCCGAGAGCAGACTGATGGGTCGATAGCTCTTGGAACATGAAGGATCTTTCCCAGGTTTCCGGATGGGTATAACTTTAGCTGACTTCCAGCACGAGGGGAAGTAGCTAAGTCTAAAGCATTGATTAGAAAATAATGCTAGATGTTCGTAGAATTGCGAACTCAAGTGCTTGAGTTCCAAATTCAGAATTTTGTCGAAACCTGGGGCCTTCATGTTCTTCGACGTTTTGATATAGGTCGACAGTTCGTCAGCTGTGATTTCTAATTCCTCCGAAAAATCATTGGGATATAGATGGATGTTATTCGCATGCTCGTTAATGGCAGCTTCGTGAGGACTGGCGATGTTCTGTCTAAGATTGTGTGAGCTGACAAAATGTCGACCTATCTCAGCAGCCTTCTCAGCGGGAGTAATCAAACGATCCTTAGAGTCATTGTTGTCTAGTGGAATCAACGGTGGAACGGGCCTAGGCTTGGTGTTTGAATTTTTTGTTAATTTCCAGAACGGCTTTGCACAATCTGGAAGGGCGTGGATTTTTTTGGCAAAATTATTGTTTCTGAGATCCACCATTCTGGCCTTAATGGTTTTATTTAAACGATTGCACTCTGATTTTAAGGCAGGCAGACCAGTACGTTGATATTGTCTGCGAGTGGTGTTTCGAAGACGGATCAGATTTTTAATGAGACTATCAATGGATAAGGAGTTGCTCACCTGTGTTACTTCTGGAATGTGGTGCTCCCGGGCCTGGACGATCGCCTAAGCGATAGACTGCAGTTGCCGATCGATGTCGTCGGTTGATTCGAGGCGTCTATCATGGTCGACGGTGTTGTCGACCTGATGACGGAACTGGACCCAGTTGGCGCGATGGTAGTTTCACCTGGTTACCGAATGCCGGTTGACGCAGGACCCAACTTCAGCCACCACCGGATAGTGGTCTGAGCTGAGTTCTTGGTACACGATCGGCTGGTCGATGTTGTTCCCCATGTTAGTGAGGAAGATGTCTATCGTTGCGTGGACCCCGGATCTGCTCAACCGGGTGGGAGTATCCGGTCCCAGGATGGTGTAGTGGCCCTCGTGTAGGATGGAGCCGTTCTTGTTCCGTCGTGCGTTTCCCCAGGTTTCATGTTTTGCATTCAGGTCACCGGCGAAAATGAACTGCCCATGCCTTCGAGTGAGCTTGATGATGTCGTTTTGTAAGATTGTATCTGCCCCGTTGTTTAAGCTTGCTTGTTTGAGGCAATAGGCCGC
Source organism: Aedes japonicus (assembly GCA_034211315.2). Lineage (NCBI taxonomy): Eukaryota > Metazoa > Arthropoda > Insecta > Diptera > Culicidae > Aedes > Aedes japonicus. The sequence continues at coordinate 96,588 of JASCZW010005264.1, forward strand.
GATGATAAGGTCTGTATCCGCAATAATCCGTACACTTCAAAGAATGAATAAAACATAAATTTCGCATTATATTTCCGTCGTAGTTGTTTATTTCAGATTCATGGGATGTGTTTTAACAATTCGTGAAGACAAAACATAATTATTCCGTATTTGCATAACATTTTCGAACTTTGGGCTTAACTCCGTCCATTAGGGTTTGTACAGACTCTTCAGAAATTGTAGAAGCCGTCAATGTCCAAATTTGCTGGAAGTGTTTGATGTCTTTGGTTCTTTGCTTCTTTCCAGAAAGCTTCCGCTTCATCAGAGCCAAATATCTCTCCGTTGGTCGTAGCTCTGGGCAATTTGTCGGGTTTGAGATTTTTGGTACAATGTTGACTTGATTTGCTTGGTACCACTCCATCATAGTTTTAGCATAGTGGCATGATGCCAAATCGGGACAGAACAAAGGTTTTTTTTGTGACTTTTGATGAAGGGTAGCAATCGCTTCTGCAGACACTCTTTCTGATTGATCTCCTTGTTGATTGTGCATGTAGTGACAAAAGATTTACTCTTTTTACCACACGTGCAAATTGCTTGCCACACAAGGTATTTTTTGGAAAATTTCGATGCCTTCTTCGGTCTAAAATGCTCAGCTGAAGTATTTCTGGCCATAGCAGAATAAAAAGCCAGCCCTGGAAGCTGCTTGAAATCCTACAGGACATAAGTTTCATCGTCCATAACTGTCACTTCTCGGTTTCCTCTCCACCGTCAAACGTTCCGAAAATGATTTGAGCACATCGTGAACAGTGGATTTAGGCAAATCCAATGTTTTTGCAAGGTCCCGTATTGACAAGTCAGGATTTGCCGTACGCTCGCGCACTTGTTTTTCTTTTGGCGCCATCTTGAATACTAAACATGAAATGTAAACTTCAATCATAGTTTTTTTCATCATAGACTCTCAGCTATACCACAGTGAAATTTTTCATTCCTACGTGCGATATTTCGAAAGTTACAATGATTTTAAGGTGTCCGGATTAATATGGATACAGATTTTAATTCAATGAACTGCTCTAAATAATGAACCAATCACCATCAAAATTACAATATGGTACGCCATGAACACTTTATAATTTTTATTTTATTTATTTTGCCATAGAAGTATTGTTATAGTATATACACTCATATTGTAATGGTGATGAAAAATGATTCTCAGAAAAGATCTTCTCACAAAGATTCCATTTTGTTCTCCGGTACTTTACAAATCTTAATCGTGTTTATTCTTCGAAGGTTGTATCCCTTAGCTGAGTCGGCCAATGCGCAGCTACAAAGCAACACCATGCTGGAGGTGGCTGGGATCGATTCCCGGTCTGGTCTAGGAATTTTTCTTCACTTTTACTTGCCACAGCATCATACTAATGCAAAAATGGTACACGGCATCGAAAGTGTTCCCAATTAATAACTGTGGAAGTCGATTTAGAACACTAATTTGTGAGGAAGCAATTAGCTAATTATGAAAGCAATAAGCTTGTAACCAGTGCTGAGCTCCACCGCGGTACTAGCAGCGTTAGAATTGACAAATGAGATTCTTGCAATTAACAATCAAAGCGACAGAAGAGCATTTCTCTCTTTCTCTGTCTCCCTCTATCTCTCTTTCTGTCTCTCTCTCAAACTTCTTATCAACATGAAATAACAACCGAGAGATGAATCCTAAAGGGTTTGAGCTGGTTAGTGGAATACTTGTAACTATAAATTAGAAGAAAAATTAGTAATCTCCATTTAATTCCAACTATCTTTGCTTATCTTCGACAGATACGCGTATTTCGTCTACAATGTGCAGACTTCTTCAGTGTCTCGTACTAATAACTCGGCTGTCGAGTTATTAGTACGAGACACTGAAGAAGTCTGCACATTGTAGACGAAATACGCGTATCTGTCGAAGATAAGCAAAGGTAGTTGGAATTAAATGGAGATTACTAATTTTTCTTCTAATTTTTAGTTAACCGAGAGATATTTTTCTCTCGCGTTTCTCACTCAGTTTTTATATCTTGTACACGGCCAGCCGTTTCAACTCAGTTTTGAGTCATTTTTGACTCACTTTCGTCATAAGTGGAGTCACTCAAATTCCAAAAAATCGACTCAAATCAGATGGATGTTTTTGATTTGTCGACTTGTAAATGGCAGTAACATTTACTCAAATTTGAGTGACTCCACCTTTGACGAAAGTGAGTCAAAAACGACTCAAAACTGAGTTGAAACGGTTGGCCGTGTGCAAGCGTTATGTCATACGATCGTATCGCAAAGAATAAATATAACGGCATGGAAATTGACCGTCATTTTACTTCTCTGGTTCCACCGTCACCTCGTCAGAAGCGATATGTCCGCAGCTTGAGCTTTTCGAATGAAGATTCAGTTGTTGGTATTTTCCTTTAACCCTTATGTGTTTGCCAGGGTAGCCGGGACTGATTAACTGACATCTTAGGAAAAAACGGATGGCAAATTTTTGAATACACGTTTTGTAAAGTAGCAAGGGAGCCGATTTCCGCGAACCAGATAAATCCAAACGGACATTGCCGACAATATTTATAAAGCGGGTGAGTTTTCGAATCTAACGGTGCCAAAAGATTGAAAATTGGACAGTAATTGCCAGAGTAACAATCATTTGAATTTGGTGCGTAATAATGTGCATAACTGCAATAATAATTTGTATTATTAAAATGACAACGTAAGAAAAAGCACGTTCAAAACACTCTCTCTTTCGTTTTTATTAGTATTCCTTTTTTTGTCACGAAAAAGAAACTTATTTTTCGCAAAAAGTGGATTTATGATTTTCGAAGACCATTTTTGAGTTGATCCACTCTTTTTACGAAAAATTTGTAACTTTGTCGTGAGAAAAAGAGGGACAGTAATACAATTGAAAGAGAGGGTGTTTTGAGCGTGAAGAAGGTTTCAGTGTGCACAGAAGTTAAAGCCCGATTCAAAGTAAATTTGGACGCATTCAAGTGATCATAACTCAAGAATTAAACAACATACACGGTTGATCAAAACGTCAAACAAAAGGGTATTTATCGAGCTACGTTTAACTTCCCAAACTACGATGAGCGGCAACAATCGCCGGCTAAAACTCGGGCACGGAAGCTCTACGAGAAGATGCTGACAAAATATGGCTGCTGTGTGATGGACGACGAAACGTATATAAAACCCGATTTTAAGCAAATTCCGGGGTTGAAGTTTTTCACCGGCAAGAGCAAGTTCTATGTGGACGACAAATTTAAGAAGAAGAAAATGTCGAAGTTCGCCTCCAAATATCTCATTTGGCAGGCTATCTGCTCTTGCGGACTGAGGAGTGAGCCTTTCGTGACAAAGGGCACAGTAAATTGCGAGATCTACAAGAGTGCTTCGAGAAGCGCCTTTTGCCGTTCTTGCAGCAGCACGACGAAGCTCCGCTATTTTGGCCAGATTTGGCATCATGCCACTATTCTAAAAGTGCCCTGGAATGGTATGAGCCCAATTCTGTCCATTTTGTTCCAAAGGACATGAATCCGCCAAACTGTCCGGAGCTGCGCCCGGTGGAGGAGTACTGGGCAATGATGAAGCGGGAACTTCGGAAGAGCAAGAAGACAGTCAAAGACGAGAAGGACATGTTAAGAAAATGAAAAAAAAAACTGAGAAACTGGTACCGGATGACACTGTAAAGACTTTGATGGAGGGCATCAAGCGAAAATACGTTCAATTTTACACTCAAGGCTCCATCGATTAACTTTTCTTTTGATTTTTGAAGTAAATATATGTATAAAACTACCCTAAAATTTTGGTTTGATTCTAAACATTATAAGAAAATTGGCATGACATTTTCGGTGTCGCAATAATTTCGTGTTCGCCCTTTATAATGTTTACTGGCACAAAAAGACTTATATCCTTCTCTTGAACTGATTTTACGCACGGTAGAAAACTTGGAATCGAATTTATTTGCCTTTCACGTACCTCAACACCTCTCTTCTCAGCTCCCTGTCCCTAGTGCCACTTTTATGATAGATGCCCTGCGCTCTATCCACACCTAGAGTATCCTTGTAACGACTTTGAGGACAACTTACAAGGAATGTGTTGAAAATAAACATAATATGATTTTAATTTCAAACATCGATGTTACTTCCCATGTAGCACACTAAGACCTTTTTTAGTTGTAGTGACTTGATTATGACTTAACAAGTCATATTTATAATATCTCAACCGAATGGCAACAAGTGTGCTACTAGGGTTGGTTTTAAACATAGAATATGTTAGAAAGAAAGCAATTTTATGTTTGCGGGCAAAATTAACTTATTTTATGTTTGAATTTACCTGGAATATGTTTGTTATGACGGTATTTTTCTTTGCGTGGAGGGTATGAATATCCGTTTTGTAGAGAAAAAAAGGTCTACGTAGACCTTTGGTATATCCCCCCCTCCCCCATCGTAGACAAACGTAGACTTTTTCGAAACCCCTCCCCCCCCTTAATTGTCTACGTGGTTTATGAACAGCCCCTAATGGAAAATTTGTGCCGAATTGCTTCATCAATAAAACATCAACAAATGATCGTCAAACGTTTTTTGTTCCAACCACCAGGGGCGCGGTGGTGTATTAAGCCGTGCGTCCAGATTTACTGTGAAACGAGCTTTGTGCTGAAAATAATTTGTCCTGCCTATCGTTCTCAGAGATAATTAGTGAGTGATTGATTTTTCTACTCTCTTCATACAACATTCTCCAGCACTCATGTAGGCTTTTGTCACATACGGTCAAATGAGATCAACCCAAGGGTAAGTCGCTTAGAACAGCCAGCCACAATGTCTTACTTCAATTTGCAATCCATACCACATGTGTGGCACACTGAGGAACACTTTTGACAGTAGACAGTGTTTATTCCGTCACGTCAATCTAGCGAGAGCTTTGTATGTTGAATTCGCACTGCAAATCTTATGGAAAACTAATCCACGTAAATCGTGAAGGTGAGCTGTACGATTCTTTGCATATTTCGTTTGACTCTAGATCGGGTTACACTGGGAGTTGCGTTGGACTTTTGACTAACCGAATTCTACCACACGAACTGCTTTTGTTACCTTTATTGTGTATCGATCAGCCCTAAGAATTTCACCTTCACCTCTAATAAACTGCAAAAGAATCAAAAAGGAAACAACTCAGTTAAATTCTTTCATCTTTACATTGACGTTTGGTGCACGGGAGAAGTACGCTATAGGCAAGAATCAAACAGTTCTGCACCCACTTGAGCAAAGTCCTTTCCACTATCAACCACTTTCTCAACTTGGAAAGACTAGTTTCTCATTAAGAAATTCATAATTTATGTCCTCAAAATCCTAGAAACGACCCGCTTTAGTGCACCGCTGCTTATTTTCTGTATTGTTTATTTCTTGTAGAAAGCAAAACAAATGCCTGGTTGCCAGAAACAGCAAAAATTAAAATTTGGACTGTCAACACATCGGCTCCTTCGACACCTTACAGGAACACGCAACGCTTGTAGGCACACTAAATAAAAATAGCACAGGAGAAAAGTGTGCTGAACGACTCACCCCCTGGATCAACCTGTTTATGAGTGACATAGTATTTGACCATCATTCGTGAGTTGTATGATCATGATCATGATAAAATGATGGTTATACTCTTATAACCGTCATGAAAAGGCACTGCACTGCTTGTAACGCTAAGAAGAAAAAGGTAGTATAAAAGTACAGCAACCCGGAAAAACTACTCGGTGGCAGTTTTTCTGTCAAAATTTTATTCATGAACAAACTCAGAGGCAAATGAATTACAGGGGAATCACTCAAAATTATTCACTGAATTCTTCTAAGCTTGTCGATGATTGCGTCATAAGGATAAGGCACTTGTGCCGGGAACAAATTTCCATAGCTTTAAATTCTTCCCGACATCAACCTCAAGAGCATTCAGTATCACGCTGAGTTATTGTCGATTGTCGATAAGATTTTTTGTATTCGTTTGCTGTTTTATTCTTTTGGAGAGATCAAACCGAACTGATATCATCATTCATCGCACACGGAATTTTAAGAAGGTGACAGACGCGCGACTGTGCGAGTTCCGCGACCAAGGCCGTGACTGATCGTAGTAGGCAGAACGTACAGTATTGTCACTTTAGTTGAAAACAAGCGGAAATCGATCTAGAATGGTCGTTTTTCAGATTGGTGATTTCACTCAAGTTAGAAGCAAATTCTACTACCTTACAATATTGATTCCATAGCAGTTTTTGATTTATTATTATCATATTTCGGAATGGTTAAACAATTCAAACACGTTCAACATTGACTTTTTTTTCCTCTTTCCAGCGCACTACGTCGAAGCGGAGAAACTGCGGGGGCGGCCGCTGGGAGCTGTCGGTAAATATCGAGTTCGTCGCAAATTCCCCCTGCCGCGGACGATATGGGACGGAGAGGAAACCAGCTACTGCTTCAAAGTAAGTCAGGTGCTCAATTTGCTGCCAAAACTGGCATCCTGTTGAGAAAACTTAATTCATTCCGAAATCATTCCGAAAATGTTTCCAAAGCAAAGAACGCTGCTCAGAAATCCACTGGAGCGGCAAATTTCAACTTCTCATCTTGGGTAATGCGTTTGTTCTGTTTCTGTGTTTACGCGCATATCTTCTAGGAAAAATCAAGATCGGTACTGCGAGATTGGTACACGCATAATCCTTATCCCTCGCCGAGGGAGAAGCGGGAACTGGCCGAGGCAACCGGATTAACCACCACCCAGGTAAGCTAGATGGATTCTGAGTGAGTTGTTATCATCGAACGAGCGAAACGATCACGGAACGTCTGGCCGAGGGCGGCGCTCTGGTTGGACCAGTTTTGGGTTCCTCCTTCCATTGCCCGCCGGAGGAAGCTCATCTCAACTTCGAAACTAGGTGGATGGAAATTGGATACTTTTTTTTCGTTTTTTTGGGTTTTGTTGATTCAATCTAGGCTCAGCTCTTCCGCTGACTTCAGTCAAGCGCGAGGATTGATTCATCAAGGGAAAAAAGGATCATTTTAATGAGATTTATCGGAATTTTTTTTTTGTTCGTGCCAAGATATTTTAAAGCTCTCAGCTTCCACTTTTTACCTGAGTTATTGTGCAACAGAATGGAGTGTGGCACTTGTTGTTTCGATATTGATTCGCTTTTTTCCAAATAAATTTAAAACAAACAAGACAATGATAAATTTAATCAATCACTCATTCTAGGTTTCAAATTGGTTCAAAAACCGGCGGCAACGGGACCGAGCAGCAGAGCACAAAGAGTGAGTATCAAACCGTCAATTGCCTTCTTAACATAATTTCCAGCTGATCCAATTTGCTCAATGCCGTACAATAAAAACATGACAGAGTCGCAAATTCCATTACTCCGCACATGACAGCTCCGAATTAGCAGCAAACTGAGAAACGGTCACTAATTGAGCTTATTGTTTCCGAGATGTCGTCGTTTGTCAGTAGTCCCTTCTCATTAACAGCCAAATTTACCGGCATGATATAAATCTAATCATAAAGATATCTTGCCTCTAACCTCCTGGCTGGGCCTTTTCGTGCGTACGCATATAGAATCTACAAAAGAGGAAAGTCCATTGTTTGAATGCGAGCAGCAAATGTGTCAGTCAGACTTTTCTGTTTTATTCTCGTTTGGTTCCCTCCCCTCCCTTTCCACGGAGTCGGAACAGACGCAACTTTGTCTTCGGTGGGGCCGGCAGCAGCAGCAGTCAGAAGACAGAAGCAGCCAAGCCGGAGAGGGAACAACAAAACTCATTGGGAAGGGAGATAAATAAAATGTAAATAATAATATCGAATTACCAGCCACCGCAATATGGATTTTCACTCGTTCCAACCGACAGGGATGAGGACGATGGCGATGGGTTGGCTTCATACCTTATAAAAGTGCTGTTTTTTTGTGTGTGTCTGCTTTTATATGAGTGCTTGTTGTTTGTTCTAAAGCGGAGAAACGGCTTGCCACTGTTGCAGAGAACTTTCGTTGGAGTTGGAGTTTTCAAACCTGATTTTATTCTACAGGGTGGCAACGGTTACTTTGGATAATTCAAGCCTGCTTTTGTTTTTCTGTTGATACGTGAATTCGCTGTTTATGTATGCGCTTTGAGTATCAAATCATGGTCGATGGTATTCTGGATCCATGCATCTGACATATACATATGGCCATCGGGAAATCTGATTGTGTCAGATTGAGGTGAACTCACATGGTCTAAATTTCTTCCATTATAAATCTACCAACAGCTCTCGTTCTGCGTCCATGTTTATAGAGCAACCAAAACAAATTACATCCATCAAATGCCAGATAATTACAAGTACAATGAAAATGTGCACATATCGGTAAACAAAACTATACAAGAAGTAGAGTACACTGAGACAAAAAAAAAACACTGATAGGCAACCTTTGCCACCCTGTTAATCTAAGTGGTCTAACATGAGTTACGTATTATTTGGAAGATTTTAGCATCTTTAACCAGTGTTCTATTAGTTTTCACGATTTCATTTGTGGCAAGCATAATACACTGGTCGTCAGATATTTTTAGACCCAGTGCTCCATGCCATTTTCCGCTTGGATTCTAAAACCACCGAATAGCGTATTATGAGCCTATGCGATTTGTATTATTCTTCACAAATTGGCATCTAAAATTGAAATTTTGATATATTTTGGGAACCATTCTAATAACTACCTCAGCTTAAATGTAAATGCTCCAGAAGCATCATTATGAAATTTTTCAAACTTAAGCAATTAACTGTGCAGGAATTTTGTATGTTTCACCCAATTGGAGATAGAAAGCGTTTTATAAGAACTAACCTCCAAAAACACATTTTTCACTGAAACATTTTGTTTTTAATTTAAAGGAAAATATAATGTTCTACAAAGTTATTTGCAATATCTAAATACAAAACTTTCTATATAGCATACTTGCATTATTTCAGTGGGATAAGTAATTGAACTTTTTTCCCTTTTTTTCGTCGTATTTTCGAAGGCTGTACCACACTTAGGAGCAAGTAGGAGCAAATAAACTTGGCTGCATCTAATAAGACATTATAAGAGCTTTGAAGTGGTGGTTAGTTTGTCCGTCCACGACCGTCTGCTGGGAAGTTATACTCAAAACAAATTTCGATGGTTTTACTATATTTCATGATTCAAACAGAATAAAAAATTGCGTTGTCATGGTAACCACACCTTCAAACTCATTATTTTGAGCTTAATTGTACATTTTGTTTTTGTTAATATTGTTGTTCATGATATGTAACTGTAATTTCAATTAATATTAATTATTAATTAAACATTTGTTTTCAAAGCTTTTTTCAATTGCAACCTCGTCTTATCATCACCAGACAATGGTTCCTCATGCTTTTTGGGCCAACCACGAATGCTTGTATTCATTGGATCTGATGTTTTATCAACTTATTTGTTGATATCAGTATAGAATGCATGTACCTCTTTCATTCCTCTTGCCTCTTGAGCTTTATCAGATAGCTGACCGATTCGAACAAGGATATGATTAATAACGGCCAACCCAAGTAACATTGCCAAAACCATCCAACTTTATTAGGTTTTGTCAAAGTTTTATGAAAGCCACTGGAAATAATTACCAAGGTACCAAGAGGTGCCAATTGGTTTTAGTCAGGTATATGAGAACCTACACAGCTTTTTACAACGATCTTGAAACCATGTCTTCAAAATTTTTTTTACTCATATCAAAGGCTTTATTTTGACTTTATAAATTCATAAAATGCTGTTATGAAATGCCGTTTTAGGACTCATTCATATTATCTTATTATGGTCAGTTGAAAAAGCATTTTAAAACCTTTTTGCCTCAAGCAAATGCATTAAACGACTAATTGGCATTGAGGAAAGCTACCAAATTACCAGATAGTTTTATAGTAGCCATTGCTAAGATAAATTGGCTTTCTGACAAAACTGTGATTTCTTGCAATCGCCATATTTTTTTTCTTTATGAATTCATTTATTTGTACAGGCTCAATCGATTCAACTTTACAGAGCCAAGTTTTCATGTTTATATACATCAGTTATCTTAGAACTAAGGTTAAGGGGATAGAACCGATTACTCGCGGTCGTCTCGAGGTTAATAGGAATAACAATTTTAAGGATGGGAAAATTGTGGTGGAAATTTTAAACAAAGCAAAAGGAACAATGGTTTTCTTATATCTAGAACTTCAAATTACAATTTTTTAACTAAACGTTTTTAATTAAAAAACAAATCACTCACTCACACACACACAACCACACTCACACACACAACCACACTCACACACAACCACACTCACTCACATAACCACGCTCACACACTGGCGCACACATTTCACAAAAATTTAACCTAAACAAGTAAGTTAAACTTTGAAGTTTCAATCAAAGAATTATAAAGCAAACAATCATGGATTTTTAAAACATATTGAATCACAAATCACAGGGCTTTTTATACGAACCAATTCACGTTTAGTCAGCCAGTAACATGACGACATTATAATGCATCAAACACTTTAACGTTGTCTACTTCAACCGGTCGTGTGTTATGCATTACTCCAATGATTTTTTTTTTCGTGTGCAATAACAATCAACAGTAACAGTGCAGCCCAATAGACAAATTTCGCGACAAAAAAGCGATAACTCGAAAACCATTTACTTTAGACAGATGATGTCTTCGGGAGATTCAATTAAAAAAAAAAGATCTATCTTTTGGTTTGAATTGTGACTAGGGTGGTCCTTCTATGTTCATAATAAAAATTTCAACTTTGTATTCTTATGATTTAGAGGATTTTATGTTGCTGCAGAATTGTAGATATTTTAATTTAATGAATCTTTACTGAAAAAAATTAACTTCTATCTCATCTACGTATCGTTTTATAACAATTTTCCTTACCTTCCTTAGGGTGAAACATAAAAAAAATTGTGTTTGCTATAATTTTTTTATTTTAATTTGCATTTGAAAACTCTACAAAGATGAATTTTAGGGTATAAAATGACGTACATTTTGAAGATACAAGATAGTTACATTTGACGATAACATACTACTGCCATCTGTTCAGCTTAATCATCCATCACAGTGTGCTCAACAGATGCCGTTAGTTTTTTTTTAAATGACGAAGATTTTTAGTGCAAAATGTTCGATGTGTTATGTCTGTTTGTCTGTGATATAAATGTTAACTAATCAACGGAGATGGATTAATATAAAAATATAAACATTTTCATACCAAATTGGCATTGTTACGCTCTTTGATGATACTTGTTGATGCTGCTGATCGAAAATTATGCAGAAAAAATGCAAAACTACCAATTTTAAAAAGGAGTTTTTTTTTTCTTAAAGGGGACAAAAGGGGACAAACAAATTTGCATAGATCATTCAGGTGGAAGTTTGTTTTTTCATTTCACGTGCTCTTCTAGTTCTTCTTTAGCATTTCAAGCTTATTGCTTTCACAATTAGCTTATTGCTTGCTCTCAACTTAGTGTTCTAGATGCACTTTCACAGTTATTAATTGAGAACTTTCGATGCCAGGTACCATTTTTGCATTAGTATGATTGTGTGGCAAGTACAGTCATACGCTATGTCCAGGGAGTCAAGAAGTATACCTTAACGAAAAATTCCTAGACCAGACCGGGAATCGAACCCAGCCACCTCCAGCATGGTGTTGCTTTGTAGCTGCGCCTTTACTGACTGAGCTAAGGGAGAATTTCACGTGCTCAGTGTTTGCAAATATTTGCAAATAAGGGAATAAGATATCTTGCAAAAACGTATTTGTTTTTACACTTCAACCCCTACAACTTTTTTAATACAATAACTAGCAACTATCTTGTATATTTAAAATGTGCGTCAGTTAATACCCTAAAAGTCATCTCTGTAAAGTTTTCAAATTCAAATTGAAATAAAAGAGTAACAGCAAAAAACAGTTTTTTTAAGTTCCACCCTAAGGAAAGTAAGAAAAACTGTTATAAAATGATACGTAGATGAGTAGAAGTTAAATTACTTCAGTAAAGTTTCATTAAATTAAAATATCTACAATTCTGTACTAGCAGTAAATCATCTGAATCATAGGTTGAAACTTTTATTATGAACATAGAAGAACCACCCTAGTCACCATCCAAATCAAAAGAGAGATCTTATTTTTAAAATTTAATCTCCCGAAAACATCATCGGTCTAAAGTTAATGGTTTTCGAGATAGCGATTTTTGTCGTGCAATTTGTCCATTCGTACCATAGTGCATCGGTCAAAGTTGTCAAAATCCTTAAAAAAAAATCGAATTATAAAAACTATCAAATATTTATTAACACCTCAAGTGCAGTAGAGATTGCAGATTTTGCAATAGATTGGCAGTATTGTGATGAACTACAAATTAATCCAACATGTTGGTAGGTTTGCTAAAGAGCTGTCAATCGTCGTTTGTCAATCGTCAAAGTGTTTGTAGTTTGTTATTCAATGTGTACGTGGGAATCTATAAGAAAAAGTGTCACGCATTCAGGGAGGACTGATGGAATGTTGTATGCTCCATACTGCTAGTGGACGCATTATTGTCCCATATCACAAATCATCGATATCGGAAAAAATGTCCAGCCGATGTGTTCTACTTGTAAATTGGACGCATATATGTCCCACTAGAACAAAAATAGTTCCCAGTGGGCAATTGCGCATCCATATTTCCAAATATCCAAATGTCATAAGGGAAAATGGTGCTTCCTCCGTCAGCATAGCGCCATGACGAAACTCTGCGTGTGATACACTAAAAAATATTTCACTTAGCTACTACTGGCAACATATGCAGATATTTTCCGACACTAAAATAAGTGACTCTGTAAGAATATCACATAGAAAAAGAAATTCTACTTGACTAATCATTTACATTTCACTGAACACATAAGATTCGCTTGATTTTGCAAAGCATTTTCCACTTCCTGAATCACGTGGAGATTAAGTGAATTTCTAGTGCATATTTTCCATCACATTATCATTTGTTTTTTGTGTAGTGTAGTTTGATGAACGTTCACAAAACTGCCTCCAAAATGTGCGACCTAAGTTCTGCGATACTGTTTTTTTGAAACAAGTACCTATTTCCACCATCCTTCATCCGCTTTTGTCACTCGTAGAAAAAATTACTCCCGAAGCGCCGTTGAGCCGATAACTCCGCCGTTAAACTTAACAAGATTAACGAAAGCCATAAAATCCTACACACAAAAGCCGTGAAAAATTTATCGTTCTACACTCATACCCGAATGAAAACTGAGCTCCGAACGCGCACGATATTCCGGTGGACGATCCGAAACAGGCGTGCGCAAGCATCATATCGAACGCTTGCCGGGAAGGAAGATTCTCCGTTGACGGTGGCTCTGCTAATTTATGGCCGACTCCCAAAAGTGTTAGCTGATACCTCTTCGCGCTGTCTCGGTGTTTTACAGCAGTGTTCTTTCCGTATGCTTTCTGTTAGTTTAATTTTAATCTTATCTCTCCGGAGACTCGTCGAGTAAGGATGATGGGAACGCGTTAGCCGATTGCGTGACCCGCCGGCAACGTCCCGCGCGCTTGGCCCCGAATGCCGCAGCTTCCGCGATAATCAAATTAACCCTGTTATGTTTATGTTTCCTCGGTTTACAACCCCACTTTTGTATGGCTGATGGTTTGGTTGTCGCTGGCGATGTCGCGTACAAATGTGCGATCTGATCGGAGGAGGTCCAGCCGAGCTTGAGGGTGGTCGGCCGCTCGTGATGCATCTCAGGTTGTAATCTTAATCGAATTAAGGAGAATTTGATTGAAATGAAAGATAGTAGTGTGCGGTTCCGTGTCGAGCCAACGGATATTTATTGGTGCTTTACAATCGGGAGTTTGATGGCAATCAATATGTTTGCTTGTTCGTATGTCGTACTGGAAATCTTTGCGTTTAATGATTTTGTTTCTGAAATGAGGGTGTTTTACTAGTTTGGTGGTGTTTAAACAGTATTATATTATTGACTCATACTATCCCAGTGATAGTAACTTTATAGGGTGAGTCGATAATTATTGCGACCCTTTTAAACTTGGTTAACTTTTTCCATACTATAGAGACTATCCAAAGTAACAATCGGAATGCTTTGAAGATTTGTTGAAATTTTATCATTGTTTTAACATTGCATCTCTTGCAGCTTGTGGGTTTGTTAAAGTTTAATGTGATTGTAATGAAATCAGGCTCTCAAGTATAATATAACACCAGCTTATGACTACCAAAACAAAACTCAGGCTTCATAGTATTAACGTAAGCCCTAAGGTGGTTCTGTATTCGTCCTAAAAACTAGAGAATAAAACCAGAATATATCTATAGCAACTTAGTTTTAAGACGCACTTTTTGATAACCGTTATAAAATTTGAAATTGTGTTTGGGCGGTAATTCTCATAAAACCAACAAGCATGCTATGAAGGCACCATAAATCGCTACGCTCTCAGTAAGGGTTTGAAGGTCCCTAGATAAAACCACTATTTGCATTTTGTGCTTTTGTATTCTAATATAGGGCGATATGTCGCATTTAAGCATTTTTGAGGAGCGGCGTGTTATAAAATGTCGTCGAGATTGGAAAATTTCACTCAATATGAAATACAAAACGTTTATTTCCAGCAGAAATAGAAATAATAAACAGCTAGTTATAATTCAATAATGAGCGTCTAGTAATTGTTCAGCAAAAATCACCAGATAAACCTATATAGATATACTTTTATACAGAACATTAAATATATGCTTCGTTTTCGTATACTATTCATCATAAATTCCGCACGGCATGGTCTCAAGCATATAAAGATGGGTTAAATAAAGGAATAAAATTATTTTATTTTCAACTAGCTGAACCCAGTGCGAGCCTTGCAACGCATGCGACTAAATGAATGAAAAATTAATAGAATTGGAGCGTTTATGGTTTTTGTTCTGAATGAATCTGGTTAAAATATTTTTGTTTGATTGTGTGTGTTATTTATGCAAAAACAAGGTTTGTGTTGTTAATAGAAGCAGAAGCATTTCAAAGACAAATGAAGCCGTATCCTATCAGTTTGTACGTAATTTTCTCTTGCAATTCTTGACTAAAAAGGGGTTCAAACTTCTATCAGAATATACTTCTTACCCGAGAAATACACATTTTATTTTTTAGTTGCATGGATAATACTCATGTTTGGTTCAAAAGTCTATTTCATTGGTTATAGAGCCCTACTTCACCCTCTCCAGAGGGACGGCGTCTTGAACCACCTAAGAAAAAAATCCTGCCCAAAAACCCCCACATGCCAAAGTTGGTTCCATTTGAAGAACTCCAATTCCAAGAACTCGACTTGTTTGATTAGTTCTCGAGCTATGCAGGAATTCGTGTTTCATTCGTGTGGGAGCACCCCTTCCAGATGCGGGAGGGGTCTCGAACCATCATAAGAACCTTTCTTGACTCCAAAAATCCTTGCATAAAAATAGTCATACCTGTTGGGATAATTCTCATGTTTGGCTCAAATTCGTGGTTCATTTATATTAGAGCCCCATCTTTCAAAAAGGAGGGGGGTCTCAAACCACCATAGAAACATTTCTTGCTTACAAAACCTCCACATGCCATATTTGGTTCCATTTGTTTGATTAGTTCTTGAGTTATGCAGAAAATAGTTTTTCATTTGCATGGAAGCTCCCCTTTCGAAAGGCGGGAGGGGTGTCGAACTATAATAAGATCCTATCCCGGACCCAAAAACCCCTGCATACAAATTTGCATAGCGGTAGTGATAGTTCTCATGTTTGGTTTAAATTTGTGTTTCGTATGTATGGAAGCCCCTCTTTTTAGAGTGAGGAGAGGTCTTAAATTACCACAAAAACATTTCTTGCCTTCCAAAACTAACCCATACCAATTTTGGTTCCATTTGCTTGATTAGTTCTCGAGTCATGCAGAATATTGTGTTTTATTTGTATGGGAGCCCCCCTTTTATGACGAGGAGGGTTCACAAGCTACCATAAAAACCTTTTTTGCCATCAAAAACTCACACATGCTAAATTTGGTTTCTTTTGCTTGATTAGTTCTCGAGTTGTGTAGAAATTTGTGTTTCATTTGTATGGGAGCCCCCCTTTCCAGTGAAGGGAGGGGTCTCAAACCATCATAAGATTATTCTCCGGCCTCGAAAATCTCTGCATACAAAATTTCACGCCGATCGGTCCTTCCGCTCGCGAGTTAAATCGTGACAAAGGAAACCCCAACTCATTTTTATTTATACACTATCGGAAATAATTATAACACCACCATGTTATTTGCAATTTTTCGAAAAGTGTTCAAACAAGGATGATCAGTGATTGAGTTTTTAGAAACATAGTATTAAGTGTTACAATATGGGGTCAGAGGATGAAATTAATATTACGTTTTATTCAAATGTTATGCTTCATTTAATATTTTAAGGTGGAAATAAATATAACACCACTTCGTATAAAAACTTGTTTATTTAATATATTGCTGAAGGAATACATTATTAGAGGTAGTCAGTAGTGCGTTGCTTCACCTTTCTTAATGATTACTTCTTCCAGCCGCCTGGGCATCGAGGTAATGAGAGATTTTAAGATGTTCGGAGTCCTAAAGGGTTTGAGCTGTTTAGTGGAATACCTGTAACTAGAAATTAGAAGAAAAATTAGTATTTTCTATTTAATTCCAACTACCTTTGCTTATCTTCGACAGATCCGCGTATTTTGTCTACAATATGTAGACTTCTTCAGTGTCTCGTACTTATTAGTCGAGTTATTAGTACGAGACACTGAAGAAGTCTACACATTGTAGACGAAATACGCGGATCTGTCGAAGATAAGCAAAGGTAGTTGGAATTAAATGGAAAATACTAATTTTTCTTCTAATTTCTAGTTATGTTCGGAGTAATTTTAGCCCATTCATCGATGATAGCTTTCCTCAGTTGTTTTGCATTTTTATATGTCCTGCCCTGTGCAAATACTGCTTGAGACAAAATTCCCCAAGCATTTTCTATTGGGTTCAGGTCCGGACTACAAGCCGGCCAGTCCATTACAGGAATGTTATGAGCCTTCAGAAAATTTTTGGTATTTTTGGCTGCGTGACAAGAGGCATTGTCTTGCTGGAAAATTACATTTTCGTCCATGAACTCTTCTGTGAAAGGAATCAACACCTCTTCCAACAATTCGCAATACATTTCCGAATTCATTTTCGTTGAAATGAAGCATATCGGTGTTTTTGCAGCTTGGCTAATACCTGCCCAAACCATTACGGTCCCTCCTCCGAAGTTGCGAGATTCTTTTGTAGGCTTTTTCTTCCTCTTATCTTGCCAACAATTACCAGAACCATCAGGTCCATCCAAATTGAATTTTTTTTCATCACTGAAAACCACTGTGGACCACTCATCATCCCAGAATCGATGCTTTTCGGCAAACCTCAACCGTGCATTTTTATGACGTGGAAGAAGTCGCGGTACAGGAACGGTTTTCCTATACGAAAGATTTTCTTCGGAGCTTAGAACTTGACGAATACGACGGCTAGTAACCGAAATATTCATATTCGCCTTAATTTTTGCAGAAGAAAGCTTGGAATTAACAGCGAGATGTATCATTCTGCGTTTATCTCTATCTGTCAGATATGAAGGACGGCCCGGTCGCTTTTTTGTGGCGTATTTAGAACCCAATCGAATATAGTTTGTCACGGCATCTCTACTCCTTCCTATTCTGCGAGCAATTTCGCGCAGAGAATACCCTTCCTCCTTCAATATGTCGATTTTACCACGCTCCTCGTCCGTCAAAATTGTTCCTTTAGGCATGGTCCTTGAAAATTTGGAAAATAATTTGTATAATAGCATGCACAAATATTTTTATTATTTTATTCACCAGAAATAGGCTTCACCCAATGTTATTGCCAATGAAAAAAACTGCAGTCGTAAGATAAGTCCGCTGAACAACAGATTTAATATGAATCCTAGAGGGTTTTGAGCTGTTTAGTGGAATACCTGTAACTAGAAATTAGAAGAAGAATTAGTATCTTCCATTTAATTCCAACTACCTTTGCTTATCTTCGACAGATACGCGTATTTCGTCTACAATGTGCAGACCTCTTCAGTGTCTCGTACTAATAACTCGACTAATACTCGTACTAATATACTCGACGAGATTTAATATAGTGGCGTTTTAGTTATTTCCACCCGTATATGAACAAAGCATGACTCCTCTGCTCACATATACAAATCAAGCGCAAAATGTTCACATTGTTTGGTAGCATGTATTAGTGCGCATCTAACAATAACACTATTGAAGGGATAACTGCACTCAAAGAAAAGCTGGCATCAATAATGATGGTGGTGTTATATATATTTCCACTAGTGTATAGAAGATAGATATTTTCATTTGTTGTAAATTGACACTTATTATGATTTCTCTAATTCACATATGCGACAGGAAAAAAAAAAAAACAAAAATAATGACATTTCGCATTTTGCCAGCCATAAAAAAAGTCAACAAAAAACTTTGAGGTTTGTCAAAATAGTTTGCATTCCAGGTTGTAACCTAGTTTTACAACAGCCATTTAGGTTATTGTTACTGACGCCCAGCCAGAAAATGGTTTTATTTTTAACTACAACGTGTATTATACAATAAATCTAAAATAAAACCTTTGCTCCTAAGTTGGTTCGCATATAAAGTTTTAATGATTGCAATAACACTGGGCCAACTGGCCATAACATGGCTGTAAAGCGGTCAGGATGAAGTTTTTAAAGCAATGTAGTCGCCAGAACCGGTTTTATTATTTGGTCTTATCAACTGCTAAGAAACTGGAATAAAACCAAAAATGTTGCTTGGGATTTGCTTCTTGAGGCCGGTAAAGGGCTCCTCGTATTTTCTCTTTAAAATGTAGGAGCTTCTAAGTGCTTTATCTTCGCGTTATTTTATCATCACCTTTGAATGGGTCCCATCTCATTGTTCGATTCTGGGCAATGAGAGCGCGGACTAGCTTGCATAGTTATTTCTGATCGTAAGGCGATATTAAAATCGCCTTCAATGATTTTTCCTATTTTTCGTCCACAATCACTCGCCAGCTGGCAGTATAAATTTGTATTTGTATTTATATTTGGTTTGGGGGTATGGATTTGGATTGAAACTTCATTCGTGTGATGCCTCGCCTCATGTCCAATCATTATTCTTTGAACGCTCATTTATACCGAGTTGAGCTGAGCGACAGCAAACGCTGTGAATGTGGACCAGGTTATCAGGACGCAGATCACGTTATTTGGTCTTGTGCTGTGCATCGTGGAGTTAGATCTGAGCTTTATGATTCCCTTCGAACTCGAGGTAGACAACCCAATGTACCGGTTCTAGATATTTTGGCTATACTTGATCTGGAAAATATGAAACTCATTTATGTTATTTTTTGACTAACATTAGCTGTAGATTGAAGTTAGTTTAACCTGTTTGTTTACTATAAGTTGTTTCTTCTGAGTTCGTGTGTTTCTTTTATTCTTTTTTAAAAACGTTCAAAACAACAGAAAACCAAAAGTTGTATAGATATAAGTCTTAGACAATTTATAATTCAGATAATGTGTTATGTAAACCTTTTCTTCAAATCCCCACCCATCTTTCCATCCGTTAAATTGTTATTTTTATTAACCTCAAGACAGCCGTGAGTAGTCGGTTCTATCCCTCTAACTTTAGTTCTAAGACCTATGTTGTATACAAATATGAAAACTTGGCTCTGCAAAGTTGATTCGATTGAGCCTGTGCAAATAATTGATATATAAAAAAATCAATATGATATTTCAGTAATAAGTTAAGAATGTTTTATAACCCTTACCAATACTAGTTTTACCTAAAGTTCCTAAAACAAATCAAAAAACAAATAATTTTAACAAGAGCGTGAAATTTCCCCTCGTTTAACTCCAAGCCAAAGGTGGTGTACACAACACAATTGTTTGCAATATTTCATGCGCCATACAACAATGTTTGCAATCTTTTATGCAACAGGCTAGATTCAGGCGTCATTTAGCTTAAATTTACATGAAATACCCCATTATTTTCTGTCAAATCTAGCACTTCCTTTATGTGTATTAGATAACGCAGAAAATTCAATGTTTCATTTTATCTGTCACGGTAAGGAATCAAATGCCCAAGGCAGATGCACTTTGTACATATCACGGAGAAAGGAAGGGACCATCAGGGCACCCACGTGAAACAATTTGGATAGGGAGCAGGGGACTGCCTCTTCGCTATTGTAACATTTCGTGGAACGAGGTCGAGGGTGTCGAGCAGTTGACTAACAACGAATGGAGAACGCTTGGCATTTTCTCTCAAGCGGTCTTCATTCGTTGTTAGTCAACTGCTGGAGTTACTGGACGAATACTCCACCGTACGTTACAACAAGCTCCGTAAGCTCCTGAGGAACCGTCTGGGAAGAATGGAGTTGAAAATTTACGGCGTTCGTCAGCGGAACAAATCGTGGAACACTTATTTCGCTCAACAAATGTAGAGTGTTATAGAACGCCTTCAGTTCCTCCTGGAGCCTGGTTGGAAGCGCTGTATCCCACTCGCAGGCTTCACCATTCTGCTTCAGTGCACATAAACGCTGCATTAAGAGTTTGGCGACTACAATTGTGGGACCTAAGATTTGCGGGATGTAAGACATCACCTTTCGTTTCGACAGAACTGCAGGCGGTGGTGGACTGCAGGCGGTGGTCTAGGTGGCTAGACTTTGAACCGAAGTGCGTCGGTGCTTGGGTCCCATACGAGACCCAGAGTAGACATGGCCTGCTCTTCATAAACCTTGTAGAGCTTCCGGAACACTCTGCATTTGTTCATCGGAATTCGCTCCGCTTCCCCCAACGGTAATGCTGGAATAGGGTGTTTTGTACCGCATTTGCTACGGGAGTTGTTGACGTTGTATCTCCAATATTCTGGCCACCTTGATACACGGAGGTGTTTCAAACATCATTGGGAGGGACTCCCGACGACTATGATATTCAAACAATTCAGCGTTTGACGAATTCAGGTGAAGTTTTGGATAGTGCTGGTTGTTGTAGCCATCGGTTTGGTGTTGATCGCTCCGCCGTAGATCGTCACAGTTTACCGGGAACAAAAAAGAAGACCAGGTAAATCGAACGACTCGTCTTGAAGCGATTGAAACTTCAATTACCTTAGAGCAAGTTCTCCCTTGCGGGTTGTCCTAACTGTAACGACGGCTTCAGATGGTTGCATTCGGTGATGGCAGTAAAGAGATCCTCGCTACGGCTCGAACGATATTCTTTTCCGCAGCACTACATAGGGTCACTACTCCGACGACTCCATCCTTGCCCGGATGCAGCTTCATGATCCTACCAAGCGGCCAGCTGGCAGGAAGAACGATGTCCGCCCTCACGACGACGATGCCTTTGGTTGCTCGTGATTGCAGCTGTTGTAGATACTTCGGGTACCAACGGGCCCAGATATTCTGGAGTTGCTTCTGGACCACGTCATAAGTCTCCAGACGGTTGTCAGGAATCCCACGCAAATCGGCATCGGGTGCCGCTTGTAGGTTGGCCACGACGAGAAAATGTCCTTGTGTTAAGACCTTCAGATCAGACGGCTCGCTCGGCATCAGGGGGTTCAGACTCATTTCGACCTTGGCCAAAAGTGTTATCATCTGTTCCTGTTCAACAACCGCCTCCATCCACTAGCGTAGATACTCGGTTCTGTTGAAAACGTTTGTCCTCAATGTCTTCGATGATCACGGACACGAATATCAGGCAAGGGCGTTATTGGACTCGGCATCAATGTCCTATTTCATTTCGAAGCCACTATCAAATCTACTGTTTAACCAACGATTGAAGGTGGACATATCAATAGCAGGGATCGGCCTCTCTACGCAAATTATGCAAAGTGCAATCACCTCCACCATCCAGTCGATAAGCCTCCCAGGAGCTCCATAGTGGTCGGAAGATTGCGTTAGGAGGCGGACTTCCATGTGAAACTAATGTTTCACCCGACAACAACTCAGCAGCACGAGACTCTTGGAACTGGGTCACAGGGTCGGCGCACTACTGGGCAAACTGGAGGGGCTTCGCGGACTAAAGGGCACTCAAGCTTTCAAATAAATAAACTACACAGAACGGATAAACTCATACACTGTATTCTATCTGCTGTTTTTCGTCTGGTTAGACATAGGACCTACCTTCAAAACTACGAAGACGGCGGCGACTACGACGACTACAGTCTCGCGAGCGTTCGCGATAAGGTGCCAGAAAGATTCCGGCGATGGCGGACGAACAACTGCCAACCTTCGGCAAGATGGTCGTGGAACTACCGGCTGGTGTACCGTTGGTTACAGTGCGATGGCGGTCAGGCTGGCGCGTCTACCGTTCGTAGGATGTAGTGCGATGGCGGTTGGCTCACTCACTTCGACCGAGACGGTGATTTGGTGATGGGCTGGGGTAGCGGTTGCGGAGCCGGTTCCGATGCACAGGCCCTTCCTCCTGACGTAGCCGCCCTAGTAGCACACATGTTGCAAATTAGTCAAAATAACTGCAATGTGACACAATTAAGTCGCAATCAAGTTGCTGTAACTAATTCGGACAGCTATGTGTTGCTTGGGCGGTCGACAACGGCAAGGCCCCCTACTGTCAAACCGGGGAGGGACTCTCTCCTTGATATTTAGGGCCTTTGCCCGAGATGGATATCCTCTTTTACACTTATGGCCCGAAGCCAGAGGAATGTGGGTCCTTTGCTATTAGGTATTGGTAACTAAAAAGCCTCCTCCACCGTAGCGTGCACTGGCGGTCCTTGACTCGCCAACCAAAAAGTGTTTCCAATAAACGGACAGAAAAGGTTCTAAAAGCTTCAAACGTATAATTCCGTAACACTGAACACTTCTGGTCTACACGCCTGTAACTAAGTGAACGATCCCTGTTCACCGAGCATCCAAGAACCCTTCAGCTCATCTCCCGTGATTTCGTGTCACCATTTTCCATGGCTTTGCGCGCCTTTTCCAGCCCTCGACCGTTAAGCATGACCATGATGTCTGCCCAGTGAGTTTCACCGCTAATGGTTGGCCGAAACGCCATTCGGATGGGCTGTCGCTGGCACCACATCCAATTAACAAAATTGTATTCTAAGAAAGATGATCCTCTAATAGCTACGCTTCAGAAGTTCTGGGAAATCGAAGATATTTCCCACGGAGCATCACTGTCCGTTGAAGAAGATCGCTGTGAAAAGCACTACGTAGCTACCAGTACACGTGACCATTCTGGAAGGTATGTCTTCAGTCTTCCTCGAACCGACAATCCTGAAGTTGTGTTAGGAAGCTCAAGGGATACCGCAGTTCGCCTTTTTCTGAGTGTCGAGTGGTGTATCGAACGTGATTCTGCCACCAAGGCCGCGTATGATCGTTTCATGGATGAATGCCCTTGTTAGGGCACGTGAAGAAGCTCAACGAATCACTAGACGATTATCAACCGCATCACGCCGTCTTCAAAGAATCGAGCACGACTACAAAGATTAGGGTCGTTTTCGATGCGTCATGACATATTCTTGGTCGGTCTAGTCGTTAAAAAAGATGTGCTCTCCATCGTACTGCGTCGTTCCGGCATTACCTAATCCATACACACCGATTGAGATCATCGATCGGCAATGCTCGAATAGGATATTGTGTGGCGGCTACGGGAGTTGTTCAGGTCTCAAGTAACAATTTTAGTTTTATTCCAGCCGTATAGCACTCCTTCCGACTTTGTTGATAAAGCTGCATTCAAAACTGTTGTATCCACCAACGCCTTCTCTATGCATCTTTAAAACCGAAATGTGTACAAAGTGGCCCACTCTATAGACGGTTGTGCAAACAAATGTATAAAACCCTTAACAAGACCATAAAGATTTTGAAACTGTTCTATTGAAAGACGTTATGACCACTTGAGAACTTTCATAAAACCTTTTGGCTCCCATGAAAACCAGTATAGGGCCAAATGGCCTCAGCTGTCAAACTTCCCGGTGATATTGGGGCTGGTTTTTGTTGTTCTGCTTTGTTCGATTCTCTGCTCGTCTGATTCATTTAACAGTTCATGATATCGACGAAAAGAGTTCTAGTGTTGCGGAAAATTTTGTTCGATAGAAAAATATAAAAAAAAATTGAATTTTTTTATAGCGTTTCGTATGCGTGTCCAACTCGTATGCGGATTTAATTTTATGGTGAATATTGGCACGATAAGAGCCGAAAATACATTCGCCTCGGAGATTATGCAAGTTAACATCAACAAAAACAAATTCAAACAAATATATTAGATTAATCAATCATTAATTTCCTGAAAATTGATGGAAATCAATAAGGTTATCTACAAGAATGCCAAAATCGGTCTTTGAGCTGTAGTTTATTTGCATTGCATTGAAAATTTGGTGTATTCATTTTTCCACATTTCAATTACTTCATATATTTCAATATGGCGATTGGAAGAAATCACAGATTTGCTAAAAAGCCAAATTATCTTCACAATGGCTACTTTAAAACTGTCTGGTCATTTGATGACTTTCCTTAATGCCAATTTGCCGTTCAATGCATTTACTGGTGGCTTTAAAATGACAACTTACCATAAAAAGATAATTAGAATCAGTCCTAAAACGGCATTCTAAAACAGCAGTTCATACAGTCAAAATAAAACCTTGATAGGAGTAAAAGGTACTTTAGAAGACAAGGTTTCAGGAAGCTGTGTAGGCTCTAATAAACCTGACTAAAATTTGAAACCTATTGGCCCCTCTTCCTGCCATAATAAAACCAAACTGATTTCTAGTGGCTTTCATACAACATTAATAAAACTTAATAAAGCTGGATGGTTTTGAAAATGTTACTTGGGAGGTTCTCGATTGCGGTAAGGCTTCGGAAGCCGATGCCTGATGTCACTTGCAAAACTTTGCAGCGTTTCCTTCTGGTTGGTAGGTGATCAAACGCAGGCGATAATTTGCGAGTCTGACGCGTTATCGCGAGGAAACCATCAGATACCGACTACAAAACAAACTAATTTTGCAGGTGAGAAGTGTGGCTAACGCTGTATGAAACATGGAATAAAACCTAATGAAATAAATTGAAAAAGTCAATTTTTTTTTTGAGGACCCGGAAAGGGAAAACCATATTTTCAACCTGTTCAAATGCAAAATTATGTGCGAGCAAATGTAGGACATTGAAGTTCAAGAAGAAACCTCTCGAAAGTTTGGGAGAATTTTCCAGAAGTTTTGGAAGAAATTTATCCGAAGTTCAATTGGGGCTTTCCCAGAAGCTTAGGAAGAAATTTAAGGGGAACTTCCTAGATGTTCCGAGGGATATTTTCCTGAGTTTCAGGGTGACATTTCCTCGAAGCGAAGAAAAAAATAACTAGAAGTTTAAGAAACACTCGCTAGAAGTTCTGCAGGGCTTCGCTAAGAATCTGAAAGAGACTTTCTAGCAGTTCTTGACGATACTTCTTCGAAAAAACTTCTCCGAAAGTCAGGAAGAAACTTCTCAGAAGTATAGGGAGCACTTTTCAGTAGTTCGAACAGAAATAACTAAGAAATTCAGGAATAAACATCCTTGAAGTTCAATATCATACTTAACAGACATTTAGGAGATAACCTTGCGGAAATACATGAGTGGATTTGTCAGAAACTTGTGACGAAACTGCTGAGAAATTTACTTTCCAGAGATTCTGGAGAATATCATGAACACTTCCTAGAAAATTTAGAGAAGAAATCCCAGCGATTCAGAAAAGATTTTTTCCGAAGTTTATTGTGGAACTTTCTGGTAGTTCAGGAAGAAACTTTGAGGAGAACTTCCCAGAAGTTTTGAAAAAACCTCTCTGAAGCTCCGTTGTGTTATTCCCAGTTGGTTATTCCCAGACTTAGGAAGAAATTTAAGGGGAACTTCCTAGATTGTCATAATGGAGACTTCCCAGAGCTTCAGGAAGAAACTTTCTCGAAGCTCAGGAAGAACTTTTCTAGAAGTTCAAGAGCCACATCCTAGAAGTTTATTCCCTCAGGGAACTTTCTAAACAATTGGGGACTTGTTCCGGAAATTCAGAGAAGAATCCTTTAAAGGTAAGTGGGGAATTTTCTAGAAGTTCATGTAGAAACCACTCAAAGTTTTGGGGAGATCTTCATAAAATTTCTGGGAAAAAATTCTATGAAGTTCATATAGTGCTCAAAAGTTTCCGAAGAAAGTTTCGTGAAGAATCGGAAGAAACTTCCTAGGAGACTTCTAGAATTTCAGCAGGAGACTTTCCAGAGCTTTAGTAAGTAAATTTCTCGAAGCTTAGGAAATTTAAGGGACACCTCCTAGAAGTTCTGGAGAGCTTCTCAGAACATCAGAAAGAGACTATCTAGAAGTTCAGGAAAAGCCTTTTTATCGGAAAACTCCTCCGAAAGTCAGGAAGAAATTTCTCAGAAGTATAGGGGGTTTTTAATAGCTCAAGTAGCAATATCTTAGAAATTCAGGAACAAACATTCTTGAAGTTCAATAGCATACTTCCCAGAAGTTCAGGAGAAAACTTTGCCAATGTTCAGGGCTTGTCAGAAGTTTGTGCAGAAACTGCTCAATTACTTTACTTTCCAGAGATTCTGAATAATATCTTGGAAACTTGTTGGAAAATTTAGTGAAACTTTAGTGTGGAACTTTTCGAGAGTTCCAGAAGAAACTTCGTGAAATTTTGGGGAGAATCTCCAAGAAGTATTGGGAAAACACTTCTCCGAAGCTCAGTTTGCGCATTTCCAAAAGCTTAGGAAGAAACTTTCTAGAAGAATAGGAAGAAATTTAGGGTGCACTTCATAGAAGTTCAGGAAGAGACTTCATTGAGCTGTAGGCAGAAACTTTCGAAGCTTAGGAATTTAAGCGACACTTCTTAGAAGTTCTGGATAGCTTCTCCGAAGATCACAAAGAGACTTTCTAAAAGTTCAGGAAGACACTTATCGAAAAAACTTCTCAGAAGTATAGGGGGCTCTTCTTAATAGTTCAAGTAGTAATATCCTAGAAATTCAGGAGCACAAATTTCTGAAGCTCAATATTATTTTATTTCCCAGAAGTTCAGGAGAAAACTTTGCCAATGCTCAGGGCTTGTCAGAAAATTGTGAAGAAACTGCTGAGAAGTTTACTTTCCAGAGATTCTGGATAATATCATGGAACCTTCCTAGAAAATTTAGTGGAACTTTAGTGTGGAACTTTTCTGGAGTTCAAGAGAACCTCCAAGAAGTTTAGGGAAAACAACTTCTCCAAAGTTCAGTGTGGGTATTTCCAGAAGCTTAGGAAGAAACTTTCTAGAAGAATAGGGAGAAATTTAGGGTGCACTTCATAGAAGTTCAGGAAGAGACTTCATTGAGCTGTAGGCAGAAACTTTCTCGAAGCTTAGGAATTTAAGGGACACTTACTAGAAGTTCGGGAGCGCTGCTTCGAAGATCAGAAGCAGACTTTCTGGAAGTTAAGGAAGAGATTTTCTCGAAAAAACTTCCACAAAAGTCAGGCAAAAACTTCTCAGAAGTATAGGGCGCCATTCTCAGTAATGCGAGCAGGCATATCTCAGAAATTCAGGAACAAACATCCTTGAAGTTCAATATCATGCCTCTCAGAAGTTCAGGAGTGAACTTTGCCGAAGTTCAGTAGAGCGATTTGTCAGTAGTTCGTGAAGAAACTGCTGAGAAGTTTACTTTTCCCTGGAGAATATTATAGGAACTTTCTTAAACATTAAGAGAATTTTCCAGAGATTCAAAAAAGAACCTTCTAAAGTTTATAATTGTTAATAATTGAACTATTTATACTAATTGCACTTAATTGAGATGTTAATGCAAAATTTTTGTAAGTTTATCAGATCAAATGGTGTTTAAATTAGGTCATTCAATTGAGTCGGACGAAAGTTATTGAGTGTTCAAAAACCTTTCACTTGTGCGTAACGCTCTAATTTTTCAAAAATTTGAAATTCACCCGGTATATAAAAGAGAAACCTTTGGTGGTCAATGCCCATTAATTTGTTCACTTTAAATTTTTTTGGTAGTATGGAAACACACTTATATAAAGAGTAGTGTGAAAGTGAGTGCTTTATGACTTAGGTTATTATTGGTTAACGTCTGTGTGGTCCGTTGACGTCTAATATTAAAATTAGCACTGAAGACGTTAACAAGCCATTCATTCGTTAGATGGTAACGACTAACAACCCTGATTTTTACCAACAATTGAAATAGCAAAAACAGCAAAAATACCCTTTGTTAAGTTGCAATTTTTTGGTTCTGGAAGGCAAAATTTTACATGCGTTTCGTTAATCCGATGTGTTTTAATGATGGTCATGGTCTTGTCACGTCTTCTGTAAACATGCATTCTTTTTATAGTAGCAATGTATACTGATTGCCAAAAAAACTATCAATATTAAAATAATTCCAAGGTCAACGGAACATGTCCTAAATTAGGTAACACAAAAACACCAACAAAAATTTTATTTATTGTGCTAAAATCAACAGCCTCGATTAAATTGCTACCATGCGTCAGCGTCAATTTGCCGCAGGCACACTTCCAAAAGAGGAAATATTAATAAAAACGTATGCCGTCATCATCATTAACATCATATCAACGATATCAAGATTAATAACCATAGCTATGGAACCCTGTCACAATGCCTAACACACCCATTTAATCTCCATAGGCGTCTCTTTAAATAGAACCATATTCTTCGTTCCCCTCCGCACTGCTCCATAACTAAGTTAGGGAAATTGTTATTTCATTAACGTCCTTAAGCCCCTCTCACTCGCGGATGATAGGCGTGAATTTGTCTATTTCGTCACCCTATTCAAGAATGCAACATTCCTCCCCTACCTGCCACCCTCTCCCCCAAGGAAGATAATATGCTATCACTCATCAACCATCACCGTCGCCTAGATCCCACTGCTGCAACATCATCATCATCATCCAACGTCACAACGGTTCCCCTACTACCTAGCCGCAAAAACCATCAAGTTTTTCCTTTTTTTTTTTCTCCCGCTGCTCCTTTGGCTGCCCTTCATCGGTCCTTATTCCCCCACCCAAATTCTATGCTGTTTGCTCATGGCTCCGTCCCGCGCGGCAACGACAACGAATGCTAAAATTCATACACCCTCCCGTAGACGCCTCTCGCTGCCGCGCTCGTCTATCCTGTGATATCCGTCCCACATGTTCCACGACAACGACGGCGGCGGCGGCGGCCGGAAAATTGATCGTTCGAGTGTACATCTCGGGTGATATTTGATATCCCATTAAATGAACTGAATGCGCCGAGTGTACACCATTCCACTCTGCGTTTGCTCGCTTCAAGCTCTCTGGCTGCCTCTATGCATGCACTGTGGTTGCTTGATGTTCTGAGCTCTTCGCTGCGTGCGAGTGAGATGGCAGCTGTTGCTCGACGAGGGGCGCTCACCAACACACGAATAGCTAACATCGAGTCACTCACTTGAGCAGCCGTTTTGCTTGTGTGGCCGTTGCAGCATGTTTATGTTGAGTGCCATGGATACATGCCCGGTTGGCATGGTGTTGTGGCCCACACGTGCTTCTAATCGGCATTCTACACCGCGCTACACACTGACGAGCTGAATGGATGAAAAGAAACATGCTAATGGTAATAATATTCATATGTTTGTACACTTTTTTATAGCTACATGAAGCAAATGAGCGTGCGGAAGCAGCGCTAAAAATAAAATCATAGAACTATAATAACAAGCATTGTTGGCGGGCTGCTGCTTTTGTTGTTATGACGTTATGCTGTATTGACGATTAAATAAGCGTATCTGGTGAGAATAGTAGTTGCTAAACATCAGCGCGGAAGCAGTTTTTCGCCGGCAGCATAATTAATCATCAATTAAAAGAGAGATTTGAGCAATAAAAAATGAAAAAAGTGCCACTAAATTATTAAGGCCTGTGCCAACAAATAATGTGTGATCAGCATTAAAAAATTAGGAATGAGCAATAAAAGATGAGAAAAGATCTTCGGATAATCTAATTGTGACCGGTAAATCTATCAAATAAAGCAACAGCTATTAGTATATGTGCAATTAAATATGGCAGTATTTCCGCCAAATTATGTAATTTGAGCACTAAACTATTCGCATATGTCTTTTAATTTTGTTGGATTTTCCCATAAAAACAGTAAAATGAGCAATGGATATTTATTTATCCATTGCTCATTTTACTGTTTTTATGGGAAAATCCAACAAAATTAAAAGACATATGCGAATAGTTTAGTGCTCAAATTACATAATTTGGCGGAAATACTGCCATATTTAATTGCACATATACTAATAGCTGTTGCTTTATTTGACAGATTTACCGGTCACAATTAGATTATCCGAAGATCTTTTCTCATCTTTTATTGCTCATTCCTAATTTTTTAATGCTGATCACACATTATTTGTTGGCACAGGCCTTAATAATTTAGTGGCACTTTTTTCATTTTTTGGTGCTTTTTCTGAATTACTAAGTGCAGGTAAATATTTTAGCCGTTTTTCGCCTACTTGTTCTTGTGGGTTTGGATAATTAAGTTGCTTATGGTTGGATGTCTTCTGAACATTTCAAGACAAACATTGCATTAGGTCCTATGTAACATTTGTGTCAAATCGAGAAAAATAGGATTGAAAATGTTGATTTGTTTTTTAAATCGTAATTGTAAATTAATCATGTAATCTTTAATTTTTGCATGGTTTTCAACGGAAACCATCGTCAAGATCACAAAGAAAAAGTTGATTTTGAAGTTTACTATGATTCTAGTTGTGAAATTGATACATTTGTTACTTAGAACCTATTGCATTTACATTTGTAGATTGGACCTGTGAGATTGGTCTTCTGTCAAATTAGAATGTACATCGGACTTTTTTGATTGCGATAAGGACTAATAAAAAAAATGTTCACATTAGCCTCCTTCTGGATTTATTTTTGTACTCTTGTACCGCCTCATCTTTGCAATTAGCAAAAATTCAAATAAAAAGTAGTCTATTATATTTGAGAACCCCAACAACTGGCTTCATATTTATTCAATCGGATTATTGTATCAGGTGTACTTATTACTTCAAATACTTGTTCTTAAGCGTAAATTACAAGGGTTAGTGTACAAACTGTATGAACTTATGATTATTTCAGACCCACATATAATTCCTAAAACTCCAACGCATCTAACTTTGTTATTCTTGTGCCTGCTACAACGCAACAAAGCTCACACTAGAACATTAGATGCATTGGTACTTTATTGATTGAGGTTTGTGCCGAGTTGTGCGATTTTCGATTGAATAAATATGTAGCCGATGTTGGGGTTTTCAAATATGATGGGTTACTGTTTGCTAAATGCAATAATTAGGAGATTCGAGAGTTCAATACTACAGCTAATACAGAATTAATGTGAACTTTATTTTACCAGAGCATTTCGCAATCACAATAGTCCAATGTACATTTTAACTTGGCAAAAGACCAATCTAACAGGTCCAATCTACAAATGCAAACGCAATAGGGCCTAAGTAACAAATGTATCAATTACACGCCTAGAATCACCCTAAACACCAAAGGCAACATTTTCTTCATAATCCTGACGACGTTTTACGTTTAAACTCTTACAAAAATTAAAGATTACACAAGTGAGTTGCAATTACGATTTGAATAAAGAATATCAAAATTTTCGATCCTATTTTTTTGATTTAAGACAAATGTTGCTTGAAGTAGTTAAATATTATCCATCCAAACGAAGATCTTTTTGCTTGTTTTCATTCTTCGAACAATCAGAACACTCGTTTTGAGAAGAAAACATGTAGGTCCTATGTACATCTGTCAAAATTTTAGACAAACATTGTACATTGGACAAGCGATGCGAAAAGTCCAATGTACAGAGCTGTGTGATATCAGATGGCAGGTACATTGGACGTTTTGTTATCGCTCGTATTTTCATTTTTTTTAAATCTTTGAGCATAATTTTAAAATGATTCATAAAAAAGTAATGGATTTCTGTCCGAATCGATATTCAACTCGATTTTGTTTATATTGTTACTTAGGACCTTATGCATTGTTTGGCTTGATTTATATTTGATCGAAGCCTTCTGTATCTGTACATTTCAAGCAGAACAATGCATTAGGTCCTAAGTAACATAGACAGATTCTCTTTGTTGACTTTCTCTTTCATTAATAGTTTGTCTATTAAACGATTTGCTGAGGTTTCTGACGTATTGAATCCCTAGTTGAATCCTTAATTACACTTTATATTACCGTAATGTGTGTTGGAAATACTTGAACATATTTTTACATAGTCGTAGGAAATTATAAATTTTATTTTAAAGAGATGGGTGGCTATGTTTGGAAAACTATTGTTTAAATTTTTGACTCGAAGATTTGTTTCATTTAGTAAAATCATGTTTTGAGTGTTATTTAGATATGATTATTAGACTTGTGCGTGGAGCTTTCGTGCATCGAAGTGCAGCAACGGAGGCTACTCAGAAATAATTGTTTAAAACCATGTCAAATTGCTGTCGTAGTGTTACTTGTTGTTTAAAGGCGATTTTATGTTTTTCCAACCGAGAACATCCTAACATTGATAAATATTGAATTGAACTGTGCGCGCGTTTCTTCTTGAATATGCAGACATGACAATGGATTTAAAAAGTATACGTATCTGTCAAGGATAAATAACTGAACAAATAATTGAAACTTACAATTAACCTTCTAGAGCGAATCGTAGACAATAGTATTGGATGCTGTCTTTCTATGTATACTGGATATTTTTTTGAATTAGCATTAGCATCCATGAAAACTTTAACTTCAGCTCTACGTTAAGTTTTGTTTTTATTAATTGAGTGCTCTTTAGCTTCTTAAAAAATGTTTATTGAATACTTTTCCATTGCTATACAGATACTTTATAATGAGCTGAATACAAGCCATAAAGGTTTATTTTGTAGCAAGTATTTAATATTTCCATGAGATCCTGAATATAAATTGAGCTAGATTCAGTATAACCACTTATAAAACTATATAACGGGTCCTCCCTTAGCCCAGTCGGTGAAGGCGCAGCTACAAAGCCACACCATGCTGGAGGTGGCTGGGTTCGATTCCCAGTCTGGACTAGGAATTTTTCGATGAGGACTCTTGACCTGGGCAATCATACTAATGCAAAATGGTACTTGGCAGCGGAAGCTCTCAATTAACAACTGTGGAAGTGCATTTAGAACACTGAGTTGAGAGCAAGCAATAAGCGAATTGTGAAAGCAATAAGCTTGAAGTGCTTAAAAAGAAAGAAGATATATAAAACTTTATTATTCAATGTTATATAATATGCTGAACAGGATTCTGAACAAATCTTGCTTAAAATTACAACTCAACTTTGCAGAAACTGCTGATTTAAAGGCCAAAAACGAATCTATTTCAGATAAAGCCCGATTCAAAGTAAATTTGAACGCATTCAAGTGATAATAACTCAAAAATTAAACAGCTGCAGAGGCGGCAACAAGCTGGCGGAAACAGGCAAGATCAAAGTCGAGCAAATGGAGAGGTGTTTTCGATGCATGGAGGTTGGTCACCAGTCCAGAAACTGCAAGGGTCCAGACTGGTTCAAACGGTGCTGGAAATGCGGCAAAAACGGGCACGTTGCTCGAGACTGCACGAAGCAACCCAGGTGCATGATGTGCTCGCCGGAGGATGGAAACGACGATACGACGGGAGGCTATAAAGGGTGATACGGTCAAAATTTGGTCAAGGGAAAACGCGTGTAAATCGGTGAAATCGTTTATTTAAAAAATCAAATTAAATTTCTTTTTCAAGTTCAATTAGTATAAAATTCAGGAAAAATATTCAGTTAGGCTTCCGCTTTTCCAAATCCAAATTGCCGGGCCTTACGCTTGACCCCTGCCATCAGATTTTGTACAGCCACCTTGTCCACCTTCTTCGCCGCAGAAAGCCAGTTTGCCTTGAACTGCTGCTCGTCCTTAGCAGTTTTTTTGGTCTTCTTTAGGTTCCGCTTGACAATAGCCCAGTATTTCTCAATTGGGCGGAGCTCTGGCGTGTTGGGAGGGTTCTTGTCCTTGGGAACCACCTGCACGTTGTTGGCGGCGTACCACTCCATGGCCTTTTTACCGTACGGGCAAGATGCCAAATCCGGCCAAAACAGTACGGAACAACCGTGTTTCTTCAGGAAAGGCAGCAGACGTTTATTCAAACACTCTTTCCCGTAAATTTCTCGGTTGACAGTCCCGGAAGCTATGAAAATGCTGCTTTTCAAGCCACAGGTACAGATGGCTTGCCAAACCAGATATTTCTTTGCGAACTTTGACAGTTTCGTGTGCTTGAAAATATCTGCTACCTTTCCCCTTCCATTTGCCGTATAAAACTCCTGTCCCGGAAGCTGCTTGTAGTCGGCTTTGACGTAGGTTTCGTCGTCCATTACCACGCAGTCAAACTTCGTCAGCATCGTCGTGTACAGCCTCCGGGATCACGCTTTGGCCGTCGTATTTTGTTTATCATCGCGATTTGGAGTCACTACCTTCTGGTAAGTCGATAGTCCGGCTCGTTTTTTGGCTCGATGCACGGTTGTAGACGATACACCCAGCTTATTTGCGGCATCTCGGAGAGGGGTTAGGGTTAGGGTTTCGCTTGAAACTACCGGCAACTCTCTTTGTCGTCTCAGCGGCTTCCGGTTTTCGATTTCCCCCCGATCCAGACTTCCTGGCTGTCGACAAACGTTCCCCAAACACTTTAATTACATTTGTAACGGTTGATTTGGCAACTTTTAGCGATTTTGCCAACTTTGCGTGCGAGTAGCTCGGATTTTCGCGATGCGCGAGCAAAATTTTGATACGCTGCTCTTCTTGCTTGGACGGCATTTTGACAACTGAAGAGTGAATTCCAAAATCAAAATAGGAGCAACATTCTACACACACACACCTTCAAAATGAGGGGTGTTCAGGTTTTTTAAATGCAAAATTGAAAGAAATACGTCAAGTTGATATTGACCAAATTTTGACCGTATCGCCCTTTAAATGTCTGGCCTACAAAAAGGCGAAGGCAGGTCAACAATGATAATAATCTGAATCATTGCGACACCGCATAGCAACTGTTATGGCAGTCGACAACAGAGACGAAGTGTGATGTTGCGATTATTGCAGAGCCGTATCGGGTTCCCCCCTAAAGCGGCTATTGGATGGCGGACAGAGCCCAGATAGCGGCAACACAGTGGTTGCCAAAATCAATGGAATCTTCGTGTGCAGCTGTTATGCACCTCCAAGGTGGACGGACGCTGAGTACAACAGGATGTTGGACGCACACACTGACAAGCTGGTTGGACGAAAGCCGGCAGTCACCAAGCAATAACCGACAGCTTCAGCCGGCGAGCCTATATGGTAAAGAGGCAAACGAGGACCCGCGAGCGAATACAGGACTTCGACAAGGAAGTCTTTATCGAGGCGCTTCGAACACACAGCGGAGCAAATATCGACGCAGAGGAGTTAACAGAAGCGATAGTAATGGCTTGTGAAGCATCAATGCCAAGGAAATTGGCGCCCAGCTTACTGGTGGAACGGAACACTCAGTAACCTCCGTGCTACATTCCTTCGAGCGAGAAGAAGTGTGCAGAGGGCAAGAACTGATGCCGAGAGGGAAGAACGGAGACCCATTTTTCGCGCGGATCTCAAAAGGGAGATCAGGCTGAGCAAGTCGAACTGCGTCAAAGAACTTTGCCAAGAAGTTGATGCCAACCCATGGGGTAACACCTATCGAATCGTGGTGGCAAAGTTGAAGTGACCGGCGTCTTTTTCCGCACCATGACTCAACGTTGTGGCAGCCTTCGCGATATGAAGACGAAGAAGCTGAATCCAATGGCTCACGGATCTCCAACGAAGAGCTAGTAATAGTTGCGAGGGGTATGAAGGTGAAGAAAGCCCCTGGCTCGGATGGAATCCCCAATATAGTGCTAAAAACCGCTATACCGGCATTCCCCGAAATGTTCAGGATGATGCTACAGAAATGTTTAGAAGAAGGCCATTTTCCAGATAGATTGATGGTCCAGAAGCTGGATTTGCTGCTGAAACCGGGGAAGCCGCCAGGAGGCCCAGCATCGTATAGACCCATATACTTGTTGGATATTCTCGGGAAGCTACTGGAAAGGATCATCCTTAACAGGCTCACA
This sequence comes from Aedes japonicus, assembly GCA_034211315.2. Lineage (NCBI taxonomy): Eukaryota > Metazoa > Arthropoda > Insecta > Diptera > Culicidae > Aedes > Aedes japonicus. Next base: position 132,645 of record JASCZW010005264.1, read on the forward strand.
CAGTGCACGGAGAGCGAGACTGCTCTATCGAGGAGGCAATTTGTATTCCGAAAGGGAGTCTCGACGGTGGATGCAGTCCGGACAGTCGTGTATAGTGCAGAGAAGGCATCCACACAGAAGGGGAGAGGAAATTGATTTTGCGCCGTAGTGACAATCGACGTGAAAAACGCTTTCAATAGTGCTAGCTGGGAGGCTATCGTAGTAGCACTGCAGAGGATGCGTGTTCCCAGCTACTTGTGCAGGATGCTTAAAACTTACTTTCAGAACAGAGTCCTGATGTACGAAACGGAATTGGGCCAAAAATCTATCATGATTACGGCGGGGATGCCACAAGGTTCCATTCTAGGTCCAGCTCTCTTGAACGCGATGTAGTAACGCTGTAGTTGCTCAGTGGAGTTGGAATCGTTGGATTCGCTGACGATGTCGTGTTAACTATAACTGGCGAGACGTTAGAGGAGGTCGAGATGTTGACGGCAGAGGCACTAGATACCATTGAAGCGTGGATGACAGGACCAAAGCTGCAGCTGGCCCATCATAAGACGGAGGTAGTTCTAGTGAGCAATTGGAAAGCCGTTCAAATAGTAAACATCATCGTCGGAGAACACGAAATTGCATCGAAGCGGCGCTGAAAGACCTGGGGGTGATGGTCGACGACCGTTTTAATTTCAACGCATAGGGTAGGAAACGACTTAAGCACCCCAAGACCCTATTCCAAGCACGGGGTAAACGTTAACCGGCAAAAAATGAGCGTTGTAGGTTAACGTTTACCCCGTGCTTGGAATAGGGTCTTGGGGTGCTTAAGCCGATTCCTACCCTATATCGATTACGCCTGCGAAAAGGCGTTAAAAGCTGTCAACGCGATATCAAGGTCATGCCAAACGTCGGCAGGCCGAGGAGCAGCAAGAGACGCCTTCTGGCAAGCGTTGCAACCTCAACTCTGAGGTATGGAGTTCCGGCCCGGGCCGCAGCGTTCAAAACAAAGCGTAACCGGGAAAAACTGAGCAGAGTATTCAGACTCATGGCCATTCAGGTCACAAGCGTCTACCGAATGATTTTATCGGAGCGTGCCGAGAGAGTATCAACTTAACTATATCCAACCTTTTTTGGTGGTAACTTCCGACACGCCATGGTTCTTATGTTTTTGGTAAGCCTTAAATCCAATTCCCCTTCCTTGTCTACCCCGCACTTGGGGGAGATTGTGGACTTGATTGGATATTGCCTTTCAAATAGTCCTACGCTCAATTTCAACTGCTGCTATTCAGTTTTACATCCTGCCGTTCTCTAACGGACCTATCGATACTTTCTATTCACATCTTTGATTCTAGCAGAAATTGCTGTCCACTCTTGGGGTCTCATGTCGGACTTCATTTCGGACTCCAAACTTCAACACAGTGCTTCAAGATAGAGTCTATCTAGTTACCTAACAATATAAGTGTCAAAGAAATGCTCGAAAAACACAAAATTAGTTTGAAGCACCTCTAAATGATCCTCAATTTTGCTTAAATTTGATCGTGACGAGGAACAGTGATCCCGTTTAACTGGATGATTCCCGATCATTAAAAGAAAAAAACGATTTGGCCCAGTGGATCCATCTGAATAAACAGGATCAGGTTAAATATATTAAATCAGAATTTATTCCACTTTACACTTCCTTTTTATAAAAGTCATTCTTCTACTACTTGAAACCTTGACCTGAAAATTTTCCTGCATATAATAATATATGACCTTACAATTAACCCGACACACCTTCCCGTTCCTTCTTTCAGCACCGGTGAATCGGACAAACAACATCTGGACTCATCTAGCGATTCGGACATGGATGGACCCAGTTTGGGAATGCCCGGGTCGCACAGTGGCCCTCAACAGTCCCTGGGAGGAAGTGCAGCACAAAGTCTTCATCTGGGTCCGGGCCTTGGTGGTGGAATGTCCGGAAGTGGTGGACCACTGTCCGGACCGTCTGGCCCGGGAGGTCCACCCGGTGGTGGCGGCGGTGGTGGTGGAATAGGATTGGCTGGACTTGGAGTCGACCACCAACCGCAGCCACTGTCGACGAGAAATAGCAATCTGATGAATATACCAACCAGCAACAACAAGGCACTGGGTCAGCTGGCAACAAGTTCGCTGACCGCGGCGTACTCCCATCTGTGGGATCGGAGCAACGTGATGGGATCGATGCCAATCTACGACATCGGAGAGTATCAGCATTTATGATTTTAATCTAAGGATTGTGATTCTGTTTAAGAAATATCAGTTTTTGTGACGAATTTTCTGACAGTGGTCAACGAACAGCTCTCTCTTGAATAGATTTTGTTGTATTTAGAGTTTAGTAGGAATTTTGATGAATTGCAATTTTTAAGTAGTAGGAATTTTAATTCAGGTTATCTCCAGCATCTTGTACTGTACTTTTCCCAGCCTTGCCGGTGGGGCTGACCAATGATGTTTGTACATGAGACAGAGACACACTCACACAAATGATCTTAATTATAGAACAAAGCGAAATGCAGCTTTCAATGCCACAATTCTAGTGTATAATGCAATAATATAATCAAAATTATCCTTCTTATTATACATTTCGATTGCAATCAGAGGCATGACGTCAATCCTTGTAGAACAGAAAAAGAACGTCCGTGACAAATTGAGCTTTCCTAACTAGATTTATCAAGTAATTACTCGCTATTGTTCTGGTTTTGAGAATGCCACGGAGTCAATGGGAATAGAGCAGGTACTTGATTCCACCGTTAGAAGCACCCTTCTCAAAAATTCACAAACAGCATCATTTATCGTTAACAAACGGTAAATTCCGTCCCCTCCTAGCAATTTACGAGTACGTACACTGTGTGCAATTTAAATCAGAGCAGCATCGTTAGGTTCAATGTTTGCTGGTGGATGGAAAAGCGAGTAAATTATTGATGACAAAACTGGGCTGAAAACAAGGATAATGAAGAGGTTTACCACACTATGGCTGCTTCTGTTACCGATTGCTTGAAGCGTCTATGTCTTTATTTTGAACGTGTAATTTTTCAGTGTATCAACAGGTCACTTCCGTTAATCCGTAGGCAGTGGGTGCTGCTGAAGGGAGTAAACTTGAATACACCCATTTTTGGTTGGAAATTTGCCAGCTTGATGGTTTAATTATGGGGCTGGTAATGATCCGCTATTAGTAGGGATAATACCCCGGCGCGGCACGTGTTCTGATGTAAAGAGCACACGTGCCGGTGCCAAAATAATGATGTTCATCCTATTATGCTGCATAATATTGTTTTGACTACAAAAGTAATAATAATCGTGAGAGCTGGAAACCACATCGAGTGTGCATGGCGGATTTTACTGTACACATTGAGAAGGTGAAAATGGTAATGAAGTGGTCTCAGTGCAGGAGGACATTGAAGGACATTTTCAATCAAGCAACCTTTGAATTTTCCCATACAATAACAATTGAAGCCAGAACGTCAAAGTCTTAAGGCTCGAACGCAGTGATAACGGAAGCGGAACGGCGACGGCAGCGGAATAGCCCAATCTGACTAAACCTGACCCAAGGGTTGTTTTTCCTGTGACCATTAATTGTTTTATTGTGGTGAATCCTCTTTTTATGTATGCCAAATTGCAATGGTGAGTAACTACCAATACTATTATACACGGGAAAAAAAATCCGTGCCCGGATCCGTGAACTGCAGTCATGAATTCGAGAACAAGCAAAAATACACCGTGAACTGAATCACGTAATCGGGAACTAGTTCACGTTTTTCGGTAAAAATCATGAAAACGTGAACTAGTTCACGGTCTGTATTCATTTTCGTGAACGCTTCTGTTTCTGTGTAGGCAATGATTCCGACTAGGTAATTAAGGGTGTTCCGATCAAAATTCGGTCCAACAGTAATGTGTGTGAGTCGGTCAATGTATTAATAAGTCAAATACTTTTTTTTTTAAAGTTCAGTTAATACAGAATACAGGATAAGTATTCAGCAAAGCTTCCTTTTTAAGAAATGCGAATTGCCGGGTCTTCCATTTAACACCTGCCATAAGATTTTGTACAGTCTCCTTGTTCACTTTATTCGCCGCAGAACGCCAGTTTGCCTTGAACTGTTTCTCGCTCACAACAGCTGTTTCAGTCTTCTTAAGGTTCCGCTTGACGATGGCCCAATATTGTTCGATTGGGCGGAGCTCTTGCAGGGTTTTTGTCCTTGGGCACCACTTGAATCACAGAGAGCAGATATCCAAGTCAAATTCAAAAACTGTGTAAGAAATTTAACGGCCATTTCATAATCGTAATGAACTGGCAATAGCATGGCGGCGCTGGCATCGCCACCCATTGATCAGCTTGAAATCTTATTCATCAACTAAATTTTTTTGGCAGTTCAGTTCTTTCACCGCACGGTCAACGAATCTTACCCATGTTCGATTAAAAATCGCAAGTGGCCACAGCCCGAAAGATGGCAATAGTGTTTTAACGTATTTTAATTTGAATCCTTACACAAGTTTTTTTGAGAAATATATTCTAGTTTGGATGTCTGTTCTCTGTGCTTGAATGTTGTTGGCAGCATACCACTCCATGGCTTTTTTACCGTAATGGCAAGATGCCAAATCCGACCAAAATAGAACGGAACAATCGTGTCGCTTCAGGAAAGGCAAAATACGTTTTTGTAGGCACTCGCTCAGATAAATTTCCTGGTTGACGGTTTCGGTCACAATGTAATCGTTGCTCTTCAAGTCATAGGTACAGATGATCTGTCACACCAGTTATTTATTCACGAACTTTGACAGTTTAATGTGCTTGAAATATCTGCCACCTTTCCCCGTCCGGTTGCTGTATAAAATTCCTGTCCAGGAATCTGTTTAAAGTCTGCCTTGACGTCTGCCTTGCTGGGGAACTAGGACGCCTATCGGTCGATCTGTAGGACCCTCTTGCTCCCCCCCCCCCCCCGGGTAGTAAAAAGATGCATTTTGATTGGTTGGATAATTAATTAGTGTCCGTCTCGCTCCCCCACGGGTAGTAAAAATATGCATTGTAATTAATTACTATTCATTGTTGTATTGTTTCGGTCGAACCTTTTGTTCTTTGTGGTGATCGGAAAGATGTTTTGAGTTGCATTTTGGTGGGCTTTATAGCATCAAAACATCCTTGACGTAGGTGTCATCGTCCTGTACCACGCAATCAAACTGTGTACAACTTTCGCGATCGTGCTTTGGCCGACGTGTTTTGTTTTTCGTCGCGATTTGAAGTCAACCCTTTTGTTGGTCACATTGGACTCAGCGCACCTTCCGTCATTCACCATGGTCGACACTTCAGCAAGTGGATTCTGCAACGACACTGACAGGTAGTCTGAGACAATAGAGGGAGATAAACAAACAAGGAAGAGGAGAAAAAAAAGGGTTGTGTTTTCATTACGTAAAATTAATAGCTATTGTATACAGCAAACTATTTACATTTTTTATTTTTTCTAAATCCGTGAACTAAAACTAATTCTTAAACCTTAAAATATAAAGTGCTGGTGAGTCAAAATAACTTCAAATTTAACATGTAAATATAACACAAAATATCCTTAAAATAGGTCCATAGAGAGGCAACATTGAGAAGCATTATTGCATAATTATAATTGTACCGAAGATAATCGAAAGGAACTAAACGTAAGTCAGATAATTTGTGAACTATTTTGAATCTTCGAACAGCAATTAGAATTTATTCTTTACCTAATTTGTTGCATAGGAAAATTATATTCTCCAAAAACCGAATATTTGCGTTTCATTGCCGTCGGTCGGAGAATAATAATTACGGAAAGTTACCCGTTGAAACGACTTTCAACACCTTTCTGGTAAGTCGACAGTCCAGCTCGTTTTTAAGCTCTATCCACGGTTGAAGGTGCCACTCCCAGCTTCTTTGCAACATCTCGGACGGAGAGGTTGGGGTTACGCTCGAAGCAGTTGCCTCCGGCTTTCGATTTCCCCCCGATCCAGCATTCCTGGCTGTCGACAAACGTTCACCGAACACTTTTAATACGTTGGTAACCATTGATTTAGCCACATTCAACAATTTCGCCAATGCACGTGCAAAATTTTAATGCATTGCTTCTCTTCCTTCGACGACATTATAGCTGTGTTGTTAAATTCACCAATTGCCTTTGATGAGTGAATTTGATGAATTGCACTGTCATTTTTTGTATCGTACCGTTCAGCCGCGACATATGGTTCGCGAGCGTGCTGCAAATTCTTGTTGCTCATACTTTTGAATGTGTGAGAGATGATTGAAAACAAAAACAGAATACCCGAATAAAATAAAAGGTTTACAACTAAATGTGTTGTAATCATACAATAGAATCTATAGAATGTACAATTAATAGCATTGTTCACCACGATAAGATGGTAATAGGAGTTATTGTTCCCACAATAGAATCTAATGTAAATCGAGACATCGACAATAGAAAAAAAAGGTTGTTATGTATCTTAACTATTGAAAAAATCATTTTTTCCTAAAAAATTTGAGTCAATTACTATTAATTGTATTGTTTCACAATTGTTGAGAATCCTAGCATAGGGAATGAATTGTAGATCTATTGTGAAGACAATATCCATTTTCCATTTATCTTATTTTTATTCATGATTTTTATTCATGATAACAATAAAATTTATGGTCGGAAATAGATTTTACGGTTTTTTCATATTATTGTACTGTAATTGCATGGTTAGTTTTAACCGGGTGTACATGATGTCATTTTTTATGACCATTTAGATTTTGGATAAGTAAGTCGATTAGATTGACAAGCCCTGAATGGAGCGAATAGCAATAAATTCCGTGGAGACGGTGGCAACCTCGATTGTACCACCTAGACAAGAGCTGCGGGTAAGAATATTGAAGCCAGGTCAACAACTGAAAATTGAATCAATCCTGGAGGAAACGGAGGAAGTTTTCCAAAAATACCTTCGTCATTTCAACTGAGGCCCACCGCTGACTGCTTCGGGTATCGAATTCAAACTTCCCTTCTTTGTTTACAAAATCAGATACGTCTGTTTGAAATAATACTCGAGATTTTATGGTTATGTGTATTATGATTATTTGTAAATCATTAAAACCGGAGTAGTAATAAAAATGGAAATAAAAATTATACAAATGTTAACAATACATTACCATATAGAATAGTATTCAAAGTGTAGTGAAGAGATATAAAAATATAAAATGATAATAACCATTCCATTAGTAGTTAAAAGCCATCAGTTATCCTGCTACAATTGTAAAAGAACTTGCGTATCCATTATGAACCTATATCAGTCGATTTTCTATAGAACTTCGATATCTGTTTTCATCGGGCAACTATAGCTTCAGTTTGCTTGTTAAAAATTATCTTCGGAATGGAGCCGTGAATCTCCGAGAATTATATAACTCTTGATTATTTTGTATTAATAGACTTGCTTGTATATTTATATATATTGATTACCCGAAGAAAAGATTACTATAATATACAGTTATTAGTTATCAAGAATCACCATCAAGAATCTTCTCTAGAAATAGAACTAACAGGTCGTCAATATTGGTATCGAAAAGCAACGGCCGCTGAAGGCGGTCTCAGATCAAGACTAACGGCACAAATCGCACTATAAGGTTATAATTTTCGATTTTACGGTCCTAACTGGAACAGAGAAGCGTTACTCCCAAAATCAGCGGAAAGCAGTGGGCGCTATTTTGAGCAGAGCACTTTCTATATTTCCTACTTTGCAAACACATTACACTTCTAGTCTAGTCGATTCGAACGGTATACCGTCCATTTTCAATCGAACACATTAAGATTCTAAGAGGGCCGATTGATGGGAATTACGCAAATACACTTGATTTGATGAGCCATTTAACGAAAGTTCCAGTTCATGGGAAATTGCAAAGCTAGAAACCAACGTAGCAGGTTTTCTGATAAGCTTTTGAGAATCCAACGACCCGCGACAAGAAGTGCCTGATATGGTGTGGGACACTGTCGTGGTAAACACTTATGTCTTTACTCTAAATTTGAAGGAATGTACATCCTCGTACAACTCGAATACAGATTGAGGTTCGCCAAGTCCGATAAATAGTCATACTGTTCTATGAATGGGATTAAAACTTTATTTTCTACTGCGCTGTTTCCACAACATTATAATGATTAAGACGAAGCTCACATAAACAATGATAAACAAGGACAGCTTCCGTGAGTTCCGGAAACAGCTGTTATGATGAGCTACAAGCCAGTTAGGGATTAATGCGACCACACACACTGTAACAAAGTGCCTCCGGAAGTAATGATGCTAGCGAGAAATTTGGAAAAATGTCTTCCAGGTCATCAACATAACTAAATCTCAACACGATGATCTGCTCACCGTGCGAGATCTTGATACAAAACTACGGTGAAAACTAAAGACGTTCACCATCGTTCTGCTCGGGAACTTGAAACGAATAAGAATAATTATTTACGTAAAAATCACATTTACCTTTCTTTTCCAATGATATACATCCGAATCAACGTGTTTTAAATGAATTGCGCAAAAAAAAATTATACAATGATAAACCTTAAATTGTTTGAAAACACGAAATTCGCCATCTAACAAGAACTGTCAAAACAGTTGCCTTCTTTCTTTTGCTCACTTCACTACTCAAAAGCTCACCGTAATCCACCTTATGCCTTGTTCAGACTACAGAGTAACAACATGTTATAACGGTTGTCAAATAATTCCAACAAGAAATTCGTTATCAAGATAGGCTCATGTTATAACTCTGCAGTCTGAACAAGGCATTACAATGGATCGATGAGCTGCATGATGGTTGCGGATGATCTTGTAACGCGACATCGCTGTGACATTTTCAGGCAAATTCATCAAAAAGCGATTGATGAGAAAAACAACAGCACTTTTAATAACTGAAGTGCTAATCTCAAAATCAAAATAGAGGCATGATGCTACACGCACACATATTCAAAACGAGGGGTGCGCAAATTTTTTTAATGCACGATGAAAGGAAATGCGTCAAGTTTAAGTCAAATAAATTTTGATCGGAACACCCTTTATATTCCTTATGAAATTTATTACCTTTTTGGGGCTAACAACCCAGATTTTCCAAGGTTCCATAAGACCCTTGTCAAGGAATCTGCATCTTTTCTGAAGAAGTGCAACGCTGTCTCACAGTGAATGTTCAGAGCTTTCACTCTTCAGGTTACAAAAGCGACATTTTTCTTCATTTAGCTTACCAATGAGATTTATGTGATATTTACTAATGCAGTGTCCTGTTATTAAACCTGTGTATGTACTCAGATCACATTTCTATAAATTTAGTAACCTGTATGTATAACAAGCTTTTGGCTTTATAAAACGTTTTGATTGCCGGGGGCTTCGAAAGGTGAGTTGACAACTTTGAATGAGGGTTCGACCGACCTCTGGTCCTCACAAGTTCCTACCTCACGCCTCCACGAGTCATGTGATCACAAAAGACGGCCAGCTGAAACACGGAGACACTGGTTGGCGTAGCCTGGGCAATGTTGTCTTTTTGACAAAAGCGAAGTGAGGGGGTGCGACTATAGACCGGACAACGTGAGTCTGGCACAGTTGATGTATCCAAAACAACTGTCAAATCGTATGGGAAATGCGAGGAAATGTTCGCTTTGGATACAACATGGCGGCACGTTGTCCGGTCTATTACTTGAGTGTCTATAGGTGCGACCTGTTTAAATCATATCATAATTTTCCATTCTCAAATCTTTGTCTTCCAGGTCATCATTGTAAGAATTAGAAATTTTAACATTTAAAATCCAATTTTTTCTCATGGCTGTCATACATTGTTTAAGTTTTCTGGTTCATAATGGATGCGCAAGTTTGTCTACAATTGCAACAAAACAGCAGTCGGCCAACATGTAATTTTCAATTCATTCTATAATATTCCTTCACTATATATATATATATATATATATATATATATATATATATATATATATATATATATATGTATATATATTTGGATATATATTTATATATATATATATATATATATATATATATATATATATATATATATATATATATATATATATATATATATATATATATATATATATTTATATATATATACATATATATATATATATATATATATATATATATATATATATATATATATATATATATAAATATATTTTATCTTACATTACATTGTTTATTCATTACCATTACCATTCATCATTATCGTGATTTATATATTAACATTAAAATAATTTTATAATTTTTATCTAATAGGTTATATATACTTTTAATTATTATGTCTTATACGTTCAATTATAATTTTGATTCTTTCTTTTCCTCTTATGATTTAGTAGTATCTAGTGCCTTGAATACAAGAAGCTGCAACTGAATCTGTAGCAGGCTTTTGCACTTATTACTGGATGTTTTTTTTATTTCCGGTTTGCGAATGGACATTTTACGAAATCTGAGCTGATCTGATTCGTGCAGCGCTGTGTGTCACTTGGCTAGTGTCTGATTTTACAGTTCAATTTTTGTTATTACTGTGTCATAACTCACAATTATAATGATATTATTTTATTTATTATGCTTCATAGATTATTTAACAATAACTTATTGTTTTTATGTCCATTTGTCTTTAATTCCATTTCAATTGAATCTTCCCTGTTTCAGGAGCAATAACTATTGGGAGCAAAAATAAAAGTGGATTTCTGTTGTAAAATCAACATCAAGCAGCAAATAGTGACCATGGCAACAGTAAATTAAAATGTATAAATGTCAGTGTTGTAAACTTTCATTAGAACTAGCAAACATTTTCAGGACCTCAAATCAAGATTTTGGTGAATTGCTGCTATCGCTGAAAACGAACAAAAACGTGCATAAGCGTGGACCCACAGAACTCTACAAATTAACAATTTACAACATTTCTTGTATTTCAGGATCAACCAAATGAAGATCATTGTCCCGCCACGTACACGGTTCCGACGAGCCACAACATCCCTACTGTTGCTAACGTTGCTAAGTCGTATCCACACCCAAGCCATGCACAGGGGATTGTAAAGAGTGCGAAAAGTCAGAGAAAGGAGGATCGATCAAAACAAACTACCAGTGGAAACAAAGATTTGGAGTGCTTCATTACTGAGCGAGAACAAAAATAAGCTGCTTTTCGCGAGTGAATGTTTGGCGTTGCAATCTGGGCTTGAAAATTGATGTTTTTGAACGCAGTAAATTAGGGATTTAGATTTGAAATTATCGACCGCCGGTCCATCGTTTCGTTGGTGGTATCGGAAGTCGATTTGATTTCTCCGGCGGATGCTCTGATCTTTGGTCGTCACGGAGGCGCACCGGTCTTTAGTTCCGCCGTCGATCCCCAGCAGCCAAAAAGAGGAAACTGCATTCATCGCCTTCGTCTTCGTCGTCTCTCTTCACTGTAGCAGCTACGGCAGAAGCAACCAAACAACAGAAGAAGCAACAACAACACGAAAAAGAAAAACAAGGAACTAAACTAAATCTAAAAGCTAAAGTAAGAAGAAGGAAAAAGTGAATTTAACTAAATATTAAAGTTAAAGCTGAATATAATTGAATTTCCTAATCTATTTAGGCTATCATAAGCTGAAAATCTACATTTGAAGACAATACAACTTAATACACAACTTAATTAAACAAATAAGAATAACGATAGCGAATCACCAAAAGTAAGTGCATCTTGTTAGAGACCTATCTCTTACTAATTCGATTATGCATTCACAGGAATTTTGTAATTCTCGTTTCTTGTTTACCGGAAAAAAATTAACAAAACTCAACGATTCGTCTTATCGCCCAACAATCATGTATAATAGATACGAATGCTTGTAGTATTTTTCATTTACATACATATAAACACCATTATATAAATATTTCATGGGAAAGGGACCATCAGGGAACCCGATTGAAGCACTCTGGATGGGGAGAGTGGGAATGCCAACTCCCCATTGCTAACAGTTTGTGAATAGAGGGCGGGCTCTTCTCCCCGCCCATTGGGACACCCTCATGTTAGATGGCTTGCTCTTTTGATCAATTGTTCAATATTGTTGTTGGAAGGAAATTCTTTATATCCCTGTGGAAACGTATAAGTGATGTTGCCTATCGATCCACCCAACCTCTTATTGGCCCTTTATATAGAGGCATGATTCGGATAAGCAGTGGTTTTTAAAGCTTGATCAAGTCTAACAGCTACGAGAGCCCTTTGCTGTCGGACTTTGTTTCCGTGCTACAATGAGTGGTAGTACATATCATACATCATCATACATCATACAGCGGGTTAATTGATTTGTCATCGTCATTTTGCGAAAAGCCACTTTCAAAAAGGTATAATTTGACCATCTTATGGAACATTTAACTTTTTTTTTATTCCAGTCATTTCGGTGTATCTGAGGCCAAATGTGATTCCTTTCAAAAAGGTCGTACCGGTGGTACCGATTCCAAGAAGACTTTTTCTGGCGGGAAAGCGGTCCAAACACCTTCTAGACCATAATTACAACAAATACGTAGATTGCTCGCGGAGCAATCGTATTTGCTATGTAGCAAGATGTCGGTCAAAAACAACCGCACATATTACGTTGCATAGTTTTCTCCAGCGATCTGACAGCCAGTTCAATGTCTGGATAGATTCTCTGCCATGCTAAATCATGTCGATCAAAAATGTTCTTTTATTGAACTATCGACGGTAACAAAAATCTCAGAATGCATACTAGGTATCACAGCGCTACCTGCTAGTCGTTTTATGCTTTGCACTTCTCAATGAGCACAAGAAGCTCACTCTCTGAGTTAGATTTAGTGGCTGCGTACTTTGAGTCTGTGGTATTCAGTGGCAACGTCAAGCTTTTATCAGAAAAAGCTTCCGCAGCAATGTACACGGTTAAACAACTTACCCAAACATTAAGCATGGAGAATTCAACTTTTATAAAGCAGAAAATACTTTTCAAATGCTTTCGCATCAATTTTCTTACATCGAAAAGAACAAACAAGAACGGAAAAATACCTCCAAAGGCTATGCTTCACTTTTCGTAAAACACCCGGTAGGATGGAGCACTATTTCAATACATTTCGGTCAATAATCGCTGTTAGTCAGTCGCTCGTAAATTATATCAACTAAACGGACAAGATGAGTTTTTGAGTGGCACTCACTATACAAATTCAAAAAATCAGAAGTTGTTTGGTTTGAACACGGCTGAATAGTTGGGATGATTGACGGACATGGAAATGAAATGGGATACTGCGGAAGTAGTGCTCTACCCTATTTGGTATAATAAGATATATTTTTATAACTATTATTTCGATCGGCTTATCATCTCTTAAAATTGATCCGCGTATCAACGCTTTTCATTTCCCTCCCATAGCATCTCTGACACTCTGAGAAACGAATTCGGCATGTGCTCCCTAGGTTGATGAAGTTTCAGCAGTCAGCGATGATGCAATTCACCATACGGTAACACATTTGTCATATAAAGGATGATTCAATTCAATGTGAACAAATCCTTCCGACCGCAAAAAGCACACAAGGCAAGGAGTAACCAAAAGTGATTATTCATCGAGTGTCGCTCATCACGTTGATATCCTGTCGGTGGTTTCCCTTTTATTTCCTGGAAATATTATTCACTATGAATTAGATTCCAGTCATCGTAACTTCGAACCTACGAATAATTTGAAACACAACTAACAAAACTAAATCCAAACCGCACTACCATGCAAACTCCTAAAAGCTTGTTTTATGGCTTTTGAGAACCATCAAATCACCGTACCGATCAGCCTTGCCTAGCCCTATTTTAGAGTTTCATTTCAAGGTTTGCTTTGGCTTCTTGTTTACAAATAATATAGCATACGGCCGCGCTAGTGCATTGTGATTCAATTCAATATATGTTTCACCTGAAGAGTTACCTCTCCGCGCTGCTACCTAGTTACTACATAGGTACTGCTTCCAAAAGCGAAACAAGTTTGTTGTGCCGCCGTTCGTTCCAATGTTGGCTCTAAAAGAAACAAACATATGTTTCGATCAGTGACATCATACTTTTTCTGTACAATGCCCATGAGCATAAGAAAATTCCCCATCATCCGCAAAGGCGTATTGTGTTTGGGGTCCTCGTGTGTTGTCATCGCGACCGCGTGGTAGCCCACAAACGAAGCGCGAAAGCTCGTCATCAGTAAATTCTCTCTGATTGCTCTCACTCTCTCGTGAGAGTTGATGTGCGAGTAAAGTAGAGAATATCTTTCGGTTGAGTGACGGGGAAGCGTTGCCATTTTGATTTGAGTACACAAACAAAACTCTATTCCTGAGATGCATACTGGAGGGTGTAATTTCCATTTGATTCCAAATACCTGCATTGCTATTCTTGACAGATACGCGTATTTCGTCTAAAATGTGCTCTATTGCTCTATTCCTAACAAGACTACAATCTATCAAGCTTAGTGTCGTTTGACGTACGCACACTATCGTGTCCATTGTAGCGTAAAAATAGTTTATTTTTCCTCAGATAACCTAACAGTTAGATTACCATTTTAAATCTTTTTGACAGCTGTTTGTTATGTTTTCGTCCAAAACGCACTGCTACAATTCCAGAAGGCACACTACCACACCCAAACGTAATAAGCTTAATATTATGTGACATACACAAAGGCAATTAAACATACACTCAACGAAATAATCTTTCGATATTCATAAGATTACAGTATGATTATTTGCTATAAGGAATCAGTATGAATTTCATAAATTTATCTTATGAAATATAATGATGTTGAAAAAATAAAAATTTTGAGCAACCTGGATTCGAACCTTGAACGTTGAGGTTGTGAGTCCAGTGACTTGCCCACTAGTATATATCAACACTTGTAATCTGGAATGCTTAAAGGCGTATAAGAACAACGTCGGGTGAAACAAAATCCATTCATAAGCCAGCCTTATGAAATTCTAAAGCATCGTTCATAAGTTGAACCTTATGAAATTCAGAAGATTATTTGGTTCAGTGTAGGAACTTCATGAGGCAAAACTTATCTACGATGGTTTTGAATTTCATATGCAAAACTTATGAATGTATGTTGTTTTACACGAAGTTGTTCTTGTACGCCTTTAGCCTTTCGTGTTAAAAACATTGACTTGTTACATTTAAGCAATTCCAGAAACACAGAAAAAAAATGAATTTATTGCGTTATGTAATGCACACAAAGGTCTAGATTTGGATGAAAATGATGAGATATTTCATGTATATTTAAGCCAGATAGCGCCTGAATCTAGCCTGTTGTATGAAAAACTTCAAACATTGTTGTATGGCGCATGAAAGATTGCAAACAATTTTGTGTTTAGCTCCTTTGGCGTCCTTTGGCTTGAAATTAAATGAGAGGAATTCTTACGCGCCTGTTAAAATTAATATATTTTTCTGTAGAGCTCCGGTGTTTTTACCACATAAATTTATTTCATCAGTCAAATTAATGAAATTCAAACTGATTTCTTGTGGTAAAAACTTATAATGCCATCTTATGCATATTGGAAATTTATTTCGCTAAGTGAAGAGAATCTTGATATCATACATTCTGGATAAAAATAATCTTACGATTACCATACAATAAAACACAATAACAGCAAAATCTATTGTCCAACATCGAATCGAATTGTATCAAATAAAATAAACCTATGGTCATATGTACTATTCATCCCATTTGATAAGAATTTTTAAAAATTGTGAAACAATACAATTAATGGCAATTGACTTAAATGTGTAAAAAAAAGTGATTTTTCCTATATTTTTGAAACATAGTAACAATCTCATTCTATTTTTGACGCCTAAATTTACCATAGATTTCATTATCTAAACTGTTATTCCTATAATGAAACACTAGGTATGATCAGAGCTATATAAAAACAAATCTCAGTATAGTTTGGGGGCAACTTGAATTAAAACATAAAATCAGCAGAATTTTTTGATCATTATTAGTAAAAACACACATCGAGATTATCAACTCAAGCCCATCCCTCAAATTGGACGTTTCTCTCATATTCAATATAATGCCAATAATTGAAAAAAACAAATACGTAATCAAAATATCATTTCAACTTGTTTCAAGTTATTTGAGCATTATTCATAAGTTCCAATTCCACAAGAATTTAAGAACAGCAATAAACATATGTAGTTTTGAGAGTATGTTAAACTACTATTAATAATTATTAGGAGCACAAAAATCCTAATGTAACACAATTCAATCAACAATTGAAAAGGTACTTATACCTTCTGCACAAAACTTACAGAACTTCTTAGTTATCTTCATAACTTCTTAAGAACGTCTTAAGAATCAAAATATTGGTTTGAAGTTCACATGAAATAGGTTCTTAAAAAGGTCATGATATTTTTTTTCACCGATTATCGCATTTCATTTTCCTTCTAATAATTTTAAATTAAGCTACAATTGTTTATTTGTTTATAACGAATAACCATATATGAAAATTTACGTGGCTGGCTCAGTGGTTACCCGTTTTGCTTACTGGAAAGATGGACGGGAGGAGTTCAATCCCAGGAGTTCAAGCACACTAGATTTAAATTAAAAGCAGTCTACTGCGCATTCATGCATGATCTAAAAATAACCTGCCTCACTAACACAAATCTATCCTTCCCTTGACGATTGTCAAACCAATCATCCTTTCCACATCTCCGAAGACCCGTGAGGGCGTGCCCGGCGCCGGTACTGATCTAAAAATATAATGAACTAGTGAACTTCTACATTGAATGGTTAAGCTATTCTCAAGATCAAACCATAACGATAGTTGTGGATGAATATGAGCGTCCTCTGTTTCTGCAGACTTTTTAACTTAGTTTTTTTTGTTCATGCATCAATGAGTGTCAACAATTGTGTATGGTCAGTTTATAATTGTGATTATTATATTTATATTATATTCATACTATTATAGAATTATGGACGTTATTAGGGTGAATCTAACATTGAGAGATTCTCTCAGGTTCTGCTCTCTTTCATTTATTACAGCACCAATATTAAACTTTCGTGTGGCCGAATAGTGGCCGAAATTGGTTTAATTCCCAATCTTATTTCCACACACTAAGCATTTAGCACTACGACCTTAATTATTTTATATAGCCTGTCTACATATCTACATATATCTACATTCATACATCTTGCTTTCATTGGAAGTAATATGTATGACACATGATATCAAGGTACTCTATACATCTTTATTATAAGTCATTTGGGACACTTTTACCCAAGAGCAGGGTTGCCAATAGTTTTTGAAAAATATATGGCATGTCCCAAATAAAAAATCTGGGAGAATCTGGCAATACACGGAAATGTAAAAATCTGGACTAACAATTGAAAAGGGTCCAAGAGGTTTTATAAATGTTGATAGGCCCTTTACAAATGTTTTCCCAAAATGACTCATTTCTTGACTCGTATACTCACATACTTCAGTAACAGACAAGCGTGGAATTAAACTGTTTGACCAATGCTAAATGTTTAAAAATTATTTAACTAAATATTTGACGTATTACCTATTCGCAAAAAATAACTACGAATCGTTTTCAGTGAACGAGAACTACACACGGCATAGTTGCACTTGTTATTTTGCGGAATCCAGTTTCAATATGACAAAGTGACATGAGTGCGCAAACGGAGCAACAAACAAAATAATGAGTAAGAATTGTTCACACTAATACATCTAGGTTCATTTATTTGTTATTTTCACCACTGAAAATAATATGAGCACATGAAAAGAGTGGATATCAAATAAGCAGTCACGCAAATCACTTAATGCTTTAGTGGAGTGGGATTGAACGACGCTTTTTTTAATTTGTTCTAGGGTTAGGCATTTTGCAGGGTTTCTCTTTTTGTCTTTTTGTCGATAAAAAGTCTGGCAGTGCCAGATAAATCTGGCATAATGGCACCCCTGCCCAAGAGGCTAGTTTCAATCAGCTCCAATTGCATAGGGAACGTCCACTAATTATGTCATAAAAAAAAAAATTTGTATACCCCCCTTGTCACGTTTTTTGTATGGACAACTATGGCGGTAATGTATTCATGTAAAAGAAATATTAAATCAGCATGTGCGCAACAGCCATAATAAAAATTAACAACAAATTAAAATTGAGTACTTTTCATGTTCGATGAACGATTTGCGAAAATTGTGTCTGTTCGTCTGTGGTTCAAGAGAATAATAAGCAATATAGGGTATGGGTCCCTTACTCAGCCTATCATGCAATGATTGATTACAGTTATTTATTATAACTCATAAAGTTTTTAAGCTGTAAGCGAGATTCAACTAGTTAGACACTTGCTAAGATAAGTTTTATAAGACATTTGGTAGTATGTATCACGAAAAGTTACACAACACTTTTTATAAAGTCAGAAACATTCGAGGGATATGGATTTATTGTGGGTCTATAAGCAGCAAATTGGGTCTATAAGTGGATGCAACTTTGTCCCATTCGATGGTATGATTACTAAATGCAGTCTTTGTACGGTCTTTCTTTAATTTTTTCAACTAAGGCATTGCCAGCTGATTTTCTTAATACAACATTTCACAAAACAAACTAAATTAAAACTGCCTCGAAACACTTAGGTGATGTTCATATATGATTTATCAGCCATTCAGTAATGAAAACATGATAATTCACTATACAATGACTTGATTCCTTCGGTTTGTGTTTCAATGAGCCACTTGAATATAAACAACCGCAAATTTATGCATTTCCACTTGAAATTTTACCAATAACATCGTTTTTACTACGTTATTGATACAACAGGCCAAAGTTGGGAACATTAAAAAAAAATGTGTCCCCAACATTGGGTCTACGATTTTCTTGTAAAATTATTGTTATTCCAGCAATGTGAACAGTTAGTTTGTAACGTGTAACTATTTTCCGACACACAGACTGCATTACTTGCTTTATCGATTCAACTAAGCCAAATTTAGATCACTTGAAGATCGTGTAGATCATCTGTTCAGCTTACCCGGTGAAACCATGATACCCCAAAAGTTCGAGAAATCGAAAATTTCACGGAAGTGAACTACTATAAGTTGATAAATATTGTCTCAATTGCTTTGGATTACATCGATTATCCCAATAGCAACACGATTTTGTTGATTATCACTAAATCAATGACACATTTGGTATATAGGCCGAATGAAGGAGCTAGGCTAACATTACATCCCCTTACCCTATATGTTATATTTTCAAGAAAATCAGTTTTCCTTCAAGAATAAATAACTTTTATTAATCATTATTCAAAGTGATCATCAATTTTCAACAATAATTTCCGAGTAGGAATTCCATACACCATTAATAATTATTAGAGATAATCAGATTTATTCTTTCTGACGTTTTGATAACTTTCTCAAAATGATTTGATTTCTTTCGAATGGTGGGGACTCTATTCAATGCACTAGAATGTAAGAAACACTTTCAAGCACTGAGTGGAATTTGAAGAGAACATTACCACAACATCAAAGCAATATCATGTTTAGCCGGGGTCTCGGTAATGAAAGTATAAATCAGCACAATAGAAAAATTCAACCAATCAAACTCTTTACTAAGCCAACTAATTTGGTCATCCTGAAAAGGACGGATTGGTTGACGGGGGAGAAACATGGTTCGCGATTCAACATGGGCTTTTTTGTTGGTCTTCTTGCTTCAGCTCCTCGTCGCTGCGGGTGGCCATCTCCAGGTCACGTGGGATGATCCTTGTCTCGTTCTTGTCACGGGCGGCATTTTCTACCATCTCGTGGGCTTCAGCAGCGAGGTTGACGGGAGCATCTGCAAGAGCAAACTGCAGCAACGCCTCTCTAAGCAACAACTGCTCGCCAGTGCACCCTCCAAGCTGCTTGTTGTCGCCAGCTGCGTTCCATCCGCCACTGAACAGCTCCGCGATTGTGCTCCAAATTTTATCAACACATCCAAAGCTCTGATTGCACTGTCGAGATGAAACGTGAAATTCTGAAATCGAACTTGAAATTGTCCACTGAGAGACTCGACAACTTCGCCAATAAATACCGGCTTCGGAACTGGTTGAAATTTGTATATACAATAACCTTCGTTGAATTTCTCCAAAACAGAGTCTGCTAAATCATCTGAGGCTGCAAACAGAATAACTTCTTCCTAGGCAACTAGAATCGATGGCTTGAAATTCCGAGTGACTTTAGTTGGCTTTAACACATTGTTCAGAAGCAAGAGGATTGAACAATTTTTCGAGTTTAAAAATTATTTGTATTTTTATAGTCAAAAATTAACTTACTTATGTCAGATTTCGAAGACTTCAGGCATTCCAGGACACTCTTGGAAAATTCATCCTTGTATGGGCGATCCAAATATTTTTGTAGCTTTGGAAGTACAAGATTCCACTTTTTCATTCCATCATCAGTTTCGTACATCAAACGAAATTCAACGTCGATCTATAACAAAAATAATAATTGAATAAAACAGAAATAGCTTAACAGAAATACATATACAATACGATACAAATTAGAAAGTTTGATAAAACGTTTTGTATTTTGCTGTAAAATTACAGTATGTATAGAACTTCTCACCTTGCTTGGTAAAAATAACTCAACGAGTTGTTCCGTTCCGTTTCTGCCTACACAATTCATCAGCTCAAATTAACTTCAAGGATTCGTTAAATATTACTTATAACCTCAAAATTGGGCTAAGAAAGAACATCACCAATTCATAATACATAATGGACTTTCAAAAGTAAATTAAAGTGCACAAGTCGTCTGAGCTCCTAAAATATATAACGCCTGTAACGCAATATGCACGAAAAATTATAATTATCTAAAATGTATTGCAATGCAACAGATAAATTGATTCAATGCATACTTTTTATGCAAAGTAGTCATTTAAAGGAATAAATAGATCAATTTTACAACATTTCAATTTTTCGATTTTGAGTTCAATACCTTAAACTTATAAAACAGCAACCGCTATTATGTTAATAATTTTAGAAATTGAGCTACCTATAATTGACGAAAATTCGGCGAATAAAGAATTTATTTACAAGTGCAGTATTGCTCTTTTCACAAAAGTTAATGTTTACATTTGGTACTTTCGACCTAATGAAAATTTTCTCTTGATCGATGAAAACTTTCATATTAGAACCAACTTCTTTTGTTGTTATATAAATATTTATCCTGTAAATTTGCATTTGAGAGAAGGTTTGTTTTATATTTTAGTCAGCTTACCGCTTGATATCCGTATTGCTCTTGGTACAACTGGTATTTGAAGTATAATTCATTGATGAATTTTTCATTTTTCAGCTGCTGTTTCCTGATGGGAAAGGAAAGTTCCCATTTGTCTAAGGCAGTGGACTACGGCAGTATATTCTGTTCCAGCCACTGAATCGCAGTCTCTGGATCGGGATCGCTCTGAACAGCTTCTTGTTCCAACCCAGCTTTCCGTATGAGCCTCTTTCCGTAGTTTTCTTTTTGCCACTTTTTGTTTCACGTTGACAAATTTATTAAACAGTTACCCTCCGGGATTCTTCCTCCTGCAAGAGCTATGAAATATGTATCCTGTATGCAAATGACGAGAGTGAGCAATTAATATTGAAACAGTTTGAAACATTTCAAAAGGGCTCATGCACAAACTAAATTAAGGAAAAAATTACCTACCCCAGTTCATCACTTTTTTCTTATATCTACTTAATGCATTGCTGCTCACAAAATCTTATATCTTTGCCCCTTAGATCGTGGTATAATTCTTGCATTTCCTAGATGAAAAGTCAGTGTCAGCACATCACCAATTTTTTGAATTAGAACAGAGCTACAAAGCATATTCACGAAGAATATATTCTTTAGCAGATCCTCCTTCAGCACAGTGTTGCTCTATGATGAGTTGAACCAATTCTCGTTGACTATCAATGGATAGAGGACCAACAGATCCACGTTTCAAAATGTTCTGACCAATGATGGTGTGATTAAGCAGTTTTTCCAATAACTGAGGACTTTTGTGCTGCCTTTGAAACGTTCGTCCAGTTGCAAAGTAGTTGGCATTAGAAGCTTCAAGAGAATCACTGATAGTCTGTAATGGTGAGCGTTCTTTCGCCGGAATTTTGTGTGCATCAAAAGTGTTCCTGGCTGGTAACGGAACGTGATTATTTGATACTCCTGTGAAATTTACAGTTTTATGTTCCGTTTCCGTGGGTTCCTGGTTGAGTTGTTCTTTGTATGACTCACTGTCTTCAATTATGATTGATGCATCAGAGATCGATTCAATAATTTCAACCGCTTCGTATCCCAGAAACTGTAATCCCTGTTATAGAATTTATAATTATTATATATACTAGGTTCATCAAATATTTTCTCACTTTGTTTTGCCTCCAGTTGGTTAAACGCTGGAAAATTTCTATTAATAGATAGGTCATTAAACAATTACATCAAGTTACAAATCACATATACCCATGGGGCAAGACAGCTTTCTCGTGAGTAACTTGTTTCTTTGAAATTACTCAAGATTCATCAGATTTGCACACTTTATGATATTCTTCTTCCCCCAAGATATAGAGTGATGGGAATGCCAAAAAATGTGTGCGAAAATGAAAAAACAACTTCACTCATATTTGATCATCAAACTCACGTTTGCTCAGAATGCATTAGCTTCCATCAATTTATAACTCGATCTAAAGTATTCTGGCAGCACTGGCTTGAATAAGACGGTGGTAACGGTGGCAACCTTGGCAACCAATAACAACAGTATGTTTACTGTTTGGGAAAATTCGACAAAAAGTTTTCATAAGGGCCAATGTCGCAAACGTAAACAATGACTTTTTCCGCAAATGTCTCGAGAATGCTAACTTAATCATAGTAAATTACGACGATGATTGTACAGAACAGGAGTTCCCCTTTATAATAGAAGTGGTAGTTTACTTGAGCGAGTTAGCATTTTCAAGAAATTCGCACAAGAAGCCATTGTTTACGTTTGCGACATTGGCCCTTATGAAAACTCCATGTCGAATTGTTTATTTTCGTATTGTAAGAAGCTCTCATTTCAGGCAAGATTGGACGCAATATTTGGAAGAGGAATTGGGCCCCAAGTAGATTGTTTAGTATTTTTTCATTGTTTTTCTTTTAGGAAGACGGAAAATAGATGGAATCAGATCAGCTGGTTCAACCAACTGCAAATATTGAAAACTCCAGTCTTGCGATTGGTCTATCCGGGTTGGTTTATTTTTGGAGGTGATCCGTTCGGCAGTCATTAAATGCGACGTATTGCTATAGTACGTTGGACGTTTGACGTTAGTTTCGACTGTGGGAACCATTGCTAAATCAATGACGCATATTAGATTTGAAGGAACAGAACAAACATCGGATAGAGTCGTTTTTATGAAGATTGCGTCGGTATGCGGACACTGCTTGGGAGTCCAGAAGCGAAAGTACTGTAGGATCATTTTAAGTTGCATACTTAGGGGGGTGGCTGATCATGGCGCAACTAATTGATTACCATACGGGGTAGTCGGCTTCAGGTGAACAGTAGATAGGGGCTGGTAATGAGCTGTGCTTGGGCTGCGGGACCGACACAAGTTCCAACTAAGCTACAAACAACACAATCTACACAAATTATTATTAATCACATACTAATTTAATGACTAGTCGGTGAGGATTACCACAAGATTGATACGGTAACCCTTCATCACAGAACTTTTTTATTTTGATTATGCAATTTCACTGTCACAACCAAGCTTTACAAAAGGTAGGAATGTTGAATAGCACAATATGAATCTTGTGAATAAGAGATGCTCATAATTGCTCAGAGTTACTCAGGATTGCTCACTGTCTTGCCCCTAGCATATACCTGATAAAACCTGTAGTAGTTCGTCATTTAAATTTAATTCCTGCAGCACAACTGACGAAAAACTTTCGAGCGCCAGTTTGACTTTTTCAACCCAAAACCCAATCAATAGTATGTGGCAAATCTAATACCTTTCAGTCATAAGGTGAGACACATACCTTCCATTGGGTTTGAGAATGAAAAATATGTATCAAAATAATACGTTTGAAATAAAAATTATTATGTTTGATATGAAACACATGTGACGGTAACACATAAAAGGCATAAGTTTGAATTAATATTTTCATTATTTAATTTTTTATCAGTGTTGAAAAGAGAAAATTAGTCCGACGTTTAAAATCCCCCATACTGAAAAAAGTCTCCAGGATACACTTTTCTTCAGTTGACGGTACCGTTACGTTCCGATTAGACTGGCAACTATGCCTCACTGAGAGACGCGAATAGCTGCCTCTCAGAGCATTATCATCAGGTTGGAGAGTGCGTTCACATTCCCAGAGAAAAGCTCAATGCGAGAAGAGCGACCGTCTCGTGCCGCGATGCCACCAGTAGGCCTCTCATGCTCTCTCATCGCTGCTACTGACTGACGGACTGATCGCAGCACACCGCGCGCGCCGGCAGCAGCGGGTTATTAGCAAATGTGGGGTAGCTGCTCCTCGTGGACTTGGTTGGATGTTGTTGGATTCGCGCGCTTAGCCATGCTCGGGAACCGGTACAACACAACATTAGTTTAGTATGAATTTTCCTCCCGTGCGGATCAGTTGGTTCTCCCGTTGCTGCTGAACAGGTCGGTGTCGGTATTTGCAATCAATGTGTGGTGTGGTGTTTCGCAATAGATAGAGTGACCTTTTCCCGAGCCTTTACTAGTCGGTTGTGTTGTGGCGTGGCGGGTCGGCATTAAGGTCCAAAGGGAAAACCGGGGGGCTGCAAATCGCCAGGAATTAATCAATCAGACGAGAGGTGGGGTGGTGGTAGCTTTTATTGCCGCGCCTTTGAGTGCCGTTTCCTATATCCTTGGAGCGCGCGGACTAATTGGCGACTTATATGAAAAAGGGGGACCGTTTCTTTTCGTCTTCCTCTTCTGCGGGGAATTTGTGATCTAGTGTCTGGCTTGGTGCAGAGTGTGGGGAAACGTTATAGTGCGGTGTGTGTTTTTTTATGCAAATTAATAGATATTCAAATAGCGCCGGTGGTCTGCGGTGATGTATGGCCAAAATGCAAGTGTAGTCGGGATTGAACGTAGTATCTGCATATATTCTCGGTGGTTGAGCGTTTTTCAGCGATTTTGAGTGGTGTTATTATTAGAAAATTTAACTAGTTTTCATCGTAGAGAGCGGCTCGAAACTACGCCGTGTGCTGGTGAATGCCAAGATCGTGGATCAAGCCAGAGGATTGCGAAAAGTCGGCTGACGAAACATAGTGCAAATTCACTATCGTTATTAATGCATATTCTAGAGAAAAGTGCAAGTGAATAGCAGGGAAGAAACGTTTTTTTTATTTCCTTGGTGAATCATCAAATTGGGATACGTTTCAACAGCTGTCAAATTCAAGATCAATTTAATTTCTCGAAATTCCTCAATTTTTTTTCCTTTCTATTTTCTCATTTCATAGTTTTCCTTTCAGTACAATTTATGATAAAAATAAATTGAGAGTGTATTAAGAAAAAAACAAATTCTCGAGTGCGAGTTCGAAGAAGAGTTGAAAAGTCAGGAAGAACAGTGTTTGTCGCGCGTGAGTGAATACGCAAGTGAGTGATTTTCACTGAAAATAGCAACAAACATCAACGACGACGACGACGACAATAACGACAACAACAACAACGTCGACAGCGGCCGAAGAAAAACAGACAACAACATGTGTCAAGATCGAGTAATTAAGCTGCTAATATTCGGCTTTATCGCCGGCCTCCTGCTTCAAGATTGTAAGTTGAATATCTCATAATTTTTCATCCATGAACGCATTTAGCTCGCAATGAACATCGTTGTTGGGTGCGCACATGGTCCATATGGTTCGTTTGTTGGGGGGAACTCGAATCGGGAGGAATGGATCATTTGATCGCGCGCGCTCTCTTATGGGGATGGGTGGATGGATTGCAAACGGGGTTTAATGTGATTATGTCACATAAAGGTCTCTTTGGAAGTGGGCGATTAATGCACTTTTTTTCGTAATGGTAATGGGAAGATGTGCAGCGGCGATGACAGACGAGTATGAAGATTAATTGGGTTCATTAATGTTTGTGGAAGGCGGCTTCGGTCGGGGTCACAGATTGTAGACCTCATGATGGGAGAGTGCCATTAGGAACGGTTTCACAAGCAAAGTTGAGGTTCACACATTGGGTGAATCAATTTGAATTGCTACTTGAATTGTATTTTTTTTTGTGTGATGAAAAAGTGAAGAATTTTTTTTAACACGTACGTTTCCAACCCCTCTGAAAAAGAAA
Organism: Aedes japonicus; assembly: GCA_034211315.2. NCBI lineage: Eukaryota > Metazoa > Arthropoda > Insecta > Diptera > Culicidae > Aedes > Aedes japonicus. Next base: position 158,856 of record JASCZW010005264.1, read on the forward strand.
AATCAAATTTCAAATTTATGATTCTCCATCGTTGGCCATTGGAATTTGATGCGGTTTTTAACGGTGGATCACAAAATTATCCTAGTTTTTGGATTTGCACAGATTTGCCCAAAAATGTCCATAGTTTCGAATTCCCAGGTGGGAGTACTGGGGTAAATACCTGTCCAGGGATGCACAGTGGGAAAGAACTGATGAAAATTGGTTTCAACCTCCGCACGGCTCTGTGAACAAAGATATGGCTGATTTTACCCAACTTCCCCTTATATTATTGAATAATTTATAGATATCTTTGCTCGGAGTGGCTCAAGATCAACCAAATAGAACTAGTCCTATGTGAAATTTCCTGGAAAATCGAATAGAGGTTGTCTCAACCACCGCACTGCTGTGCGAACAAAGATGTGTCTGATTTTATCTCAGATTAACCCATATAGTTGAAATATTCATCCCAAGAATATAAGAGGAAGTGAGGTAAAATCAGCTAAATCTTTGTTCACAGAGCCGGGGTGTATTTGAAACAACCTCTATTCGGTTCTCCAAAAAATTTCACAAAGGACTAGCACTATTTTGTTGATCTTGATCGACTCCAAGCAAAGATATCTATAAACTTTTCAAGAATACAAGGGGAAGTGGGGTAAAACCAGCCATATCTTCGTCCACAGAGCCGTGCGGTGGTTGAGACAACCTCTATTCACCTTTCCAGGAAATTTCACATGGGACTAGTCCTATTTGGTTGATCTTGAGGAACTCCGAGCAAAGATATCTATAAATTATTCAATACTATAAGGGGAAGTGGGGTGAAATCAGCCATATCTATGTTCACGGAAACGTGCAGGAGATGAAACAACCTCTATTCGATTTTCCAGGCAATTTCACATGGACTAGCACTATTTGGTTGCTCTTGGGTCACTCCGAGCAAAGATATCTATAAACTATTCAATAATACAAGGGGAAGTTGGGTAAAACCAGCCAAGTCTTCGTTCACAGAGCCGTGCGGTGGTTGAAACAACCTTTATTTGATTTTCCAGGAAATATTACATTGAACTAGTCCAATTTTCTTGATCTTGAGCCACTCCGAGCGAAAATATCTATAAATTATTCAATAATATAAGGGGAAGTGGGGCAAAATCAGCCATATCTTTGTTCTCAGAGCCATGTGGTGTTTGAAACAACCTTCATTCGATTTTTCCAGGAAATTTCACATGAGACTAGATCCATTTGGTTGCTCTTGGGCCACACCGTGCAAAGATATCTATAAACTAATCAAGAATACACGGGGAAGTGGGGTTAAACCAGCCATATCTTCCTTCACAGAGCCGTGCGGTAATTGAAACAGCACCGATTCGATTTTCCAGAAAATTTTACAAAGGATTAGCTTTATTTTGTTGATCTTGGGCTACTCTGAGGGGTAAAGAAGTTCTATAACCATATCCGTGCGGTGACTGAAACTAGTTTTATTCGATTCTCCAGACAATTTCCAAGCGGAAATGGCCTCGTTTACAAAAGTTACAGATTTTTCTCTTAGTTTTCATCAGTTCCTGCCTACTGTGGAATGGTGGGAAAAATATTCTTAGACGCGAAATATGGCATGCGGCATATCAACCTTCATGATTTTGCAAAACTAGATCTCCGGAGGACATTCTGACGGTGTCTGACCATCCTGGTCACTTAGGGGGTCCTAGAGGGTTTGAGCTGTTTAGTGGAATACCTGTTACTAGAAGTGAGAAGAAAAATTAGTATTTTCCATTTAGTTCCAACTACCTTTGCTTATCTTGACAGATACGCGTATTTCGTTACAATGTGCAGACTTCTTCAGTGTCTCGTACTAATAACTCGACAGTCGAGTTGTAAGTACGAGACACTGAAGAAGTCTGCACATTGTAACGAAATACGCGTATCTGTCAAGATAAGCAAAGGTAGTTGAAACTAAATAGAAAATACTATTTTTTCTTCTCATTTCTAGTCACTTAAGGAGGCCTTGCGAGATCTGAGTTCCTTCGGAAGAGTGGCCATGTTCAAATCTTTTCCAAAATTTAATCAAATGCTCACCAAAAACTGGCCAAAACCTTACATATCTAACTTCATGATTTTGAAAAATTAGGTCTTCGGAGAACATTCTGAGGATTTCTTACCATACTGCCCACTCAGAGTGTCCCTCTGGTGTCCAATTTTCTCCGGAAAAGTGGCCATGTTCAAATCGTTGAAAAAACCTGGCTTGCACACATCAAACTTCATGATTCTTCAAAACTAGGTCATGAAAAGACGTTTTGAGGATTTATGACAATACTGGTAACTTTGGGTGGGTAATTCTCCAGAGAAGTGGCCATACTTAAATCTTTTCCAAAATCAGGCTTGCGATACATCAAACTTCTCTCTTTCTTTCTTTTTCCTTTATTATCGAGATTTTCAGCCCTGGGCTGGTTCATCTCTTGTCGTAGTCACTCAAATACCTTCTGGGTATATTCGTAACTTGTCGTGGGGTGAGATTCGAACTCGTGACTTTGGCGTGAGAGGTATGGATGCTAACCACTACGCCGGGGTTGCCCCCATTAAACTTCATGATTGTACAAAGCGAGGTCTTGAGAGGATTGCTGGCCACTTAAAGAGGCCCTGTGGGACCCAAATTCCTTCGGAAAAGTGGCCATATGCAGGAGGCGATTTTGAAAAACATTGTCTTTGGAGAACATTCTTTGAATTTCCTACCATACTGGCCACTTGCGATGGCACTGCAGAATTGTGAGTTCGTCCGGAAAAATGGTCATAATCAAATCCTTACCAAAATCTGGCTTTCGACGTATCAAACTTCAAGATTTTGGAAAACATGGTCATCGTATGACATTCTGAAGACTTCTGACTGCACTTGCCACTTTTGGTTACGATTGGAACAAGGACACTTTTCAGACACCCTCAGAATGTCCTCCAAAGACAAAGTTTTGCAAAATCATTAAGTTTGATATGTCTTTGGAAAAGATTTGAATATGGCCACTTTTTTTGAGGAACTCGGATCCTTTGAAGCCTCCTCAAGTGGATAGTATGGTCAGACACCCTCAGAATGTGCTCCGAAAACTTAGTTTTGCAAAATCAAAAAGTTTGATACGTCGCAAGCCAGGTTTTCGGAAAGATTTGAATATCGCCACTTTTCCGGACGAACTCGGATCCCGCAGGGCCTTCCAATTTGGCCAGTATGGTCAAACACCCTCAGCTTGTCCTCTTAAGACCTAAGTCAGCAAAATCTTGTAGTTTAATATGTCGCAAGCCAGGGCTTGGATAGAATTAGAATATGGCCACTTTTCCGGAGGTACTTGGATTCTACAGGACCTCTTTTAGTAGCCAATATGGACAGATCTCCTCAAATGTCTTCTGAAGACCCCGTACTCCAACCTTGGAATCCGGTACTACGGACATTTGCAAAATAAACAGTGCAGATCCATAAACGAGGGTTATTTTGTGACCTATTGAAAAAAACCCAAGGCCTTATAGGTGTTAACCCTTTAAAGCCTAATTTTTATTGAAATGTTATTATACCAGCAATGTGGTGTATTCGGATTGATTTGTTGACCAATAACACAGAAATGATTCTTCTTCTTCTTCTTCTTCTTCTTCTCCTTATCTTTTTAATGACACTTTCAGCCGGAGGATAGAAATGATTGACACAAGTAGGAAATCTTATTCTGAGATGCGCTAGGTTGTCCAAACTGTCCTGGAGTTCAGAACTTCAGGTCTACAGCTGTAACAGTCGCCTTATACGGTAAACAACGTTATGATATGTATTCAAACATATTCAATGAATGTCCTGGAAGAAGGCTTCGGTTACTACTGTACATCTATTGCTTTGAACTCAAGGTCAGTTTTATGAACTTGATCAGCTCAAGCCAATGTAATAATGACTGGTGACTTCACAGAAGATGCACTGAATGTGTTTGATTGTCGCCTTTCATATATTCTAAAGCTACTGTTACGACTGTAGATGCTAACTTCCTTACTCAAGGGCATTTTTGGTGACCTAGAACATCCCAATAGATCTCTTTATACCTGTTGTTCCAGAAGACTCACTTAATTTGGTCAAATACATATTGTTACTCTGTTTAGTCAAGGAAGCTGCAGTTGCAGCTGTAGATTTTAAAGGGTGTCCACGATGAAATTGCCACACACAAAATTGATTCGCAAAATTCGAGTTTTCATCCGATTGCCATCAAATTTTCAGGGATTGAGAAATAACTATCAAACTTCATTTTACCATTTTACTCGTATTTTATTTACAGTCCATACGCAAATGCCCGCACCTTGGCCTTAACCCCGGCCATAAGATTCTGCACAACCTGTGAATCAACCGTTTTTTGCATGTAAACCCATACTTTCTTCAGTTCCTCGACTGTCTTCACTACCTTAGGTCGTTTAAGAAGGTGCTGCTTCATAATCGCCCAGTACTTCTCGATGGGGCGGAGCTCCGGAGTGTTGGGAGGGTTGAACATTTTCGGCACGAAATTGACCTTATTGTCCGCATACCACTTCAGCACGTCCTTGGAGTAGTGGCATGAGGCCAAATCCGGCCAGAAGATTGTTGGGACGTTGTGGGCCTTCAGGAGAGGAAGCAGCCGCTTCTGGAGGCACTCTTTTATGTACAGCTGTCCGTTCATCGTGTCCTGGGCCACGAAAGGTGCACTCTGCTTCCCGTACGTGCAGATGGCTTGCCAAACCAGGAATTTCTTCGCAAATTTGGACATCTTCTGAGTGCGGACATGCTCCGGAACGCTGAACTTATCCTTGGCCGTGAAAAACAGGTTGCTGGGGATCTGTTTGAAGTCGGCCTTCACATATGTTTCGTCGTCCATGATGCAGCATTCAACTTTCGTCAGCATGTTGAGGTACAACTTCCTGGCACGGGTTTTGGCGGACTTGTTCTGCTTCTCGTCGCGATTAGGGGCCTTTTGTACCTTGAACGTTCGAAGCCCAGCCTTAGTTTTGGCCTTCTGGACAAAACTTCGGCTTAGGTGCAGCTTCTTAGCCACATCCCGAACGGAGGCGTTCGGATTTCGATTGAAGGCCCCAACTACGCGGTTGTGATTTTTGGTGTTGTACGGAATACTTTTTCCTTCACTTCTGGGCTTCCGATCGATGGTCAACCGTTCCTCGAACCGCTTAATCACTCGCGACACCGTGGAATTCGCGATTCCCAACGTTTTAGCGATGGAACAATGCGAGAGATCCTTGTTCTCGTGATGAATGCGCAAGATTTTATCACGCACGGGCTGTTCTTTCGACTCCATTTCCGCGAGTTTTAATCACAGGACTTTTAAACTTGCAGGATGTAAATAATGCACTATGAACTAAATCCACCCAAATTTTCATTAAATTCTACCCAACGGTTAAAAAGTTAGAGCAATTTCATAGTGTGGCAATTTCATCGTGGACACCCTTTAAAATGTGAGCTCCAGGATAGTTTGGATAACCAAGAACGTTGTTGTTCCAAGATATTCAATGAATATGTTTCAATACACATCGTAGCTTTGCATTGCCCAGAAAGCTTTTGTTACAATTTCAGCTCTAAGGTTCTGATTTCAAGGATAGTTTGGATGACCTAAAATATATCTTATTACTTTTGAATACAATTAAAGGGTGATACGGTCAAAATTTGGTCAAGAGAAAACGCGTGTAAATCGGTGAAATTGTTTATTTAAAAAATCAAATTATATTTCATTTTCAAGTTCAATTAGTATAAAATTCAGGAAAAATATTCAGTTAGGCTTCCGCTTTTCCAAATACGAATTGCCGGGCCTTACGCTTGACCCCTGCCATCAGATTTTGTACAGCCACCTTGTCCACCTTCTTCGCCGCAGAAAGCCAGTTTGCCTTGAACTGCTGCTCGTCCTTAGCAGTTTTTTTGGTCTTCTTCCCCCCGATCCAGACTTCCTGGCTGTCGACAAACGTTCCCCAAACACTTTAATTACATTTGTAACGGTTGATTTGGCAACTTTTAGCGATTTTGCAAACTTTGCGTGCGAGTAGCTCGGATTTTCGCGATGCGCGAGCAAAATTTTGATACGCTGCTCTTCTTGCTTGGACGGCATTTTGACAACTGAAGAGTGAATTCCAAAATCAAAATAGGAGCAACATTCTACACACACACACCTTCAAAATGAGGGGTGTTCAGGTTTTTTAAATGCAAAATTGAAAGAAATACGTCAAGTTGATATTGACCAAATTTTGACCGTATCGCCCTTTACTTCACAACTGTAGATCTTAAGTTTTGAATGCCAGGACTGTTTGGATGACCTAGACCATCCCAAGTTTATCTTCTTATATATTTTTACGTTCGAAAATATTCACTGATTACGCTTGAATATGTGACGTTACTTTGTATCACTTTAAAAAGCTACTGTTACTACAGTAGGTTTTAAATTTTAAACTCCTGGGCAGTTTGGATTACTTAGAGGATCACACATTTTTAAAATAGTGACTGTTGACTTCCAGAAGATTCATTGAATATGTTTGAATCCATGTCGTCACCTTATATTTCCCAAAAACCTACTGTAACAACTGTAGATCTTTTGTCCTGATCTCAAAGACAGTTTGGATGACCTAGAACATCCCAAGATTATCGCATTCTGCCTGTTGACTTTCCATAGTATTACATAAATATTGTTAAATACATATTGCCTGTTTGCATACTCCAAAAGCTACAGTTCCGACTGTAGATTTTATGTTTTTAACTCAAGGAGAGTTTGGATGACCATTTTTTTTAAGTTCGAAAAATTCAACTGAATATGTTTGAGCTCGTGACGCAACTTTGTATAGCCCAAAAAGCTACAGTTACTACTATAGATGTGAAGTTCTGAACTCAAGGATAGTTTGGATGACCTAGAACCTCACAATAATGACTGTTGACCTTCCCAAAGGTTCATTCAATATGTTTGAATTCATATCGTAACCTTATATAGCACAAACAGTGACTGTTACGACTGTAGAGCTGAAGTTCGGAACTCAAGTACATTTTTGATGGCATTGAACATACCAGAAAATGTGTAGCGTTTATCAATGAAAATTTAATATTATTCAGGATGTTCTAGGTCGTCAATAAGGCCTTAAACTCTTATGTTTTATATTTTTCCCAGGTACATGGTCCGGTAATTGATTACGTTGCACACGAAAATGTATTGGATGACCACTCGTCGCTTTGTTTACATTGTGTCTTGGCTATCGGTTGATGTACGCTTTATTTTTGTAATCTGGATCTCGAACAGAAATGTAGCCCAAACAACACAAAACTGACATAATTGGTTTCAGCAACTTGATTGCGACTTAATTGAGTCACATTGAAGTTACTTTGACTGTTTTGCAACAAATATGCTGTGGTTGCCTTGTACCGAGCTGAAAAACAGCAGAAGGACATAGTTCGTGGGCTGTCCGATTTATCTGTCCGAAAGTTTTGTACACCGTTCAGCCACAACAAACTTCCAAATGTATCTTTTGACAGGATATATCACAACGCCCTGCTCTTATGCAAATCTATTACTTTTATAAACATTTACAAATTCCTTACGGAATGATCTTTTGTTTCGCCGGTCACTGTAGGTCTAAAAGTTCTGTTACAAGTTTCTGGCTCGGTTGAGATTTCTATGTTTCTAACTTGAATTTCTAAAACCAGTCAATGCATTGTTTTCAAAATATGAAAGAAAAAAAAAACCATTGAAAACGAATTGGTATAAAACTCAAATGAACAGATTCCCACTTGACAATTTTTATCACCACGTATGTTTTCAATCGTCCGAGCTGGATTCATTCAGAAAAAAAATACATTTATCTTATCTGGCTGCTGCTGGCTCTGTTTGTAAGTTGGTTGGTTGTGTGATGCAACACGGGAGATCTGAAAACTCGTTCATCTTCCCTGCTGTCTCTCGGCATAGCCGTGTCCGCCCTTGTAAATTACGAAGCAGTCACAGGCGAGAATCAAGAGACAAACAGACTGATGCCGTCGACGCCGATCCGAACGACGAAGAAGACGACGACGACGTGGCGACTTATGCATTACCCAGCTATGCGTAATTGTAAGCGCTGTTTGTTGAACAGGTATGCCATCATATGTCTATGTAGCAAACTAACGAGAACCGACTGAAACGCGAGAAAAAGGAGTAAACTACCGGTGAGTCGTAAAAAAAAAGAGTTCGAATAGATAAAAATACGCGTTCTCTACAGGCGAGTGCTCCACTTCCTTCGCAGTCTTGATGGTCCCATTCCCCGCTTCTGTCGAAAGCGATTAACGATTCTCGGTCTTAACGTGTTTGGCTACCGTTAGCCGCGTTCAGTAAGTAGAAACGCAAAGAATGATGACACATTTTCGGCCGAAGACGTTTGGACGCAGGTTGCTCAAGGTTTCTGGGTGAATTCCTTGGTGATTTTTCGACGAACGCAGCGGGATTATAAATAGGTTCAAAAGTTTTTGCATTCCGTGCGAGTTTGGTCGGTCTGAATGCCATGGATCGCACCGCACCAGATGTCCACTATTCTGAGTGAACACGTTTCCCAGCGCTCGATCGATCATGCTCTCGTATGAGAAACAAATTGAAGAGAAGAATTGCGTTCCGAATACCCTAATAGATCAATAATTATCATATGGAAATGAGTTTGTAGTTCCCACCGAATGGTAATGTAAAGCCGACCCGTGCAGGATCCCTGCTGAATACGATCCAAGCAAGCTAAAAAATTGCTCAAATCAGCAGAAAGGAAACCCTTTCTCTCCTCTTCACCTTCTTTCAGCCAGCTGTCAAATGTATGCTACATCAAAGAAGAAAAAAAGTGCATCTAAAGATACATATTGACAGCCCAATAGAGGCAGGAAAAGGAGCAGAGATGATGATCGGTTTCCTTACGACAACAGTCACAGTCTCTTGGTGTGAGAGCTGAGCTTTGTTTTCCTTTCCTTCTGGTTTGCCATTTTCTCATGCTGAAGTAATCTCACAGCGGTCTCTGCCGCGGGATGCTGTTTATTATTCCCATATCGTTCCATTATGTGCGGCGGCTCTAAACGACGACGCCATGCTAGAGCAGCATGTGAGGAGGTCTTCGTCGGATCGTCGCTGCTCGGGTTTCACGCCTGCAGGACATTCTGACGAGTAGGTCACAGGTTTTCTCTGGAGAACACATTGGTACGGTTAATGATATATGATGATTGCCAAAAAAAAGGAAAGAAATAACGAAAGCGTAAAATTATAGGAATTTAGTAGTTTGACATTGGATATGACATCTTGAAACAACGTTGGAATATTGGTAGAATTATTTTCATGGAAGTCTATGTAGTTAATAGAACGATTTGAACGATTCCTTAAGATGAGTTCCAACGAAAAAATGAGCTTCATCAGATATTGTTCCGGAAACGTTTTCGAACTCCTGCATATTCTCAGTTGCTTTAGCAGTCTTTACCACTCTTCAGAATCACCCAATAACGTTCGATGGGTTGAAATTGCGTGCGATTTGGCGGATTGATCTCTTTCTCAACGAAATCTATACCCCTGAGCCAATTAAGAGTAGTGCCGTAATGCGCCGAAGCTGAATCCGGCCAAAACAGTGGAGGCGTACTATGCTTCTGATATAAACCCACGTTAAATTTCAGACACTTTTCGTTCAGTGTAGATATTGAAATATTTCATGGATCGCTGAAACGTTTCACAGAGAAAGCAACAACTTAAAATTAAGTCTTTTTCACTCATCTTGACAGCTAAGTGCAACCACTCAAAATTGAGTTGTTCACGAGGTACATACTTTTAAGTACTTTGGAAAGACTTCGCTTTGGGTGAAATTAAACTGTTCATCGAAAAGTCACTATTGGGTAGGAGTAATCCAAAATTAAGTCTTAAATTGAGATTTGTTTTTTTAAAATAGCAATTGCTTCTTCTTTCAACAACAAATAAGTACGCAAATTGTTTTAAAATTTGAATGATTTTATTAACACTCACTTCATACCTTCTTACAGGATACATATGATTAAGAGGCATTATAAAATTTCCTAATGGGCAAAGTTAGCTCTGTATCATTAATAGCAACAGCTCTGCCAAACATTAATGGCCACAAGGTCGTATAGCTTGCTAGTTCTCGTGAATGTCCACATGCAATAATGTTTTCTTCAGCCAGCAGATCAAAGGCATTGCCAGAAATTCTTCGATATCCATATTTTCTTCCATTTTTCTCTTGATTCCAACAATTTGTCATCTTTTTTAGAAACGGAGAGCATCCCGAATGTGAACTGAAAAATAAGACATAAAAAATGTTTATACAAAACCGAGTAAGGAAATATTTAAATAAAAAAAAAAAATCACCGCATCCATCAATGCAACAGTTCATCCCTCAAAAATCAAAATCTGGAAAATGTTGCAAATCTTTTACTTAAACAAATTAATAATTCTTACCCGCAAGCTTTTGATAGCTTCCCTCGTCAATTTTGTTTTTCTTTATTTGCTCCATTATTATTGTTTTAACACCAATTCACGTTTTTTTTTTTCTGAGAAATAAAAATCAATGAAAACCGATTTCTTCCGGCCGAGAATAGCACATTAATGAAAATGGCGCACAGCTCAAAATCTTCATCAAAATAAAAAGAAACTCTTCATTTTGTTTTCATCACAGGGGAGAAAAGAAAACAATTCAAATTTAGATTAAAAGCACTCAACGCTAACAGTCCTCGGAGTATTCTATTTTGAATCCAAATGACGTAAAAGGAGCTTATGCTTATAAAACTTTAAATTTGAGTTAAAACTACCTATCATTGAGAGTTGAAATTTATCCAAAACAGCAGTCTTAAGAGTGTACCTCCTTTTAAGTACTTTATACTTCGATTTTAAGTTATTTCGTTTCTCCGTGTTCACTTATATGACAGCTGAAACTCTCCACTTTATTTCGTGGCAATGACGTCTATATAAGGTCTGGGGCAACATTGCTGAACTGAGCCGACGAGTGATGACGTAACACTATTGAACTTTCTATATGTGAGCATAGGTTCAGATAAAAAAAAATCGGTTAAAACGTTTATTATGAATGCTGAATTGTGGAAATAATCATGATACAAATGCCGTTTATTGAGCAGAAGCATTTCCTCCCAATAACATGGATCATTTATGGTGAATTTAACTGAGGTAATTGATTTTTTGCCACACAAGCTTTCAAACGCTGAGACTTGAGAATCGAGTAGCGATATAGAGCCAATTTTCCATCATCGGTAGACTGGAATCGGTTGAAAAATTAAGTTTTTTAGCGCGTACAATAAACAACCACGGAGCGAACGAATCAAAATAAATAGTATGACGTAGCACTTTGCGAGCTTTTGTGTAGCGTGCGCAAGGAATGCAGTGGTATTAGTGTCATGAGCGAGTTTTGGTCATTTCACTAATATTGTTGTGGCTACTGCGCCAGACCTTATATAAACGTCATTGATTTCGTGGTACAACATGTTTACGTTCTTGCAGGGATGCCATATTTACAGACATGTCTTTAAATTTGCATACTTTTCAGTTTTATTGCAGACTTTTTTAATGATGCTGACTTTTAAAGACATTTGAAATATATTTTTAATTTCAAGTAAAAGTATTCTTTGAAGTTCGGATTTATAACGTACGATGATCCGAAACAGTATAGTAGGTACGATAAGAAGCTTTGTTGAAATATTTTACAATAGCGTAGGTATAATTGATTTTGAAATTTGTTAACCTTGAGGAAACGAAAGCAGTGAGCCACTTCAGGACACAATGGGTTCAGGGATAAACAGCGTATATGCCCTTTTTTAAATAATCATTTATTTGTACAGGCTCAATCGAATTAACTTTACAGAGCCGAATTTTCATATTTTTACACATCATTTATCTTAAAACTAAAGTTAGGATGATAGAGCCGATTACTCGCAGCCGTCTCGAGGTTAATAGGAATTACAAATTACGGATGGGAAAGAGGGTGGGAATTTCAAGTATGGTTTACATAACACATTAAATTTAAATTCTAAATTATCTAAACACTTATAACTATACAATTTATGGTTTTCTTTTGACTTGAACATTTTTTGAAAAAGAAAAAAAAACACACACACATACACATATTTAAAAAAAAACTTAAAGTTAACATACAGGTTATACTAACTACAATCTAATGCTAATGTTAGTTAAAAGCACATAAATGAGTTTCACGTACTCCAAATCATGTACAGCCAAAATATCTCGAATTGGCACATTGGGTTGTCTACCTCGAGCCCGAAGGGAATCATAAAGCTCAGATCTGACTCCAAAATGTTCAGCACAAGACCAAATAACGTGATCTGCGTCCTGATAGCCTTGTCCACACTCACAGAGATTGCTGTCGCTCAGCCCAACCCGGTATAAATGAGCGTTCAAAGAATAATGATTGGACATGAGGCGAGACATGACACGAATGAAGTCTCGAACCACATCCATCCCCCTAAACCAAGATTTCTTCGACACCTTTGGGATGATAGAATGTTGCCATCGCCCCAAATCTCCTTTACTCCATTTATACTGCCAGCTGACGAGTGACTGTTGACGAAAAATAGTAAAAAATTCATTAAAGGCGATTTGTCGATCACAAATATCGCCTTCCAGATCGCCCACCTTTGCAAGCAAGTCCGCTTTCTCATTTCCCGGAATTGAACAATGAGATGGGACCCATACACAGGTGATGGTAAAATAACGCGAAGATAAAGCACTTAGAAGCTTCTATATTTTCATGAGAAAATACGAGGAGTGCTTTACCGGCCTCTAGGAGCGAATAGCCTCTATAGAACTGAGACTATCCGTGAAAATGAAGTACTGATCCGGCGTTAATGAGGCAACGGAACAAGGAGCTTGAAGTTTACGGTTGGCGCTATAAATTTCATTAAATATACCAAAGCCTGCTGACTCCTCTATCAAAGATCCGTCAGTGAAGAACGATTTAGTGGGATCAACTTGGCCAAACTTTGCGGCAAATATCACCGGAGCAATCACAGGACGATGATGCTCTGGGATTCCACGAAGCTCCTGCTTCATGTATAAATCAAAATGAACGGAATTGTCGAAATTGGAGAAGCAAACACGATTGGAAATGTTCGGCGAAGGGCTGACATCCTGTGTTGTGTACAAATGGTACAAGGTCATGAAGCGGGTATGAGGATTCAACTTAAGGGGCTTCTCAAAATTTTCGATCACCTGGGGGTTCATAACTTCACATCTGGTGAGGAGCCGGAGAGATAATTCTGAAAACCGATCTGAGAGTGGCAACATGCCAGCCAGCACTATATATAGGCCCTTTTGTTACTTATGATTTATCCGACAATACTTAGCAGCGCGAGTCTCGGAGCTAATCACAGGGTTGGCGTACTACCAACAATCAATATGCAACTAGCGATTTGAAATTGGTTCACTGTTGTAGAACCCCTTGGTCAGAATTACACCTTGAAGCCAGCACCTTGCTGTACATACTTGCGCCTTTGTTTTGATTTGCTGTGTTATTTTGACAGAATATTTGAGAGTGTGTTCGTGTGAGTTCATTATTAGGGGCGCATTATTAAGCTTGGGACCGAGCTTGGGACCGATGTGCTAGTACTGACTGAGCCAAGAAAAAAAATCGTATTTGATCGGGACCTTCTGATCTTAGAGTTAGTCTATGGTACTACTGGGCAACCGGAAAGGCTTTGCGGAATAAAAGAGGCGCTCGAAGTTTCAAATAATTTAAAACTCAAGTGGTTAACGTTGCTTCTGGTGTATTTGTCTATAGAAACGAGATTACCGTTACGTAACTTGAAGATTTTACTGGACTCTGACGAGCACTCGTGGTGTCAATGCGAAGTAATACTTTGCGATCTTTGACTTGGAAAGGCCGCCCTTTATCGAACCGAGAAGGGTATTCCTCCTTGACGATTAGGGCTCACTGCCCGAGAGTGTTGTCCTCCAGAGGAACAATAGCGGTCCTTAACTATTAGAAATGGGCACCTTACAGATGCCCAAATCGTAGCGTGCAATGGTGTTCCGCGACGTCAGCGTGGTTTGACTTACTTCACGCCATGTTTAGCTGTTGTTGGTTGCAGCCCAGTGGTATTCTATCCGCTAAAGTTTGGTAATGGATTTGAATCTTCGATTGACATAGCGCATTAGAAATACAATTCGAGTTACTTTAACAACGGTTACACTTTTCGAGGGTAACACAGAGTCTCTACTTATGGTAGTGTTCGATCCCATGCGTAAAAAATAGGGTTTATAAATGTAATTTTCTTATTCATCCATCTACCCCACAATATTCACTGCTATTGTCACCATGAAAATCACCGTCAAAGCGTTGGTAATATTGCAATTAAGTCACAACAAAAATCAAGTTTCACAACAATGCAAATCATATTGAGTAAAAAAGACGATACAGGTATACCTCGATAGTACGTACATCAGCTTTCTCACTTTAAATCGAAATTGTATAATAACTACTAGACCCAAGTAACAATTTTGGTTTTATAAGGGTTCTGAAGAGCATGAATTAGACTTCAAGAATGCTTTAAAACCATGATAAAACCAGCAATGTTCCTTGGGGATGTATCTAAAATCTAATGCAACCAATAGATAGAGCAGAAGGTTGTTTTTTCTTTTGGTTATATTAGATTTCAGATACAACAAGTATCTTTTATGCAATTGCGATTTGAAGTGAGAAAGTTGATGTACATACTATCGAGGTATACCTGTACAAGGGAAGCATACCTTACAAACCAGCCGTAAATTAATAGGATGTTGGACCAACATAAGTGAACCATGAATACAAGCATAAAAAAATATATGCTTCCGTATCAAAATATGAATAATCTCACAAAGAAGGTACAGCTAGATAAGTCCAAAGTGAGTTGTTTAAAAAATACTGATTTTTTATACTAGACTGAAATACTGCGTAATATACCCAAAATAAAACTCAATATTCCATTAAATACACGTACACGGTATAACAAAAATATATAAACAAAAATATAAAATCATCCCTTCTCACACCGATAGATAAATCGAAGATACGCAAAGTGACAGCCCCTCGACTTTAATTACAAAAAGAATCTTTGTTACCCAAAACATTTCATTTCATAACAATAAGTCTCACTGTAGTGTTTTTTTTACGATTAAAATAAAAATTGAATTCAACTTTTTACTTTATGTAACGGACAATTTACTCTGTAGTTCATTGTATTCAATGGCTATTTTTAGAGAGAACAATCTGTTAAATTTATCAAATGGAAACTTAATTTTGATTTTAAAATACAAAACTGGAAAGATCGTTATAAGAAAAAAAACTATATAAAATTGTGTCTTCTATGCGAATGCCTCAAAACTATTAAGCAATAGTGTAAGATTGCATTCAATCCAAGAAATAGATGCAGGAATGTTTACATAATCACACTTATCTAGGGACTTGTTTAATTAATGCAAAGCTAACATAGAGGGAATCTCTTTGATTATTTTCTCATTCATTCATATTCCAATCACCTTTACGTGTTTCATTCTATTATTTGTAGAGTATACTAGACAGCAAAAAAGTTCCTAGATATAGCGAAAATGACAAAACTCGCTCTCTTATTACGTCTTTTCGTTGAAAGAAGTCTTATTAAGCAATAAATTACAGACTTGTTCAAAAAAATCCCCAGAATTAAAAAAAAAATTAACACAGACATTTGAAAAAATATCTGGCATCCCTGCATTCTTGTTACATTCAGTAAAATGACGTCGAATCAAGTGGAAGTGCGCAAACGCATTTTGTACGAACGGCAGCAAAATCCGAATTCATCGGTTCGCGATCTTGCCAAGAAACTAAAACTTCCGAAAACCGTGTATTTACAGTGTTTTGTGTTTGCAAATCATTTGACCAGCGCTAGGCTGTGGATCGGAAGGTTGGAAGTGTAACAAATCGACAAGTATGCTCCTGACAAATGGACAAGAAGGTGGAAGCCATTTCTGAGAAAAATCCCAATCTTTCTGTGCGAAATGTGGCTCGCAAAGTTGGGAAGCCAAAATCAAACGTACAAAAAATGAAGCAGAGGCAAGGACTGAAGGCGTACAAAGTGAAAAAGGTGCCCAACCGTGATGAGAATCAAAATTTCACTGCAAAAAGTCGTGCTAAGGAGCTTTACACCCATGTTTGAAAACATTTTCTTGTATCAAAATGGACGACGAAACAAACGAATTCGAAGACTTTGAACAGCTTCCGAGTCTGTTTTTTTCATACCACAATGCAAAGGAACGCCGTTTCCGAGCATTTCCAGAAAAAAAGGTGTCCACATTACCGCAGAAGTATTTGATTTGGCAGGCCATATGTAGTTGTGGTCAAAAATCTAAAAGATTAGTCTCTACCGGCACTATCAATAAGGATGTGTACGAGAAAGAATTTCTGCAAAAGCGGTTGCTTCCGTTTACCAGAAGCCAAGACTCTCCAGCTCTGTTTTGGCCGGATTTGGCCTCTTGTCACTGTGCGAAATCCGTCCTGGAATGGTATATGTGCCAAAACAGCCAATCCACCAAACTGTCCAGAACTTTGCCCAATAGAGAAGCACTGGGCTCTAGTTAAGCGGAAACTATTTGAAACTTAGAAGAAAGCAAATGGTACCGATGATTTCAAGAGAAGATGAAGAATCGTCACGGAGGGCGGATCTGAGGTTACCGTATGGAACCTGGTGGTGGGTGTACCACAGAAAGAAGGGTTAGCATCAGAAAGAAGGGTTAACATATCATTATTAAACAAAACTGATAGATTATTTCACAATAATAGAGTGATATCTACTATTATTGTGAAATAAGCAATCAGTTTTGTTGAATAATGTGTACATATATTTTGCAGCTGTTATTTTGGTGTCCAAAATTTAACGTGGACAGGCTTTAAAGGCAGCAACCTCTTTTGCAGACACTCAGATCGATATATTGCCGCATTGGCTTTGGTAGTGTAAAAATGGTAGATTTCATGCTGCAGAAACATATTGCTTGCTATTTCACTTTTCGATCAAACTTCTCCCTTTGAATCGACCTGTCTGCATCGCTTACATCCTCCCCTACGACGGCAGTCTAATATGGACCTGGAAGGGTTTTTGAGTTCTCTTTGACATAGGTCTCGTCTGCAAAACCCGCGAATACCATTTCCGGGCCCTTGTTGCTGCTCACTGCTTCTGTTCTGCACTTTATCTGATGATTTTCCGCTTCTTGTAGATCTTCAGGTTGTTCCGTTTCTGAATAGGTTGAATAATTCCGACGTTGGTTCCTGCTTTATTGACCAAATCACGTTTCGACATTGATTTGTTCTTCCGAAATAGAGCTACCATTTTATAATCCAGTTTAGGGTTGGAAGATCCGGGCTTTCTGCTTCTTCCTGGCAGTTCATCAAAAGAACAGTGTTTCCCAAACTTGGCTATGCTGGATTTTACACTCGCGTGATGAATTCCAAAGCGCTTCGCCAATTGTCGCATAGTTACACCCTTTTCACGAACCTTAATTTTCACGTCTTTTTCATTGTGTGAGATTTTGGAAAAAGAAGAATTTTAACCGTACAAACAAGTAAACAAACGAAAGATGACATTATAACGCACAGCGTGCCATGATGAACATATTAAAACCTTCACAAACACACTCGAGCAACGCAAATGTACATGGATAGCTTATTTCCCATACATTTTTTATATAGAAAAAAAATAGTGAATTTTAACTGGCGCGTAAAATTACCGCTTGTTTAATTTCAAAAAAATAGGAAGTGTGTACAACGATATTGTTTGCAGTCTTGCTTCCGTCATTCTACTATGTTTGCAATCTTTCAAACAACAGACTAAATTCTGGCGTTATCTGCTGGTGATTCGGACAGGGCTTTGTCAACCCGCTACAATCCGCCCGATTGTAGATGAATTGTGGTTTGGGAGACGAGTCTTACAAGACCACCTAATCGGACAGTTACCACTTTCTAGGTCTATCAAATTCAATGATAACATTTCGGGCTACTGAAAATTTGCCATTCGTCCCTTATGAAATCATTTCGGTTCGTCTCGCGTGCTATCTACTAGCGTTGGCTCAGAAAGATGAGGATCACGAACGTGCAGCATTGAGCAAAATTCATAAGGGCATCTTAAACGGTGGTCCAAAGTGTGGATTTTATCTGGTTCTGTACAAGTTTTACTGATGCAAATCAAGATAAGGTTGTTCCAAAAACAGACCACCGCTGAAGATGCCCTAAGAAGGGACGAGTCCAAAGCAAAATTATAGAACTATTTTAACCAACCATATGTGTAATGATACGTATAAATGAGATGACCATTATTACTACAAACCAACGCGGTCCTACGTGAACCTTGCGGTAATATCCCTGGTATAACCCACCACTAATTTTTACCTCAACAATACATCCGCCAATGATAAAGCCGCATCATGCTTTCGTATTTGATTACGCAGTGAGCCGAAGACAGCAGAAGACAGTCTTTCCGATGAACTAAATAGTCAGTATCGACATATATGTATGTACACACACATGAATAGTTCCCTGCTGCTCAGCTGATTCGCGGCTGAATGACGTCGATTCGAAAGGGAAAACTGACAGCATTGCATCATCCGGAGCGAACAGCTTGATAACAAGAGATAGGGCCGTAAAATTTTCTATAGCGATCATCAAATGGGGACAGAGACAGAGAACGGGAAAGGGTGCCTCGCCCAAATAAATGCACGGATCACAGTTGGGCCCCCTCTGCTGATGGCGCGGATGGTAAAGGGCGTGCGACGATACTCACTGGCGGGTGTCGAACTTGTAGTCGGTAGAAGAAGAAAAAGGGGAATAGATGTATATATATTAATTTATTTAATGTATTTCTCTAATAAAAAGAAATTAAGGCGCTCAATTACCCATTGGTATTATTAATAGTGCGCGTCGAACGTGGGGTGGAGTGGTAGAAGTGCGTTGAAATTTTAGTAAGCGATTCGGGCACGTGTGACTAATTGGGACCTTCCGAACAGTTTGCAAAAAAACATTCAATGAGTCTTAAATTGAACATGGAACACGTTTTCTTAATCAGAAGGAGAAAACACTATTTCGTTATCGCAGTTGTAATCAAATAGTTTACATTTGCAATTAATCTGGACCTGATAACAACTGCTCGATTAAATGAAATCAAAAGCACTGATAAGGGAAGAGGCGCTATTAAGGAGATTGCACGTGCAAGGCGGTGTGGAAATTTTCTAAATTCTAAAAGCAGCTCCCCGGCTTGGAACAAACAACGGATATATCTGTTTTATGAGCATCAGCCGGCCATGTGCTCCATTCAAAAGATAGGCGCCTAGTTGCGTCATGGGTAGCGTCGACACAGCACAGCACAGCTTGCTCTGATGGGCGCAGGTGGGATCTAGAATCCGTAACTATAGCGATACGAACTTTGTTTTTTTTCTAGAGGCACGGAGATATCAAACATTCTCACGATAAAGCAAATGCTGGATACCACATCTCGGTTATTAGTTTATCATTAGGAGATGCTATCATTCCTGAACTATCATGTTTAAGATGTATCGTTTACCCTGCTTCTCCCGTAAATTGCAGATTACACTGTCGCCAGTGAAAAGTGAAAAGATTTTTCTAATACAGCTCAAGAATCAAGCGGTGTAGTGCACAGTCAGGGAACATTCCACGGTTAGCCATCGATGATGGAAACATCCAGCGCATAAAAATGTGGGAGCATTATTGTGCTGTGCTGTCTGGGAGTAATTGAGATAAGAATAAATACGATACTCTATTCCATAATAAAACGCCCACGAGTTTTGACGTCCGCAGCATGCTTGATGCTGGATGAGTATGGATGAGACAGCAGCGTTTGGGACGCAGGCCTGATGACGCCTCGAGAAGCAACCGTTGGAACACTTGAGAATGCTGAGGGAGAGAAAGGAAGACAGTTGCCCGGTTGGAAGATATTCCTAGTAATTGTAACCTGGGAAGGGAGCTTTAATCTGAGACTAATCAAAATATAGGTAATTTATTCGCTTCCCACACGTTTGATGGAGGTTGAACACGAAGAAATACAGACACGAAAATCTGGATGGGGTTCGAAAATGCGGTTTATTTTTCGTAGTTCAATGTAACAGATATACATAAGTAGGCATTCTGAAGTAGCACAGTTAGGAACAATAATAGAACTGAAACAAACCCATTTCACACATTATTGCAGCTAAAAAGCGCAAGAGTTGCAGCAAATTTGAAACATATAATATTCGTTTAAAAACGTTACAATAAAATTTCATGCTGTTCAAACGTTGTATGATGACATACACTGATATAGACTGTTCCAGAAAGTATAAGCACACTTTCAAAATAACAAAAAGTCATGTTTTTTTAGTTTTAATAATTTTTTTTAGCAAATCATATTTGTATTTGTGTTTTATATGATATTTTACCCTCGTTTAATCAAAATATTTAATCACTAGCTGATCCCGGTGCGAGCGTTGCTACGCCTGCAACTAAATGAATGAACATTACATAGAGTTTTTTTTGAGTAATAAGGAGTTCAAACTTCTATCAGAACATTCTTCTTACCCAGACAATACACAGTTTGTGGCTTAGTTACCTGGATAATTGTCAGGATTGGTTGCAATTTGTGTTTGAATTCACCCTAGAAACATTTCTTGCATTCAAAAAACCCCGCATACAATTTTTGATTCCATTTGCTTAATTAGTTCTCAAGCTATGCAGAAATTTGTGTTTCATTTGTATGCGAGCCGGAAGAAGGAAGCGGTCTCAAACAATCATAAGAACCTTCCCCAGCCCCAAAAATACCTGCATACATATTTTCACTCCGATCGGTCAGACAGACAGTCAGACAGAAATCCATTTTAATATAAATAAAAATCCTGCTTCAATAACCCCCATATGCCAAATGTGGTTTTATTTACTTGAATAGTTCTCGAGTTATGCAGAAAATTGCGTTTCATTTGTATGAGACCCTCCCCCCCCCCCTTTCAGAGGGCAAAGGAGTCTCAAACCACCAGAAATATGTCTGACATTCAAAAAAATCCACATGCCAAATTTGATTCGATTTGCTTTATTATTTCTCGAGTTATGCAGAAATTTGTGTTTCATTTGTATGGGAGCCCCCTCAGAAAACGGAGGGGTCTCAAATTAGCATTGAAACAGTATTCATTTGCAAAAACCTCCACATGCCAGATTTGGTTCAATTTTCTTGATTAGTTCTCGAGTTATACAGAATATTGTATTTCATTTGTATAGGAGCCCCCCTCTTTCAGGGCTAAGAGGAATCTGAAACCATCATAGAAACCTTTCTTGCCTTTAAAACCTCACACATGCTAAATGTGGTTTCTTTTGCTTGGGGTCTCAAACCACCGTAGAAACATTTCTTGCCTACAAAACCTCCACATGCCATATTTGGTTCCATTTGTGATTAGTTCTTGAGTTATGCAGAAAATAGTTTTTCATTTGCATGCGAGCCTCCCTTTCTAAAGGCGGGAGGGGTGTCAAACTATAATAAGGTCCTTTCCCGGACCCAAAAACCCCTGCATACAAATTTGCATAGCGGTAGGGATAGTTCTCATGTTTGGTTTAAATTTGTGTTTCGTATGTATGGTAGCCCCCCTTTTCCTGAGTGAGGAGAGGTCTTAAATTACCACAAAAACATTTCTTGCCTTCAAAAACTCACCCATACCAATTTTGGTTCCATTTGCTTGATTAGTTCTCGAGTTATGCAGGAATTTGTTTTTCATTTGCATGGGTTCCCACCCTTTCTAGAAGCAGGAGGCCTCTTGAACTATCATAAGATGCTTTCCCGGACCCAAAAACCACTGAATACAAATTTGCAAAGCAGTAGATATATTTCTCATGTTTGGTTGAAATTTATTTCATTTGTATGAGAGCCCCTCTTTTTAGAGGGAGGAGGGGCTTTGAACCACCATAAAAACATTTCTTGCCTTAAAAAACTTGTCCATTCCAAACTTGGATCCATTTGCTTGATTATTTCTCGAGTTATGCAGAAATTTGGGTTCCATTTGTTTGAGAGCCCCTTCCTCCCCCCTTCCTCATCATATGACGGATGAGCCTCAAATCACCATAGAAACATTTCCCTCCTTCAAAAACTTCCACATGCGAAATTTGGTTCCATTTCTTTTATTAATTCTCGAGTTATGCAAGGATTTGCGTTTCATTTGAATAGGTCCTCCCCCTTTCAGAAAGGGGAGGGGTCTCAAATCAACATAGAACAATTTTTTGTCTTCAAAAACCACCACATACTAAATTTGGTTCCATTTGCTTGATTAGTTCTCGAGTCATGCAGAATAGTGTATTTCATTTGTATCGGAGCCCTCCCCCCTCCCTTTAGGATGAGAAGGGGTCTCAAACCAACATATAAACATTTTTTGTGTTTAAAAACTACCACATGCTAAATTTCGTTCCGTTTGCTTGATTAGTTCTCGAGTTGTGTAGAAATTTGTGTTTCGTTCGTATGGGAGCCCCCCTTTCCAGTGAAGGGAGGGGTCTCAAACCATCATAAGATTATTCTCCGGCTCCATAAATCTCTGCATACACAATTTCACGCCGATCGGTCCTTCCGCTCGCGAGTTAAATCGAGACAAAGGAAACCCCAACTCATTTTTATTTATATAGATAGCCAAGATTCCTAACTTTTCCTCGAACATGACCCATTAGCTTCTGAACAGTTCCCACTATTTTGACCACTTTTGGCCAATCTTTTTTAAATTTTTGAATGTCGTCCGCTGGTTTTATGAATTTTCGAAGCTTTGCTTTGATTAAAGCCCAAAAAGTCACGATTGGCCGTGCCTCCGGGCAGTTCGGCGGATTCATGTCTTTCGGCACGAAACAAACAATTTGACTTTTGTACCATTCTATGTCCTTTGCGTAATGACATGACGCCAAATCAGGCTAAAACACTACTTTACCTTCGTGCTGCCCGATCATCGGCAATAATCGCTTCTGGAGACATTCCTTAACGTATTTCTGAGTGTTTATCGTCTCCGTTGTGATGTACGGGCTAGATGTTTTACCACACTCGCATATTGCCTGCCAAACCGTAACCTTCCTACCGAATTTTTCGGTAAAAATTGCCTTCTCCGTTTCGGGGATGTCTTTGTCTTCGCTTACAGTATAGAATTGTGGTCCGGGAAGCGTTTTGTAATCTAGTTTCACATACGTTTCATCGTCCATTATTATACACCCAGAATTTCTACACAATAACGAATCGTAGAGTTTGCGGGCCCGTGGTTTCAAGTCTTTCTTTGGCACGCATGACCTTACTCGACGAGGTCCCTTGTTTTTTCGCAACATCCCGAACGGAAGTCGCTGGTTTTCGCTTGTAGGCATCCCTGATCTTTTTATCGATATCCGGACTAACAGGACCGGATTTCCGACCACTCTTCGGTGCATCTTCAAACGTACACTGTTCTCTATATTTTCGAATCGCAGATCGTACCGCTCCGACGCTTACACCCTCTTCCTTGGCCAATTTTCTCAAGGAGAGTCCGCTCACAGTGCACCATTTGTGCACGATACTTTTTCGTTGCTCCGGAGTAAGACCGCGCATTTTGATAGGTAACACAAAACTGAGCACTTTTTTGATGCTTTGTCATTCAGAAATGTGCAAACAAAAAGACGCAGCCAAAACTTGTTGAAATATTTCATTATATTCAAAGTGACCGTTAAAATAAGGTGTGCTTATACTTTCTGGAACAGTCGCTAGGCTAAATAAAGTGCCCACCTCATCTTTTTTTTTAATTTTTCTCATTTATTTGATTGAAACTAAAATTAAAACACCGTAGCCATTTTTAATATCTTTCTTTTTTGTATTCGTTTCAAGTTTCACTTATGGTATAATAATAAAAAGAGAGTTCGACTTGATGAAAAAACAAGCAATTCGTGTTGAAAAAAAAAACAGTGACAAAAAAAAGTACTCACTTCATTTAGGCTCCTGGGAAGGTAAATTTAAGTAAAAAAAAGCATTAAAGACTGTATTCGATGAAATTTGGACACACGCAATTGTTCGTAACTTTTTAGCGTGTGGCTCAAAATTATTGAAATTTTAACTGAATGTATTTCATTGTGTTGTGTCAATTGTGTAATGAGTTTCGTGAAAATCGGTCGAGTGATTTCAGTGATGGCTTCGAATGAAGAAATAGTGCGCCAACAAATTTTGGGCACTCACTTCGAAAACCCAAACGCTTCTCATCGATGGACCGTAAGACAACCAAGCGGAAAAATGGTAGTGGCAAAAAACGTGGCACATAAAATCCGGAGAAGGCCAGGATGGTATTGAACCAATTTAAGCGTTATCCCAACATTTCGATCAGGGATGTTGCGAAAAAGGTGAAAGTTTCAGTTTGTTTTGTCCAGAAAACAATGAAACGTTCTGGATTACATGTGGACAAGGTCCAGAAGGCACCGAACCTGAGCGATAAACAGAAGTCGGTGGCCAAAACTCGTGCAAGAAAACTATACAGGGAGTGGCTCACAAAACCGTTCTGCATTGTGATGAGACCTACATTAAAGCCGAGACCAAACAAATGCCAGGACAGGAACACTACGTCGCCACCCCGAAGTTGGCCGTTCCGGAGAGTGTACGGAAGAAGAAACTGTCGAAATTTGCCAAAAAATTCCTTTTCTGGCAAGCGGATGTGGCAAAATGAGTCAGCCCTTCATCACCTCTGGGACCGTCAACGGACAAATCGACAAGGACGAATGCCTCCAAAAACGACTTCTGCCCTTCTTGAGATCTCACGATGGCCCGACACTGTTTTGGCCGGATTTGGCATCTTGTCACTATGCTCGGCCCGTCTTAGACTGGTACAAAGATAATAATGTAGTTTTTGTACCAAAAGAAGTTAACCCTCCAAACACTCCGGAACTTCGCCCAATCTAAAAATGTTGGGCAATCATGAAGGCAAAGCTCGTTAAAACTCCAAAACTGATAGAAAATGAACTTGAACTAAAGAAAGTGTGGTTAAAAGTAAGTAAGCAAGTCGGTCCTATCGTTGCCCAAAATTTGATGAAAGGGGTCAAGGCAAGGGTTCAATAAACCAATGATGTCAAAACTTAACCATTTAGTAGTACTTTATTTCCAGAAAGTTTGAAAAGAATCAGGCTCAAGGAGAATTTTTGGTGACCTATTTTGTGTGTCCAAATTTCATCAAATACAGTCTTTATAATATAGTCGGGTACCGATCTTTTCGGTTTCGTTCGTTACGGTCTCAATTTCTACGGTTTCGTTCTTTTCTGGCAAAGCGTAAAGATCGATACCCGCAGCTTATGGGAGTTTCCCTAATTGGGGGAAATGAAATCATTCTCAATTGTTTCAAGTGATAAAAATCTACAGTCTTCAGCAGAATTTTTGTAGTGGTTGCACCAACAAATCTGTGTTGTTGGCATTCGGTTTAATTGACAATTTCAACGCTAGAGGCGCTCTGCTTAATATGAGTGCTGTGACGCGTTGGGATAAGGGGTAATTGGTTTCATCCTAGGATATCTCGAGAGCCTCACATATCAGTCTTGAGCAAACATGTCCTAGTCGCCAAGCCCTTCCTAGAGGTAGTAACACAAGTTCAAAATTCGGTCACTACACGGCGCCAGTGTGGAGGTAATCTTCCAGTTTGTGATTGCTATATCTCGAGAGCCATACTAGTTAGGGCATTGCTTTCTTCATCAAACTTGTGCTAGTGGCCAAGCCTTTCCGAATGGTAGTCACTTTTTTTTGGAATTTTCTCACTACGTGGCGCTAGTGTGCATATGGGCTTTCAGTTTTATTTGGCTATATCTAGAGCGTCGTACCAGTTAGGACACCTCCAGTTACCTCCAATTAAAGTAGGCTATACGCCGTGTCCAATATATTCTCATACAAAATAATATTCTATTTATTTCAAATCGATAATCCAGATTTTACTGATAACTTCACCCATTATATTGCAATATATTACTGATCAACTACAGCAAATGTTTTGGAATAACACCGCCTTTAACCTTCTTTACCAGCTGCAGACGGGTTTCGAAACCGTAACGCATGACTTCCATCGGCATTTCGTCCCAAATTCGGTTGATTACGGTTTTGAATTGGTTCGTATTAAATGCCCTATGGTCATTTACCTTCGCCAGCATGTATGGTAATATGAAATAATCCAAGGGATTCAGATCTGGTGAACTGGGAGGCCATTCATTCCTGTCCAAAAATTCGGTCAAATTTTCTCGGCACCAGCCCTGAACGAGATTTGCCGTATGCGATGGCGCTCCGTCCTGATGAAACACATAGTGATCATCTCCAAACACCTCTTGTACATATGGCTTGACAACTTTCTCCAAAACTTCCGTTTTATAATATACGGCATTCACTTTAACGCCTTTTTCGATGAAAACCAGTGGTAATTTGCCTCACTTGCAAATTCCTCCCCGAACCATCACTGACGCAGCACTTTGGAACCGTGGAATATTCCTATCACTCTCTGGAACAGTTCTCGAAGAAAGAGCCCACAATCTATCGTTCCGGACATTGTGGGATTGTTGCAAGACGAATAACTTTTCGTTGGAAAAGATAAATTCTTCCCCACCGTGCCGCGACATAAGCAGACTTACTCTTTCGAGTCATTTCTGTTTGGGAGGTTCCGAAACTCCGTGAATCTTTCGTTTCTTGAAAGCTTGGAATCCAAGGTCATTTGGCAGTATATTGTGCATTGACGATCTCGAAACATTCAGAACTGCGGCCATTTTACGTACAGAGCGCTGTGATGTTCGTCTAATCCATTCCCTCCATCCATTCCAAAGTGATTAACAACTCATGCAGTCCGCACCGTACGAGTACGGCCGGATCTCTTCCAGTCATCCAACGAGCAGGTGTCACGGTACCTTCGGATGGTTCGGAACACAAAATCCCGCTTTACTCCAAGGTTTTTCACCTTTCAAAAACTTTTCTATCAACCTAAAAGCGTTTGTATAAACATAGTGCAAAACTACACCAACACATAGGTGAAGCATGTTGAGTAGTTCCACGACACCAATGCAAGGAAAAAGTGTATGAGAATATATTGGACACGGTGTATATAACATGTATCTTTCAAATGAAGAATAAAAGCTATGATTTGGATGATTTGTTTTGCTGTAGTCCCATTTTGTTTCAGTGACACCTATTGTGAGACACCCTGTATCTAAATATTGTTGTATACTTTATCAGGTGGAGTGAAAAGTAATTTTCTTGACCACCAAAATGCGATGCTACTGCAAAAAAAGGTTATAGTGTCTTCTAGTCCGTTCATATCTAGGCATACTTGCCAAATTTCAGTGCGATACTGCCCCTAGTTTCGTTTTGACAGGTGCTTGTTGTTGACGTGTTTGGCATCATGTTGAATATGGGTAAAAGCTCATAAATCATTATTTTTTTAGAGGCAAAACGGCGAACGAAACTAAAGAAAAGTTGAATAAGTATTATGGGGCAAATGCTCCGTCAGATTACACCGTTAAATACTGGTTTTTGAAAGTTTCGTGGTGGCCGCAACTCCACTACCGATGAAGTCCGCGGCGGCAGGCCCTCCGATGCGGTTACAGAGGACAATGTCTCAAAAGTCCATGAAATGGTGTTGGCTGACTGGAAAGTAAGGGTGCGTGAGCTAACAGAATGCCACAAAGATTAGTGCTGAGCACACACGCCGTATTTTGGGCGAGATCCTGACCAAAAACTTGAACGCGAGAGCACTTCAGAACAGTGTTTAGACTTGCTGATGCGGAATCGGAAGGACTTTTGGCATCGATTGGTAACTGTTGATGAAACCTGGATCCACTATTACACACCAGCAAACAGAATGAGTGCCCGGTAATGGACTGTAGCTGGCACGAGTGCTCCGAAGCGGCCTAGGGAGGCTCAACGGGTTGGAAAGATTTTGGGGTCGGTTTTCTGGGATTGCCATAAATAAAGAATAAAACCATCAACATCGAGTATAACTGTGCATTAATGAAGCAATTGAATACCGAAATCGCTGCAAAACGGCCTCACACGAAGAGAAGACAGTGCCATATTATCTAAGACAAAGAATTTAAAGAGCAGAATTAAGCACTCACAAGTTTATCTCCGATGTGGATCATTGGAGAATATTGATCAATGCTAAAAAATAACTCCGTCTTTCCACTGAAAATGCACCCAAAGTGTAGTTTCAGCATCGAAACAGGCAACAGGTCTTAGTTTGAAAAGCAAATTTAATTTGGATGCAGGTAAAAAAGAACGTTTTAAGCTTTCCATCATTTTAACGAAGACCCAAGTCGATGTTGCTTTGAGTTGCCTCAGTTTAAGGGTACCGTAAGATCTAACCTTGTTAAAAGGAAAACCTTTCGAGTCAGAATGATTAGTAGAAATTCATCAACTCAAGGCTATACTATTTAATGGTTGCGTTTGAAATAATTTCTTTTTCTGAGTCAATTTTGGAAAAAAGTTTCGGAAAAAAAACATTCTACTCAACACGGTATGCAAACTATAGGCTCTATAAGTATAGCTATTGCCAACAATTTCCTAACTATCACATACGGTCCTTTATGTTTTGCTCTTGGATCTACTCCGAAACTGCCACAGCAGACAGCCAGCCAGTGTTGAACACAAGGACGAGGGCCAGTAAAACTGTTGTACATACCTCCACTCCATCTCGGGATCCATTCAGCGAAACAACGAGCATAGATTCCGACCAGGAGCGAAGCAGTAGCAGCGGAGGAAGCAGAAGGAGCCGGGGAGACATCCTGGCGGCGCCACAGTGTTATTTAACGATTGCTCCCCTTATGCCGTCCAACTTACCACCACCGATAGAGAGAGAATGAGAGAGTGTCTCGAAGCTTCCTTGCCTTTGTTGCGATGCGATGTCTCGCGAAATAACCGAACAGGGCCTGTGGTCGGCATGTAAGCGAATTGGTTTCATAGCACCACCTCTGAATAGCAGGATATGTTTTGCATAATCGATTATAAAGAACATTGGAACCATCTTTATTTTTTCGGTGCCGTTCAACAGATTCAAGCTCCTACAGACAAGTTTTTGATTAAGTGTCATATATGCTTTTTAAGATTCTAACGTTTGTGGGATGAGATTTGATGATAATCAAACCGGTATATTTTTGTAAGCTAATACTTTAAAAAAAATCCGTTTTCATAGGTTTATTTGTTTGTGTATTTGTTATAAAACAAGAATTGGTGTAAGACCTAACCAAACCGTCTTCTTGAATTTTGTATTAACGGGTGGCAACTAAAATTTTGGAATTAATTCGAGACCCCTATGCTCAACAACGAATGTGCTCAGAGAGAAATGAAAGTGTGTATGTGTTAGCTCTCAATTTCTCTTTATCTCTGCTAGTATTTTTTGTTTTTATTATGGACACAAAAGAACTTTGTTCGCTTTCCCTGAGCCAACGGAAAAAACGTTCAATTATTCTCATCAGTACATCTTAAAAACATTGGAATGAATCGAAAAACAGTGTGGAAAGAAGACAAGAGGTCCAGAATACACTGGAAACCCAATGCTGCTGCACAGTGATCGAAAAAGCCTTTTTATCACGGCGAATCTAGTAACTCCTAAGGGTTACGTTTCCGAATCATGGTGTATTGTACAAAGTTGTACTTAAACAAGTTTTTCATCTTGTTATAATAATTTTGTAGTTCCAAACTTTGTTGCTGCTGCTAACTTTTGAACAAAATACAATAGAAGAACAATGTCAAAGGCAAGTTTGGAGGAAACATAATTTTAAACAACTTTGTCAATGACACCATTTTTCTATCTCTTCATTCGACCATGATAGAGCTATTTAGCTGCTTTAAATCAGGGTTTCTCTAAAAAATGAGATTTTTTTATTGTAATTTATTTGTTTCCCATTTTGGGAAAAAATGTAATCAAGAATGAAAAATACATTCAGTAATAAGTACAAAAACCTACCACAGATTCCCTAATTTTCAAAAGCCTACCATTGATGTGCTGTGTTATATAATGGACATATATGGAATGCTAGATTTCATAATTTGAATTTGATATTTCCTATTAATGTAAGCCATATACCGCCTAAATCAGGTTTGTTGTATGAAAATGTCCACACCTAGGGTCTATAGATAAATGAACAAAAAAAAAATAATAACAATTAGGGGTTGCCAGTTTTCCTGAAATTCCAGTTTTTCAATGAAAGTTTTCGTATTTTGTCCAACATCACTAACATCAAAAATTCATAACTCAAGTACGATTTATCGTAGAATAATTTTTTTTTCGAAACTTTAATGAAATTTTCTCAAAAATTTGGAAAAAATATAATTTTTGAAAATTGTCTACAAAATGTTCAATGTGGAGGAAAGTTGCTTGAAAAAGTCGGAAAAACCATTTTTAAAGTCATGAATTTTTTTGAAATACATATTTTCTTGTTTATTAATTCATGAGGTAACAAGTGTGAAATTTTGGCGATGGTTTTTTTTTAGTACAAAACTCAGGGTTGGGGAAATGGCAATGGGATACGAGGCAGCATGAGCATGGAATCCTATATCCAATCCAAATTTAATTATATATTATATTCAAATGTGTTTCCTTCATAGCGATTGTACGACCTCCTTTTCAGACGCTTTAATTTGGTTAGTATATATATTCTATCTATACGGGAAATTCTTCCGATATCATCAACGTTCGCACCTACCGCAGTGCGAATATAGACTCGGACCACTTCCTAGTTGCAGTATGTATGCGCTCAAAACTCTCGACGGTGTACAACACGCGTCGAACTCGGACGCCACGACCTAACATTGAGCTTCTACGGGAAACCGGAGTTGCTCAGGAATACGCGCAACACCTAGAAGCAACCCTACCAACGGAAGAGCAGCTTGGCGCTGCTACTCTTGAAGATGGCTGGAGAAATATTCGAACTGCCATTGGTAGCACTGCATTAGTGACACTAGGTACTTCTGCACCGAATCGGAAAAATGACTGGTTGGATTAGATTAGATTAGATATCTTTATTATTGAGCTTTTCAGCCTCGGCTGGTTCAGCTCATAAAATGACTGGTTTGATGGCGAATGCAAGCAGTTAGTAGAGGAGAAGAATGCAGCACGGGCGAGAATGCTGCAACACCGTACGAGAGCGAATTTGGAACGGTATAGACAGGCACGGAACAGGCGAAATTCTATTCTTCGAAAGGAAAAAGCGCCAGATGGGAGATCGAGACCGCGAAACAATGGAAGCACTGTACCGTGCTAACGACTCACGCAAATTCTATGAGCAGTTGAACGGCTGGTGCTGACCAACTCCCAAGCGAACTATTGAAATACGGTGGTGAAGCATGGTCAAAGCGCTGCACTGGGTAATTACCAAGATTTGGGAGGAGGAATGTTTACCGGAGGATTGGATGGAGGGAATAGTGTGTCCCATCTACAAAAAGCGCGACAAGCTGGATTGCTGCAATTATCGTGCAATCACGCTGCTGAGCGCCGCCTACAAGTTGCTCTCCCAAATGTTATGCCGCCGCCTGTCACCAATTGCAAAGGAGTTCGTGGGACAATACCAAGCGGGATTCATGGGTGCCCGCGCTACTACGGACAAGATTTTCGCGATTCGGCAAGTGCTCTTTCCATCGATTTCAAATCAGCGTATGATACAATCGATCGAGACCAGCTATGGCAAATCATGCACGAATGTGGATTTCCGGAAAAACTGACGTGGTTGATCAAACCAACGATGGATCGAGTGATGTGTGTCGTCCGAGTATCAGGGACGCTCTCGAGTCCCTCCGAATCTCGGAGAGGGTTACGGCAAGGTGATGGATTGTCGTGTTTCTTGTTTAACATTGCACTGGAGGGTGTGATTCGAAGAGCTGGGATAGACACGAGTGGCACGATTTTCAGGAAGTCTGTCCAACTATTTGTCTTTGCCGACGACGTTGATATCGTAGCACGTAACTTTGAGACGATGGCGGAAACGTACATCAGACTTAAAGATGAAGCTGGTAGGATTGGGCTTGTGATTAAAGCGTCAAAAACAAAATACATGAAAGAAAGAGGCTCACGAGAAGACAATGTTAGCACGAGTTCAGATCGACGGTGATGAAATCGAGGTAGTAGACGAATTCGTGTATCTGGGCTCTTTGGTGACCGCCGATAACGACACCAGCAGAGAAATAAAAAGGTGAATTATGGCTGGTAATCGTGCCTTCCTTGGACTCCGAAGGACGCTAAGATCGAACAAAGTTCGCCGAACAACAATGTTGACCATCTACAAGACATTAATTAGACCGGTAGTTCTCTACGGCCATGAAACATGGACATTGCTAGTGGAGGACCAACGCGCCCTTGGAGTCTTTGAACGGAAGGTGCTGCGTACCATCCACGGTGGAGTGCAGATGGAAGACGGAACGTGGAGGAGGCGAATGAACCACGAATTGCACCAGCTGTTGGGAGAACCTTCCATCGTACACATCTCAAAAATCGGTCGACTACGATGGGCTGGGCATGTCGTAAGAATGTCGGACAACAGCCCTGTGAAAATGGTTCTCAAAAACGAACCGACAGGTACAAGAAGAGGCGCGCAAAGAGCAAGGTGGATCGATCAAGTAGAAGGCGACCTGCGGACCCTCCGCAGACAGCGAGGCTGGCGAGTGACAGCCATGGACCGAATAGAATGGAGACAACTTCTGTGTACAGCAGAGGCCACGCCGGCCTTAGTCTGATTGGTAAGGTAAGTAAAGGAGTTTCTTTGCTACAATAGATGGTAATATCTTCCTGCATAATTACAAACCATTCCTGGACCATTTCCCTTATTGTTGACGACCATTTCCGTTATTGCTATGACATTTATCCTTATAGTTGACAACTATAAACTAAAAATCTCCTATATAGTTTTAACAACATTGCAAATGGTAAAAGGCCAAATAACAATATGCTGAATTGGCGGTTAAGTTAGGTTACCGTACAAAATGGCGATTTTCAGGAACAATTTTTTGTGTACTCTGTGCCAAAAAGTTAGTATATAATCCAGACCGTGTGCAGACAATAAAAACCTTTTCAATGACAATATTGCAAACATTTACAATATGTGTTAATGTAGAGGTTGTATGATGAAAATGAGATTAAACTATTTGATAACAATAACATAAAATGTGATTATATATCTTACATTCGAAATATAGTTTCGACCATACAGCAAATTATTTTTCGTTATGTGGGCTGCTAGACTTGATCATGCTTTAATAATCACTGATTATTCAAATCATGCCATTGTATGAAGGGCCAAAATTGGGTTGGGTGGATCAATAGGCATCATTACTTATACTTTTTCTCAGGAATATAAAGAACCTCCTTCCAACAACAAGATTGAACAATTGGTAATAAGAGCAAGCTACCTAACATTAGGATTCCCCAATGGCCAAGGAGAAGAGCCCGCCCTCTGTTCACAAACTGTTAGCAATGGTGACTTGGCATTCCCACTCTCCCCATCCAGAGTGCTTCAATCGGGTGCCCAGATGGTCCCTCCCATTTTCGTGAATTATTTATATGATAGTGTATATGTATGTAAATAAAAAATTCTTCAAACATTCGTATCTATTATATACGAGATCCTGACATGCAAGAAATGTTGTTTAGTTTTAAAGTTTTAGTTTAGTTCAGCTCAGATTTGGTAAAATGTCCAATTGCAAACCGGAAATGAAAAATACATTCAGTAATTAGTGCAAAAGCCTACTACATACTCCGTTATAGTTTCTTGTATTCAAGGCACTAGATACTTCTAAATACTGTTTATACTGAAGTACTGAAAAACAAATTGAACCTTTTATCCTTGAGACAAATGGTTTTGGAATGCGAAGCGTTCTGAAATTATTAATTGATATGAGAATGGAAAATTATATGATATGATTTACATGTCGCACCCTCTAACTTCGCTATTGTGAAAATGACAACATTACCCAGAATACGTCAACCAGCGTCTCCATGTTTCAGCTGAGAGTCGCAAGCTTTAGTTATTGTGTGTGTGTTGTGTGTGTGTTTGCAATCAATCTCCCACTGACCGGCAGTGCTTTTATGGAAGAAACTTGTCTGCATTTCTTCAGTAATTTATATGTAATCACTATGTGCAAACATTTTTAGCCCTGGAGATTGAAGGTGACAGCTCTATTGAAAATCCAACGACCCATTTCAAGAATGCCTGTTCCTACACGTACATTCTGAGGTCATCTTCATGTACAATAAGCCCCGCATGAAAATCTTCGCATATCAAATGGATATGTAAAGAGTTTTCACACTTCCAGAATCAAAAATGAACATTCTTGATCCTGGCGTGTATATAGTTAGTTTAAATTTTTGATAATATGAAACGACCTCACCAATGTTCCTTTTCTGATGTTGGAATGTTCGTCCGGATGCGGGAGCGGGGCACTAAAAAACAAAAACTGGGGAAAAAACTACCGACGCACAATCTATCTACAAAAACACGACCACAACACACTAAGAGAGGGATTCCATTCACTACGTCCTACGCAAATTACTCGAAAAACAATAATTTCACCATTTACTTTAGTTTAAAAAAGGTATATTTTTAATTTTATTTCCGCGAAAATAACGCAGCAAAAGCAAAACACGTCATTTTCAAAGCACGGCTTGCTGCGATCTCGAGTCGCAAGCTTTAGTTATTGTGTTTAAAAACTGATTTCATATAAACAATGACGCGGCTTGGTAGCTCAGTAGTTACCCGTTTTGTTTACTGAGCGGATCGTCAAGAGTTCTATCCCAGATTCGTCATCTTCCTTGCTATTTGTCACTTGCCACTTGCCACAGATTTAAAATAAATAGCAGCCTACTGCGGTCTCTTTCACTGATCGCTTCACTTACCACAGTGCATCAATGATCAAAATATAAACCTGCCTCACTAACACAACTATCCTTCCCTTGGCAATTGTAGAGATGCAGTGGTGCTCACGGTCTCTAATAACAACGATTGTCAAACTAATCATCCTTCTTCCCCCCTCCCCAAAAGACCGTGAGGACGGGGCCGGTCCGGTACTGATCTATAAATAGAATTAGTGAACTTATACATTGAAGACGTAAAAGCTACTCCCAAGCTCCATCTAAGTGGTTCTTTGAGCAATTACATTAGTTCTGTTCAGTAAAGGCCAGTATCGACCTAAAAAGTAAAGAGGTTACGGAATTTTGTTCAATATTACCAAGCGGAATTTTGACAATTGATCTGCACACACTCAAATCAGCCTCTCTTTCATTTGAATTACTGTCCCTTTTTTTCTCTCGGAAAAATTACTCAATTATCGTAAAAACTGGAACAACTTAATTTATGAGTTTTTACGGAAATTTGGTAATATTCCGTGAGAAAAAAAGGGAAAGTAATACAAATGAAGGAGAGGTTGTCTGAGCGTGCATGGAACGAAATGTCACCTTCACTTACGGAATAACCGAGCGGAATATTTTATCGAAAGTAAAAGTGGCAGCTCCCATTAGCTTGCGTGGAAACCTTACAAATTCCAATTTTTATTTTTCGTTCTTTTCAGGTGGATAATGCTGCGAGTAAATTTCTTCTCGATTTTTTACTTTTCCGTTTCAGTCAACGGAATTTAACATGGGCTTGGGATAGAAAAATAAATTTCTTTCGAACACGATACCGACCTTAACGGAGTAGCAACTACGAAATTGTACGGTCTTTTTAAGAAAAAAAAACCTAAAATAAAAAGAGATTACATATAAACAACTGCGATCAATTTCAATCTGAAAGCAGGCGTCGAAAAACTGGCTAGGAATTTTTGTTAAATTTATATTTACGATTTTATGCAAATGATCGGGAAAGAGATAAAAAGTTTCATATCTAAACTAGTTTAAATTTTATTCTCGTGTGTGAATTCGCAAATTAACTTTAATTTTCACTTCAACTTTACTGGAAAAGTATTTCACGTAGTAATTATATATAATACATGTAGATATTTCCCAATACTAAAATAAGTGACGTTTACATGAATATCATATAGAAAAATAAACTTCACTTGACTAATCATTTACATATCAATGGACTTGATTTTGAAAGGCATTTTCCACTTCCTGAATCACATGAAAGTTAAGTGAAGGTCTAGAGGATATTTTTTTTGTGTAGATAGAAAATAACCGAGAATGTCTGCTGCTCTGTGCTTTTCGGTACCTTACGGTATTAGTATCTACACGCTAAGATAAGAATAGGGAAAAGTCGGTAAGAAATACCAAAAACCGCACAAAAGTGCACCTACTGAAATTATCGGAAAACATGGACTACCAAAATTTCGGTATTGTTGGAAAGCAGGAAAAGACGTTAAAAATTACTTATATTTTTACGGTTCTTTTTATAGAAATTGCTTGCAACCCTATGATAGCATTTTGAACCAAATTTAAGTAAAATATAATGATAAAATTAGCATATCCGCTTTACAAAAAAAATACGTAAAATGAAATGTTTTCTTTCGGTACATTTTACCGATACTTTAGGTTTTGCTACCAAAACCTAATTTTCGGTATAATTAAAACCTTTTTTTCGGTATTCTTATCTTAGAGTGTATGTTGTTGTTTTGATTCGCTATGTTATTTTGACACATTATTTGAGGGTGTGATGATGTGAGTTACGCTATTAGAGGTAATTCATTAAGCTTGGGACCAGTGTGCTAGTACTTCCTGAGCCAAAAAAATATATTCATTTTCTTCAGGACTATCCACTTTAAACACTCAAGTAATAGACCGGCCAACGTGTGTCTGGCATAGTTGTTGAATCTTAAACAACTGTCAAATCGTGTGGGAAATGTTCGTTTTGGATACAACATGGCGGCACGTTGGCTGGTCTATTACTTGAGTGTCTATACTATCCACCCGCTGGTGATAATGAAAGCCGAACGGCAATGGCAGAGGAAGAGCACAGTCTGACTAAACCTGCTTGTCGGATATAAAAGTTATTAGATCCAAATTGATTTCAATTGGTCATATCGACGTCATTTGCGACAACTGTCAAACTTGCAGATTCCGTTTCACATTGCGTTTGGGCCGTGATAGACGGTAACTCAATTTTGACAGACACCTTATCACGAGTTTGATGATTAATAACAAAGAGATTTTAATCGATTAATCGATCATTTTACATCTGTCAAGTTTAAGTAAAATTTAAATGGATTCGCGAATAAATTTTCGTCGTTGTTAACACGCCCCTTTGAAATGCAACGCACGACATCGTCTACTTGTCGCTTCGCGTGTAGCTCATATGAATGTATGTATGTATGTGAGAGAGCATGACGCGAGCATGCTTGGAATGAATCCTAACGACTATGCTTTTCGAGCTCTTTGTGGGGTAGTAGTGCCGGGTCGTTTCAATTTTGAGTGCAGGCAAAATGTACATTTCTGGAAAAGGAGAAAAAAAAAAATGGAAGGTAGTTTTCTCCGGCTGGGAAAGAGGGGGTAGGTAGGCCACATTGGACTGTGGCAAATTCAACTCCCGACACTTCCGCAAACAAAACAGCACACTATCGAGAGTGGCTTTGTTTTGGGAATGACATACCCAACCGGAATTATTGTGTATGCTGGAAAGTTCACGCTTTTTGCCTCGGGCGATCGTGGTCGGAATAATTTGCTCTATTTCTTCATTCATGAGTTTCGGGTAATCCAATTTGTTTTAAAGTGGAGCCAACGGCACCGGCAGCCGACGGCGCCGAATCTTACCCAACTTAATTTATCCACTAAATTCCACTATTAGCGACGGGTACTAATTTATGCTAATTCAGTTATAAATATTTAACAAACAGCTCCCCACCCTCGCGGGTTTATTTTTCGCTTCGTAACTTACCTTCAGAAAAGAACTATTTTTCAATCCCTCACCAAAAGAATTGGGGGTCGTTTACCTAATTTTCATAATTTTAAAATTAGAATGAGCGACTTAGACGCGAACCGAACTGAATGTGTTAGAACCGGGCTGCTTCAATGACCAACGTTTTAAAATGATTGATCCCCGTGCGAGCTGATCATAGATCTCCCAGGGGCCCAGTCGAAACCGTCTTGTATCGCCTCAAGATCACGCTTAATCCGGGGTTCTTTTCATAGGGATCAGACACACCTGTCATCGCAGTAATCCAAGCTAGGAGGCGGCGATTAATTCGCCTTTGTTTATATCGGGAATCGCGGTAGGCCATGGCTGGGTGGAGATCCAACCAAGCGATAATCGCAGATAATGACAGACCATTTCGAGCGCCGAGAGTCAAGTGCTTCAATTATACCCAACACTACAAACACGAGACGCCCATTTTCGATAGCCGCATGTTTGCGTCCAATTATCCAATTGGTGGTTCGGTTCGGTTCGGTTCGGTTCGGTCGCAACGACACAACATGAGCGATTCGTTCAGGAAATCGTCACTCTGTTGCGAGTGGCAATCAGACGCGAACAATTTGTCGCACGCCTGTCAGATGTGCAATTATCGAATATTGTTTCTAAGTGCTGGTTTTGCATAGTTATTAACTAGGCTAAGAGAGGTAATTTTGCCATCTGATTGCATTAGCCGAGCTAGGGGAAAAGTCAATGAGCCGAGGATTGAGTCGTTTGTTTAAAATAAATGGCTGATTGTTCCATGATTATGAACAGATTCATATCTTGACAATCTAAACAATTCGGAATTGAGCTCAAATCTGTTTTCATCAAAGGCTCAAACATCCAAGAGGACTTTGCGAAGCCGATAGACAATAAGCATTATTAAAATTGAACGGAAAAAGAAGCATGAGTATTTTCCTCTTCCAGAACATGCGTTTTATTCCACATATGTCATGGTTCAAAACGTTCTTGTTCTTTAGGTGTCAGGGTCAATATGACCCGGAATGGATTTTAAAAATGCTATAACATTCTAAAGTAAGCATCTAGACGATTGATTTTTCATAAATTTTCCTAAATCAAAGGAAGTTACGGTTCTGCATCGACCCCACATTTTTTGACATTTCTGAAGGGCTGTAGAAAATAGTAACGAATAAGGTGTTTCGTGTCATATTGACCCGGATTTCAAACTCACATTGTAGGAACTATATATGACCAAACTTTAAATTCATTGCAGTCAAAATGCTTATTAGAGTCTCAATTTTAAGTTTCTGGTGAGTACTGCCCTTTTCGACCCGATTGGCCACAAGGAATCTGAGCCAGAAGAGGACATGTTTTCCGAGTAGCGGCGACAGATACAAATTTTCATCGGAACATGCTTTTCGACGGCTCAAACTTTATCTTTATTCATGAATAGTCTACTACTAGTCTTGAATGGACCAATGCCAATATTAACCATTTCGTGACAATCCGGATGCCCCGTTCAGGAGGAGCCTTATTATATAACCTTTCGACGGCTCAAATTTAGAAGTCATTCATGAAAAGTCTACTTCTAGCTATGCAATGGACCCATGACCATATTGGACATTCCGGGACAGTCCGGATTCCCGGGAAACTCTTCAGAAAAAGACATATGCGGATTTTCATCGAAGCATGCCTTTCGATGATACAAACTTCATGATTTTTGTTGAGTAGTCAATTTTTAGCCTTGAATTAGATCAATAACCATATTGGACATTCTGAAACAACCCGGATACCCCGGAAGAACCCTTTGGGAAGGGACAAAAACGGATTTTCGCCGGAACATGCCATTTGACAGCTCAAACTTCATGACTTTTCGTGAATAGTCTACTTCTAGCCTTGAAATGGACCAATGACCGTATTGGCCATTCTGAAACAACCCGGATGCCCCGATGAAACCCTTCAGTAGGAGATAAATGCGGATTTTCGCCGAAACATGCCTTTCGACGGTTCAAACTCCATGATTTTTCATATATAGTCTACTTCTTGCCTTAAAATAGGACCAATGACTATATTGAACATTTCGGGACAATCAAGATGCACCGGGGGAACCCTTTAGGAAGGGACAAATGCCGTTTTTCACCGAAACATGCCTTTCGACGACTTCATGATTTTTGTTGAACAGTCTATTTTTAGCCTAGAAATGGATCAATGACCATATTGGCCTTTCTGGGACAACCCGGATGCCCTGGAAGAACCCTTTAGGAGCGGGCAAATACAGATTTTCGCCGAAACGTGCCTTTCGACGGCTCAAACTTCATGATTTTTGTTGAATAGTCTACTTCTTGCCTTTAAATAGGACCGATGACCATAATGGCCATTCCGGGACAATTCGGATGCCCCAGGGATCTCTTCAGGAGAAGACATATGCGGATTTTCACCAAAACGTGCTTTTCGACGGCTCAAACTTCATGATTTTTGTTCAGTACTCTACTTTTAGCCTTAAAATGGATCAATGACTATATTGGCCATTCTGAAACAGCCCGGATGCCCCGGAAACCCACTTTAGGACGAGACAAAAACGGATTTTCACCGAAATATGCCTTTCGACGGCGTAAACTTCATGATTTTCCATGCATAGTTTATTTGTAGCCTTAAAATGGATCCATGACCGTATTGGCCATTTCGGGACAATCCGGATGCTCCGGGGAACTCTTCAGGAGAAGACAAATGCAGATTTCGCAGAAACATGCCTTTCAACGGCTGAAACTTAATTATTTTACATGTACAGTCTATTCCTAGCCATGAAATAGACCAATGACCAAGTTGGACATTCCGGGACAATCTGGATTCCCGGGGAACTCTTCAGGAAAAGACAATGGCAGATTTTCGCCGAAACATGCCATTCAACGACACAAAAATTCAAGATTTTTGTTGAATAGTTTAATTATAGCCTTGGTATAGATCAATATTGGCCATATTGGCTATTCTGAAACAACCCGGATACCCCGGTAGAACCCTTTGGGATGGGACAAAAATGGATTTTCGCAGAAACATGCCTTTCAACAGCTCAAACTTCATGATTTTTCATGAATAGTCTTCTTCTTGCCTTGAAATGAACCAATGACTGTATTGGCCATTCTGAAACGACCCGGATACCCCGGTAGAAACCTTTGGGAAGGGACAAAAACGGATTTTCGCAAAAACATTCCTTTCTACGGCTCAAACTTCATGATTTCTCATGAACAGTTTACTTCTAGCCTTGAAATGGACCAATGACCATATTGGCCATTTTGGGGCAACCCCAATGCCCCGGGAAAACCCTTCAGTAGAAGACAAATGCGCATTTTTGCCGAAACATGCTTTTCCCCAGCTCAAATTTCATGATTTTGGTTGACTAGTCTACTATTAGCCTTAAAACGGATCAATGACCGTATTGGCTATTCTGAAACAACCCAAATGCCCCGGAAGAACCCTTTAGGCGGGGCCAAAACGGATTTTCATCGAAACATGCCTTTCGACGGCTCAAACTTCAGGATTTTTCATGAATAGTCTACTTTTAGCCTTGAAATGGCATCGTTGTTGTAGAGCAGAATAGTCGGATATTATTGCGGTAATGGATAGATATTTTTTAAGCATCTATTTTGAAGAACTTGTAGTTTCTTTAGATTAGATTTACTGGTATGACCACATAAAATAATTAAACCCTGCAAATATGAATACATACAGCCATAATAATTGTTAAGGATTGCACGACTCGGTACAAATTTTCTTACACGATATATCAGGCCACATTGAGAAGACCTTTTCCCCCGTACATGCTATGTAAGATCTAAAACCAAGCCGAGATATTTGAAATTAGATACTTTCTCGATCTTTTTAGTCCCACTTAATGGATTATTGGAATGTGTTTTATGGTTTTTCTCGGTGAGTGAAATAGCATGTGCTTAGTCTTTCGCAAATTTAGAAACCGTAAATTAGTATCTAAAGTACCTAATAAGTCAATACAAGTCATCATTTATGTTGGCGATAATAGTTGACGACCTAAAATTTGGATAAAAGAGTGCTGTATCATCCTTTTAGGGGAAGATTTCCAATATCATTTAAGTACATTAGAAATAAAAGAGGTCCAATTTTGTTCCCTTGAGGATCTCCAGTGCAAAAAGTGCAGCTCCAGTGCATCTTGTAATGCTAAATATGCATGAATCATCTCCGAACTGTTACTCGCGATCAAATCAAAGAACTCAATATAATTATTGGAATGTTTTACATTCTATAATTTCTACTCGAAAACGATTGAATCCAAGACACGTATCAACTATAGAACAGTGTTGCCGGATTTATGATTTACTCATTTTATTTTTTATTTTTTACTAGTTGAACTCGGTGCGAGCCTTGCTACGCTTTCAACTAAATGAATGAAAATATAATAGAACTGGTGCTCTTATAGTTTTTTTTTTTGGAATAAGTTTTGTTCATATATTTGCTAATGTGTGTAATTTTAGCAAAATTTAACGTAAGTGTGTATTTTTAATTATACCCTCAGATCTTTAGTTTCTACCATGGTTTTTCTTTCTGTGTAGAAGCATTTCATTGACAATACATTTATCTTCAAAACATTCCGTATCCTGGCAGTTTGAAAGTAATTTTCTCTTGCATAATCTTAGATTAACTTCTTGTGCATAACGTAGCACTGAGAGTAACTCAAGCATCCCCCATTCTTGACTTAAGAAAGGGGTTTAAACTTCTATCAGAACATCCTGTTTTCCCCACGAAATTCACATTTTGTGTTTTAGTTGCCGGGATAATTCTCATGTTTGTTTGTCACGAACCACCATAGAAAAAAATCCTGCCTAAAAAACCCCCACATGCCCAATTAGGTTCCAGTTGCTTGAATAGTTCTCGAGTTATGCACAAATTCGTATTTCATTTGTATAGGAGCCCCCCGCCCCTTCCAGACTGGGAAGGAGTCACGAACCATTATAAGAACATTTTCCGGCCCCAAAAACTCTTGCACTCAAATTTTCATAACAGTAGCAATTAATAAATAAAAGAATTCTCATGTTTGGTTGAAATTTGTGTTTCTTTTGTATGATAGCGCTCTTTAAAGAGGGAGGCGGGGTCTCAAACCACCACACAAACACTTTTAGCCTTCAACAATTGCCACATGTCAAACTTGGTTCCATCTACTTGATTAGTTCTCGAGTTATGCAAAAAGATTCTGTCTCATTTGTATTAGAGCCATCCTTTTCTGACAGGGGAGGGGTCTCAAACCACTACAGGAACATTTATTGTTTTCAAAAACTTTCACATTCAAAATTTGGTTTC
Source organism: Aedes japonicus (assembly GCA_034211315.2). Classification (NCBI taxonomy): domain Eukaryota; kingdom Metazoa; phylum Arthropoda; class Insecta; order Diptera; family Culicidae; genus Aedes; species Aedes japonicus. The sequence continues at coordinate 201,939 of JASCZW010005264.1, forward strand.
CTTTGCTTGCTTGGTTCTCGAGGTATGCAGAAATTGGTGTTTCATTTGTTTGGGAACCCTCTCCCCCTTTCCAGACTGGGGAGAAGTCTCAAACCATCGTAAAAACCTTTTCCGGCCTCTAAAACCCCAACAAAATCACAACTGTAGGGATAACTCTCATGTTTGGTTTAAATTTGAGTTTGATTTGTATGAGACTCCCCCCCTACCAGAGAGACGGGGGATCTCGTACCACAGTAGCAAAATTCCTTGTCTTCAAAATTAATTCTCCAGTTATGCAGAAATTTCAGTTTCATTTGTATGAAAGCTCCCCCCCCCCTTCCTTCAAGAAAAGGGAGGGGTCTTAAGCCATCATAAAATCATTTCTTGCCTCCAAAAACTTTCATATGCTAAATTTGGTTTCTTTTGCTTGATTAGTTCTCGAGTTATGCAGAAAATTGTGTTTCATTTGTATGGAAGCTCCCCCTTCCAGAGATGGTAGGGGTCTCTTACTATTGTTAAAACCTTTCCCGGCCCCAAAAACTCGTGTATACCAAATTTCACGCCGATCGTTCAAGTAATTTTAGATTCTATAAGGTTCAGAAAGACAGACAAACAGACAGACATACAGAAATTCATTTTTATATTTACACTAAGGTCTTTTGTTACACCTTTTTTTACACGGTTTGTTTTCGGCGATAACTCCAGAATGGAATAACTTATGGCAAACATACTTTTGCATATAAAAACTAAAAAACGATCCATTAAAAAATTAATATCGTTCAATAAAAAACGCATTCATGACCCATAAAACTCTGGTCAATATCCATAATAAAATGGATTTGATCCGTAAAATTTATCAATGTGATCCATAATTTATATAAAATTTAGCAATAAAATGTCAAAAATGTACCGTTTTATATCTAGGAAATGATGGATAACATTGTACGGATGTACCAATAAACATGTTACAAAAGATCCAAAAATGGTTCACTATTTTTTCAAATTTGTGGTCCATAGAGATAAAAATTTTCGAAATGTGCTATGCTAATTTGAGTACAATTGTTAAGAAACTAACGCAAATTAGAATTTTTTATTGCGAGTACTATGGAGAAAGCAAATGTTTCTTTCGAACATCGGTTTACAGAAAAAAAAAAAAAAAAAAAAGTCCAGTAAGAATGTTCTTAATTAATTCATAAGTGATTGATAATATTTTGGCATGGTCAAACAGCTGCTCAATCAACAACGCTATATTGTACAATGTGACATCGTAGCAACCATTTGTTGTGCTTTTCTCCAAGTGCTAGAAATATCAATGTTGACTACTGAGCAGCTGTGGATGGAATAACTAAAGCGATAGAAAGCGGCCGATGATTTCGATATCCGAAATGTTAGCATACCCGAGCAGGAGAGAATAACATATACCTTAGGGGCTATTCAAAAACTACGGGGGTCTGACCAATTTCTCCATGCCAAAAAAAATTTACGGAGCAAAGTCTACGAGTAGGAGCCCCCTAAGAGAGTCTGAGATTTTCAAAAGTGAGACTACGTGGTTTATGAACAGGCCCTTATTTCGATCTTGATAGCAGGCTTTCGTATTTAAGAGTGCAGCATAAGAGGTAAAATACCTAAGAATTGCAAGCGAAATATCTCTCGAATAACAAAACTTGATATTTAGGATACCTGTGAGTACCTGAGAGGTACAATTTAGGTATTGTATTAACTCAATTTGGTATTCGCATATTCGTATTTTACATGTTATGCAGCGCTCTCAAATACCTAGGTCAGATATCAAGTTATTCGTTCCTACTCGGGTAGCGTCTCCAAGCAAACGACTGATTCAAGCGATTGCCCGGTATAATGCAAATGGAGGATGTTTTTTGTAGTTAGGTCCGACGAGCGATTGCCCGGCATAATGTGCGGTCGTAAAAGAACGTGAGGTCGCAAAAGTGAAAAATTGCGTATCTTCTCCAATGCAATCCTTCGTTTACAGCAATATTTAAACCACATAGCTAAAGGAACGGCCATGTTAATTAATCTGAGTAGTAGCCAAGGGGTGGATCACCAAATACACATTTCTCCTGTGCTATTTTTTGATTGTGTCTACAAGCGTTGCAATGTTCTCGGAGTTCCCGTACTGTGCCGAGAGTGCCGATGTGTTGACAGCCCAAATTGTTATTTTATACTGAAACTGGCAACCGGGAAATGCATATGACAAGGTTGCTGGTTTCTTATTTCTATATTCTTTACTGTCAAAAGTGTTCCTCGATGTGCCACACATGTGGTATGGATTGAAAATCGAAGTGCAGCAGTTATGAAATAATTCGTCTACTGAGGAGGCTGGCACACTGTTCTAAGCGACTTACCCTTGATAGTAGCGCAGTCAAGGATCGATTTCTCCGTAGCCAGCATTAAAAAAATTGAACTCAAAATTTGAATAACTCCGGAATAACTTATGGATCTAACCTATTATTTTAAATGTACAGAGTTGATTTGCTATGGATCACATTTAGAAATTTGTTGTTCATTATACATATCTATTATGGATCAGTGACAATTTGTTTATGAAACATTTTCAATACTTTATTGATCATATTCATATATTTTAGTTCACAAGGGTTGCATTCTATGGATCAATTTTACAAGTTTATGGAATGATATTGAACTTTTTATAGACCATTGGCAATAATTTTATGGGTAATTCGTACAATTTTGTAGATCATTCTCTAGATATATAACGGTATATTTTTGACATTTTATTGCTAAAATTGATATTAACTATGGATCACATTGCTTTATTTTAAGAATCATTTTCAATTCTTTATAGATTTTCATCCAAGCCTTATGGGTAATAAATACGTTTTTAATGGAACGAATTTCATTTTTTTATGGATCATTTCTTCAGTTTTAAGGTGCAAACTTAGGGCTGCCATAACTTATCGACCTATTTCGAATCACATTTTACGTTTTGGGCAAAAAGTAATGATATGACAGTTTTTCAAAATATTCACAATTTTTGGTGTAAATACTCAAAATTTTAAAAACTGTATTTTGACCATTTCATGGAAAGATAACACATGCAAACAAGCTCGAGGCAAATTAAATTGTTTATGCAGGTGAACTTATCAACTCTATTAAGTTTTTTCTTACAAGGTTTCATAGTAAAAGTGGAAAGTATCCCCCGTGTAAAAAAATCTTAGAGTATAGATTTAATTTAACTTATTTATAAGCACGTTGGAACGATTTAGAATATATTCAATTTAAAAAATCGAAAATCACCATCAAAAGGATCGATCTCGTAAACATCAATGCAAGATCGCCCAATCTTAGTTCGTATGTAAATAAAAGCAACTGTCATGGTCCCAAGGCTACACAGAAAAAAATAATGAATTATAACAGGCACGTAGCATTTTCCCTTGATTTATGTTAAACCAAAGCAAGCGTAAACAACGATATTGTTTGCAATTTTTCATACGCCATACAACATTGATGGAATTCTTTCATACAATATACGAGATTTAGGCGATATCCAGCTTTAATTTATACGAAATATCTCAGTAATTTCTGTCAAATCTAGCATTCCCTTTATGTGCATAAGATAACGCAGAAAATTCAATGTTTCTTTTTATCTATGTAGAAGTAAACTTTTCATGAAAAATAATGAAGTTTGAGCAGTTTAAAGGCATGTTTCGGTAAAAAATCCGTTTTTCCCTTCCTATAGGGTTCTTCAGGGGTATCCAGGCTATCTCAGAATTTCCAATACAGGGTGCGGCAGAAAATAATGCGAATTTTTTTTCTATTTCTTTCAAATCCCGTTATAAACTAATTCAAGCAATAATATTAACATTTTCGAGTGCAGTTATCGTTATAAAGTTCTTTTAAACAAATTTATTCAATGTGTCCTCCATTTTTTTAATAACATCCTCTAGCCGACGCCGGAAGCCAGAGCATGCCTTTCGGACGTAGTCCTCCGACATTGACTACCAGGTGCGTGTTATGGTTGACTTCAGGGTTGTCACACTAGGGTGTGATGTTTTGCAGGCTCGTGCTTCAACATATGCCCAAATCGAATAATCCAACGGATTAAGATCTGGACTGCTAAGAGGCCACAAATCCTTCGACCAAAACTTCATGTTATCGTTCATCCATTGTTGGGTTCGATTGGACGTATCACACGGCGTTCCATCCTGCTGTAGGACAACGTTTTGGTCCTCGGAGAAGTTGGCCTTCAACCAGGGAAGCACTTGGTCCTTTAAAATACCGATATACAGTTCGGTATTGATTTTAACTCCAGCATCAATGAAAACAGGTGGCATTTTCAAACCATTGGACGCCACCATGCCAAACATCATGACACCAGCCGGATGTTTAGTTTGAAATTTTAATTTCACTTTTTCCAGAACGTTCACCATTTTCTGCGGTGAAATGAACTGGTCCGTGCGGCTGTTGGCCACAGCATCGATGCTGAAAAAGCTTTTCGTCGGAGAACAGAATTATCATTTTTCCTTCTTCAACAAAGGAAAGCAATCTCTTGGAACGAGCCACTCGTAGTTCCTTGACCCGGTCCGTAATCAAATGGCGTTTCACTCTGGCTCTGGAAGATGCATGCAGGTCTTCATTGCAAGTTTGCTTATTGAACGCACCGGGTTGCGAACAATTTTTGCACGGACCGATTTGATCACGTTCGACGTGCGTGCAAACCTCGGACGTCCACTTCTCGGCTTCCGCTGTTTAGGACCATCCTGCAGGGACTTTTTTATGCGGTTGACTGTTGCCAAATGGTACCCTACCACCTTGGCAATCTCTTTCGGCTTCTTCTGGGCGAGCAACAAACTGGTGATCTCTTCTTTCGTGAACATTTTGACGAATTTGTTTTATTGTTTGGATAGAAAAATAGAAAGTTTGGATGCAACACTTGAAAGTAAACATAAACAAATACACTTTCGACAGAAATTAGTCACTAGCTACACGAATTAACCCAATACTCAAGTTTGAACATTTTCGCATTATTTTCTGCCGCACCCTGTATGGCCATTAATCCATTTCAAGAGTAGAAATCTAGACAAAATAGTCAAAAGGTCGAAAGGAACATTTGTAAACAATGACTTCTAGTGTATTTTTCTGAGATCTGCTTGGTCCCACAAACAAAATAGCATCAGAAACAGATACAGGGAGTAATTATTTTTCCGTTGGTAGTGGATCTAGATATTAGCAACCTGGCATTTTCAGGAAATTTACGTTTTAGGTCATTGTTTACAATACAATACAATATAATACATACAATTGTTACTTTCGACCTTTGGATGATTTTGTCTAGAAATAGACTACTCAACAAAAATCATGAAGCTTTAGTCATCGATAGGCATGTTTCGGTGAAAATCTGTATTTGTCTCCTCCTAAAGGTTTCCCCCAGGACATGCGGATTGTCCCGGAATAGCAAAATTGGTCTATTTCAAGGCTTCAAGGTTCATCTGTATCTGTCAATGTAATATGTTAACACCCAAAGAAAGGTCAACGTGCTTTCTATCTTCGTCCAAAGTACCAATTCTCCGAATGGCTGTGACATATTCTAAGACGAGCTTATCATCGCAACATTCCGTACAACAATGATGAGAAATTGAAATGATGACCTCTATTGAGTTGTACAACTAATCGTATCTCAGCATTGGCTTGGCAGCGACGGTGAAATAACAATTTCAATTCAATTAAACTAGCTGATGGTTATTGATTATATTTTCATGATGAACGGTTCCGTTGCTCTTCATTCCCAGTAGCAAGTACATAGCGGTCTGCCCAGTACATATTTCACGCTGTCTCCTATGTTATGAACTCTCAATCCGTCCACACCCCGGAGTGGTTCCCTCCGACTGCTCTTCATTACTGAAGAAATATATACCCTTCCCCACAGTTCGGAGATTCGTTCGATTCGTTTTCATTCCAATCTATCGAAGACGATCTGAATCAAATGCAATTTCCCCTTTTACTTCTTGTTCGTGCTCCGTCCCACCCAGTCCCTTCCAACAAAAACTGTTTTATCGGGTGTGAGATCGGAGAAAGAGATTCATTGTACAAATATATACAGACAAGGCGGACTACGGATTGAATGGGAAGTGCATTTCCCTGCCCTGGAGGGTTTTGAAAAGAAGGCACATTATTGCTGAAGAGGCAATCGAACGAGCTGAAGCACTGTGGAAGCAAGAAAAGAGCATTCCGAAACGATTCCGGATCAGATCATCCATGCATCGTCCGCATTCATCAATGACGGGGGTCCCTCTATGCAGAGGCACTGGAGAGGTTAACTCCATTCATTCACTTCGAACGATGATTGACGATTCTTACGAGCCGGGCTGGAGGATTTGGATTCGATTCTTACTCAAGTTGCGAGACTTGACCTACATCTTCCGTTCTGTTTCACACTGCTAATGGAACACGAAGTTTGCGTCGTCCGTCAATGAGAATCGATTATGTCTCAAATTACTGAGCTGAAGCCTTTCTCCGGCCAGAATGCAGCATCAGATCCGATGACATCATTCACTGGAGGAGGGTGATATGCAGCTTCTTCCTTGGCTCGGAGATGCGTGAAGAAGCAAAACTTGGCTTCCATTCAGATCCATGGGCGATGGAAATCTAGTTGGTGGTTCTTTCGTGACGATTGTGTACGTCTGGGATCTGCTCGGTTGGTCTCTTTTCATTCCCACTGCTGCGCTTGTTATTTATTGGATGAAACGTCTTGCCCTAGTTTTTATGGCAACAACTATCAAACGATACAAGGCATCATCGTCATTCATATACAGAGACTGTAGCTGATCCGGAGACAACCAGGCGGGAAAGAGCGAGGACAACGATGCGAAGACGGCGACTAGAAAGAATCTTTTCTCCTCTTGTTGTTCACGGGTGCGTGAAATGGAAAATGCTCAGCTGTTTTCGCGGTGTTACACTTCGAGGATATGCTGGTAGAAGTTGGAATGGTGGTTTTCATTTTAGTTTGAAAATTCCATAGTTATATAATATTGCGTAGCTCATTACATATCAATCTTTCCCGACTTGTTGCTAACTCATGCTGACCTGTTGCTAAGCAACAGGTTTAGATTAAGCATTACCAGTTAAACGATTACAAGTTATATTTTTTGCTGGTCATGTGTCTTCTCAATATCTTCTACTATGCCTAATTTCTCACCGGAGTTTTTTCATTACATAAGGTCTGTATCCGCAACAATCCGGACACCTCAAAACATGAATAAAACATAAATTTCGCATTATATTTCCGTCGTAGTTGTTTATTTCAGGTTCATGGGATGTGTTTTAATAATTCGTGAAGACAAAACATAGTTATTCGGTATTTGCATAAAATTTTCGAGCTTTGCGCTTAACTCCGTCCATTAGGGTTTGTACAGACTCTTCAGAAATCGTAGAAGCCGTCTTTGCCCAAATTTGCTGGAAGTGTTTGATGTGTTTGATTGCTTGCTTCTTTTCAGAAAGCTTCCGCTTCATCAGAGCCCAATATCTCTCGATTGGTGGTAGCTCTGGGCATTTTGGTGGGTTTGAGGTTTTTGGTACAATGTCCACTTGATTTGCTTGGTACCACTCCATCACAGTTTGAGCATAGTGGCATGATGCCAAATCGGGCCAGAACAAAGGTTTTTCTTTGTGACTTTTGATGAAGGGTAGCAATCGCTTTTCAGACACTCTGTCTGATAGATTTCCTTGTTGACGAAAGATTTACTCTTTTTGCCACACGTGCAAGTTGCTTGCCACACAAGGTATTTTTTTGGGAAATTTCGATGCCTTCTTCGTTCTGAAATGCTCAGCTGTAGCATTTCTGGCCATAGCAGAATAAAAAGCCAGCCCTGGAAGCTGCTTGAAATCCTCCAGGACATAAGTTTCATCGTGATTTTGCTGCCAAGTTCTGTTTGTCGCTGCGATTTGGAACTGCTTTTACTTTATACGACTTAAATCCCAAACGTTGTTTTGATTTTTGGACAAAACCAGGCGACATCCCTATTTTACGAGCCACCGTTCGAATGGAGAGATTTGGGTTTTTCGTTAATATCCTTTTCACCTTTCGGTCCCTGACAGGATCAGCAAACAGTCCAATGTTTTTGTCACTTCTCGGCTTCCTCTCCACCGTCAAACGTTTCGAAAATGATTTGAGCACATCGTGAACAGTGGATTTAGGCAAATCCAATGTTTTTGCAAGGCCCCGTATTGACAAGTCAGGATTTGCCGTACGCCCGTACAAAATTCGCTCGCGCACTTGTTTTTCTTTCGTCGCCATCTTGAATACTGAACATGAAATGTAAACATCAATCTTAGTCTTTTTCATCATGGACTCTCAGCTATACCACAGTGAAATTTTTCATTCCTATGTGCAATATTTCAAAATTTACAATGATTTGAAGGTGTCCGGATTAATGTGGATACAGATTTTACAACACTCTCAATCATCCTCATTTGGCAGTCGGCATGCAAAATCGTCAAAGAAAATATTGACAAAAAAAAATCAAAACGCAAAGCTCTAAACTGTGGATATTTTATAGAACAGTAAGATTTATTGTGATTTTCAATTACTAAATTTAAAAAAAAAATTGTTACCAAAATAGACTATAATTTAACAACCAAGTATGTTTGTATGTCGCAATGTTTTGCTCAGTTAGAGTGTATTTTGTTTAAAGTTGTTCGACGTTGCAAACACTTCCGTCTGTTTTGATGTTTAAAACCTAAATATGGAATATACTATCCCCAATATGTTGTGGGTTTCAAACATCTTAAGATTTCCCTCAGTTTAGGCACAGAGAACAGACATCTAGGCTAGAATATATATTACAAAAAAACTTGTGTAAGGATTCTAATTCAAATACATTAAAACACTACTGCCATCTCTCGGGTTGTTGCCAGTTGCTATTTGATCACGGCAGGCATGTTTGTTTATTTCTCGCACCTTACTGCTTTACGTACGACCAATGAAGCTTACTCATATTCGAGTAATGCTGTCTAAAAATTGAATAAAAATTGTTCCTTATTAATTTAATACAAAAAAACAAAACGCTTAATGGAGCAGGATTATCTTGAAAATTGATCTTACTTTTACTAGCTAGATAGGCTACGATAACACTACGGAATCCGTTGTAAATTGACAATGTGCCTAGGGTCTCGCCTTGAATTGTATTGGTGGGAGTGTATTTCGCGCTGTCATCGGTTGAACAAAACTGGTATGCATTTGCATCAAAACTGGATGAAACATTCCCAGTGGAACTCACGGAGGGGTGAATTGTGGTAACATTTTCCGTGTACATAGCACAAGTTGTAATCGATTGCCTGAAGTTAAAATTTTCTTGAAAACAGAAACTTGACGTTTACATACCCATGATCTTCTTCCCCAACACATTTTGCAGGTTCAGTTAAAACGACGGATTCGTCTGCTTGACGCTCATGTTTCGCATGTGGGTTCGATGTTATTTCCAGCCATTCCAAGAAATCCAAGAATCATTTTCAATAATTTTATTTCTGGCAGATCGTATTGCAGTACAGTATTGCACTTAGCATCTAAATACAATTTCTGAGGGTTGTTGTTTCGATCGTTGCTCAACTGCCGCGGGGAATGCAACCGGACAAAAGCCTATTTAGACACTAATTTAATTTTAATGAATCCCAGCATAATTGTCAGTACTTACCCCACATCCTTTCTACCAGGAACTCGAAAATCTTCAGGAGAAAAGTGGTCGGAGCTTATTTTTTTACCGTGAAAGCTTGAACTCCCTGCGAGGACAACATTTTCTGCAGTTCGGGCGACTCGCAGCAAGATACCCAGCGGCTGCACCTAAAATGATTTTTCAGTAGCATTAGGGGTGAATCCACAAAATTAAATGTGATACTTTCAAATCTGCATCCTTCACGGTTACTGGCTAAAACCAATTAATGGGTACTATAGTACTCACTTTCGCTATAATCGCCACTCCTCATTTAATGGGTAAACGTGAATAACCCATTAATGAGTTCGGGCCACTTCCGTAAAAAAATGGGTTTCTTTCGAAGCTCTTCCATTTTTCAAATAATCTGAAAATGGCGGTTTTGGAAATTGATTATTTTAAATTTATTTATTCATATATTTAGGAATCTTTTACATACTAACTGGACCAACTATCCACTTTTGCTCAACTTATTTGTTGAATTGTCTTTGTTGGCAGATTTCGGACCGGATTTATTTGATTCGAGACTCAACTGAATCGCAACGCACAAACGACTGAAGAGAGTTAAATAATTTTCATAACTATTTTTCACCCATTTTTTTCCTGCTAATAAGTTCTCACCGATGGGTATTTTTTTACCCATTTTGCCAAATCAAATTATACCCATTGTTTAAAATTTACGTGTGGTGTTGAAAAATGCGTATTTTTGCACCCATTAATGGGTTTAAGCCAGTAACCGTGTTGGGAAAACTGTAAAAAGATTTTCCCCGGGTAATACCTTGCCTATTTGCACACCAATAGAATTTACACTTACGGAACATGTCGTTTCCGGTAAACAATGTAATGCTAATTAAATTTTTTTGACATTTGGGCTACTAAGATGCGCGATGGTCGGTGACGTGAATACACGGTCGTTTGCAAAAACCCATTGATGGGTGAAAAAACAACCATTTTCGCTAGAAGTGCCACTCCCCATTTAATGGGTAAACTTGATTTACCCATTATGGGTAATATCAGTCTTTGTCATAAAATGGGTATTTATTCACCCATTGCAAACAAGCCAAAATGGGTGAAAAATTACCCATTTATGTATAAAGATTATTTAGCAGTTTGGTAAATAGTAAATTCATGGTATTCATGGTACTTAATGAAAACATAAAGTACGAAACAATAAGAAACAAAATTCTTTTACTAGTTTTTATTCATGCTTTTTCTGGTATAGCTATCAAAAAAATCAATATTTCTGCGTCCATCTTCTTTCTATGTTCCTGAGTGGTCCGTGCACACAAAGCGGTTGTTAACGCAAGTTTTAACAATCGACGATCTGTAAACATAATTTTGAAGCATTAGATTCTTATTTACAAAAAAATATCATTTGTCTTACTTGCGTTGATCGATTAGTGTATAGTTTCAAACATTATGTTAGGTTTTATAAAATTAAAAAATGAAACAAGCTACGCTTTCCACCAACAATGATGTACCGGATGCGCCTTTTTTTCACCCATTAATGTGTAAAAATATACCCATTTTTTTATTGTATGAGGTTTCCTCCAGTGGGTATTTTTTTACCCATTGCATGAATAAGAATTCCCTCATTTTATGACAGACGGGAATGCTATTTGAAAATGGGTTTTTTTTTTACCCATTAATGGGTTTTCGCAAACAACCGTGTAGGTGGTGATGGCCTCCACAGTATAGCCAGTTAAAATGATTATGAAATGGCAGTTAAATTTCAAACACTTTTTGAATTTGACTTGGATGTCTGTTCTCTGTGATATAGGTGTGGTCCTTTTTTAAGGATACTTTTTTAAGCATGTAATTTATATGTTGTGTTAAGGTAATTTTGGGTTGTCAGCAAAGTAATAACTAAGAAATTTTAATTATTTTACGATGTGTTGTTAATTTTGTTGTGCCAGCAACCGGACAGATGAGAAGAAAAAAAAAACGATTTCCGATTCCGTAACACTCTATTTGGTTTGTGTGTGTCGGGCAAGTAGAAAATATTCTCCCCTGGATTCGCGCGTACGAGTGGGCGGCTTTTTCCTTGGCGTAGATAAACTAGCCGCACTCTTAGTAGAATTTTTCTTTGCCTTCTTTGGTTTGACTTTCATCCGCCGTTTCTTCTTATACTGATCGTACCTCACCTGAGTCGTATCCTCGTTTGTGAGACACTGGAACTCCTCACTTCTGTTACTAGAATCACTTGAACTTTCTCTCTCACTATTGTTAATAGTTGCTTCTTCATCTTCCACTTCCTGAGATCGTCGTGTGACGCGACTTGAAGACGCTACTGGTGCTGTTGTTGCTCCTGCTGCTGCTGCTGCTGTTGTCCGGCTTCTACTCGGTCCCGGTTGAGGCTCCAGAATGATTGCGTTGCTACTAGACGAAACTCTGTTGGATCCTCCCGCTGGAACGTCACAGTTCCATTCCGGATTGGCCTACTTGGTGGACCTGCATCGTCGTCATCATCGTCGTCGTCACCATCATCGTCTGAATTATGTGACTTTGCGGAAGCTCCGCTAGTATTGTGACTATGAGTAGATCGTCGACTGGATGATGCTGTTCCACCACTGTGACTGCTACGATCATCGCGACGACTCTTTGGTGCTCCACTACCTCCAGATCCACCGGCACCTCTGCCAGCTCCGCTTCCTCCTGCTCGCTTGGCAGCATTTGCCTTACCACGCCTTCTTGCCGATTTCCAATTGTAGATGATTGGCTTGATATGGGCCTTCGAATAGCGTACTCAACCGCAAAGTCATCGAGTAGATCCTCGACCGCTTGTTTGTATTGTAGTTGCGTGAGTTCTGGAATATCAAATTCATATCTTTGCAGAAGTCCAACGGCGATTCGTAATTTCTTCCCAGTAAATCCTCTTTAATCGTTCTCAAATCCATTGGTGTATCGGCGATTTGCAGATAATCAGGATGCTGAAGAGTATCCACCGGCTTCCGGAATGGTTCTGAATCGTCACACTGACAATCGACACGACAGTCACCTTCGGGAACCAGTCAGCGAGATCTTCTTGAACTATTAGACAACAATAACAGTATCGAAAGAGATCCCGGTTCCGGACGGCCAACGACCCTGAGCGACAGGAAGCTCCTAAAGATGCTGATGAGGAAGACCGACACACTAAAAAGAGGCGTGTAAATTTAAGTCTACCTGGGTGCACATAAAAGGAGCCGACCATTTGACCGAAATTTGCGTACAAGACTATAAAAACTCGAAATATTAACTTACGTATCATGACGTAAAACTAAGTTAAGGAACACAAAACTATGTTTTCCACATGCAGCTATTGTTAATGCAAATATAAATGCTTCTTGATGTCAATTTTTTTTACAAGGATCTAGTTCTAGTTAACGTTAGAAGAAATAAAAATCCGGCTCTTCAAGGCCATATATTGTAGTGGTTAAAATTAGCTCTATCTTATCTTGTAGGATTCATTTTGTTCCTGAATCTCCAAATGCTTGTAAACATTTAAAGTAACATTGTGCCAAGCCCGGTCGTTGTTCTTTGCCAAATAATATTTTAAAGATGCTTGAACTTGAGGCCATGTTCAGATTGATAAACAGAATAAAAAAAAAACGAGAAATAAAAAAAAAATACGAGAAATGATATTTGCACTTGTGATTTGTCGTGACTCGTGAATCCGGCTGCGTTAAAAATACACTCTCAAAAATAATGAATGTTACGAGTGATGTAATCTTTGTTGCACGTAAATGCTTTGAGACTGAAATAAACGTGACTCAATTGTGTGTTCCATTTGATGTGTTGTTGTGTGTATAAACAATCCAATGCCCACCGTCCGGCAGTGATTTTCTGGAATAAAAAAGTTTGCAGTTAAACGAACTGATATCGACTCGACAAACATTTTTAGCCCGGGAATTGAAAGGTGATAGCTCTTTTCGGTTCCAGTGACCCATTTCAGAATGCCTGGTTGCTCACGTCTATTTGTGGGTAACTTTCACTTACAACAAAACCCGAATAAACACAGTACAAACATCAAATGAATATAGGTAATGTGCATATACTTCCATCATCAAATCTTATTGCTTTGAGGATGGCAAGTATTTAGCAGTATCGCTCAAATTCAGATAGATCTCACCGGATATTGTTGCTGTAAAGACTCGACAAAATATTTTCACATCATCCTTTTCGAATGGAACAGCCCAAATATAATTAGTACTTTGCGCACAAATGTAATACAATGAAAATCACAGGTTAAAAAAATCACATCCTAGAAGAAATATGTATAACTTGAAAAATCACAACCATGGCATTGTGCAACGAAAGAAAAAAAAAACTTCACAACTCTCCATCTGTACACCACGTGGTGAGTGCATCTGAAATTATATCCCAGCCACTCACTTTAGCTTCGTTCTTTACATCTGACCAGCAAATGGCCGTTTTCTACATTACACTGGTTTTCTTTTTACCCTTCTTACATCAATAGAAGGGTATTAAGATCGCTTGAAAACTCGACTTTTTATCCGAGGCCCACAGGGCCGAGTGTCATATACCATTCGACTCAGCTCGACGAACTGAGCACATGTCTGTGTGTATGTATGTGTGTGTGTGTGTGTGTGTGTGTGTGTGTGTGTGTGTGTGTGTGTGTGTGTATGTGTGTGTGTGCGTTACAAATAATGTCACATCGGTTTCTCAGCCATCTGTGAACCGATTTCAGTTCTGTTGACGGCAAATGGAAGCTACAACATTCCCATAGAACGCTATTGATTTTTTTTTCATTCGGACATTTCGTTACGAAGATATGAACGAAACAGTACTTGAAGGCCTATTATAATAGTAATCAAACAGTTTAGTCTCCGATTACATACTGAGCTATTTGTGTACCGATTTTAGTTTTGTTGGTGTCAAATCAAAGCTATGATATTTCCAAATAACTGGTCAAAATTTCATTATGATTGGATAATTCTTCATGGAGATATGACCAAAACAATACCTGAGAGCACATAATTGTGAGATGACAATATACTCGTTGCAGTGCAAAACCGAACAAAACCAATCACACCAATCGATGCCGCTTGCATTCTATTGTGTCGTATCTGGAGCGTTGTATAGCACATACAGCGGACTAGCCACACTATGCTACTGTATAGAATTAGAGCAGCATCGATTGGTTCGAGTGGCTGGTTTTCAACTGCAACGAGTATATTCGAAAATTACACAAAGTCTCCATTTACAATTTTCAACGAATATGTACTTATTTAAGCATCTTGAATCCATATCGATAATCAAAATTGAAGCTCAGGATTGAAGCTTTGTTAACGCCAAATTAAAGTTATAAAATTTCCAAATAAGTGTTCAAAATTTCATTATGTTAACTTCCCTTTTTTACCCTTCTTACATCAATAGAAGGGTATTAAGATCGCTTGAAAACTCGACTTTTTATCCGAGGCCCACAGGGCCGAGTGTCATATACCATTCGACTCAGCTCGACGAACTGAGCACATGTCTGTGTGTATGTATGTGTGTGTGTGTGTGTGTGTGTGTGTGTGTGTGTGTGTGTGTATGTGTGTGTGTGCGTTACAAATAATGTCACATCGGTTTCTCAGCCATCTGTGAACCGATTTCAGTTCTGTTGACGGCAAATGGAAGCTACAACATTCCCATAGAACGCTATTGATTTTTTTTTCATTCGGACATTTCGTTACGAAGATATGAACGAAACAGTACTTGAAGGCCTATTATAATAATAATCAAACAGTTTAGTCTCCGATTACATACTGAGCTATTTGTGTACCGATTTTAGTTTTGTTGGTGTCAAATCAAAGCTATGATATTTCCAAATAACTGGTCAAAATTTCATTATGATTGGATAATTCTTCATGGAGATATGACCAAAACAATACCTGAGAGCACATAATTGTGAGATGACAATATACTCGTTGCAGTGCAAACCGAACAAGACCAATCACACCAATCGATGCCGCTTGCATTCTATTGTGTCGCATCTGGAGCGTTGTATAGCACATACAGCGGACTAGCCACACTATGTGACTGTATAGAATTAGAGCAGCATCGATTGGCTCGAGTGGTTTGGTTTTGAACTGCAACGAGTATATTCGAAAATTACACAAAGTCTCCATTTACTATTTTCAACGAATATGTACTTATTAAGCATCTTGAATCCATATCGATAATCATAATTGACACTTAGGATTGTCTAATAATGCATTCTATGGACTAATTGTATGAAATTTCTAATATTCATGTAATTTCCCCTTCTATATAAATAACATAAACAGGTCATTAAAGGTTAATAATGGTAATATTTTAATCACATCGATGAACAATCCGTCCAGGATTGACAAATAGTTCATTCTAAAAACTGAATGTATGACATATCGAATATTCTTGGATCTTCCTGGAATTTCTAATGAAAATATGTATCCAGTACAATATTGGCCACATTTGAGTTCGTAATTCTGATGAAATGTAAGAAGGGTTCAGTCTCACCATCGGTGGATTAATGCGGGTTTTTCTCTCTGCACACACTGCCAACAATCCTTCCTCTTCTCGATTCTGCAAGCCGAGACTAAGCTTTGCGTCTTTCATCACTTTCCCTTACGATAGGATACGATTGGCAGATCTCGAAGATGTGAATACATCTGTGACAATTCGGCCATGTCCATCGATTGTTATGGCAACTGTAGTTCTTGCACTGTCCTGGCGTCGTTTATGAGGAATTTGTTGCTCTCATTCCTGGCACCGGTGATAGGAAGATTGCAGATACAAGAACCACTATATAACATCCTCAATCCGGTTGCAAATGCAGCATGCAGAGCTTGAACGCATGCACAATCTAGACAGTTCGTTTCAGATGCTCACAAGCACAATACTCAGGATTATCAAAACCATTTCCAACCCGATAAATCTGCTCGCTCAGACCGGTAATAAAACCCCAGCTTGGTAATAGCAATAATCATTATGCAACTAGCGATTTGAAATTGGTTTACAGTTGTAGAACCCCTAGGTCCGAAGTACACCTTGCAGTCTGCACCTTGCCATAATTCTTGCGCTTTCTGGTACCTTTTGGTACTAGTATCTTTGGTGTTGTTTCGATTCGCTATGTGATTTTGACACAATTTTGTGTGTTGGTGTGAACTACTTTGTTAGGAGCAACTCATTTAGCTTGGAACCGGTGTGCTAGAACTTCCAAAAAAATATATTTTCTTCATAACTATCCACCAGCTGGTAATCGCGTGGCTTCTCCGACTAGGCTAACATTTTATTCCTTTTGCAGTTAATTTGACTAAAAAGATAGGATCAAATTAGGATCTTAAATCACCTAAAACTATAAAGTTTATTCCTGTACAACTTATCAAAGCGAAACTCCAGTCAACAACATACAATACTATAAAAACACAATAGACATTCGTTGGTGTTTCACCTCAATCTGAATAGCCTCCACATTTTTAGATTAAGATGCCCGTAGGGCCCCACTCAAGACGAGAACAATGACTTTGGACGTCAAATTGTCTCAATTATTGTACGTCAACACTCCCACAAACACTGACTATCAGGTATTGTTGTAGATTTTGTTTTGATTCACTGTGAAACGTCACAGTTTAAAGTGATTGTTTACTTTTTGAGCGGGGCCCTTCTGCCACGTTGTTATAGAATTTGTATTCAATGCAAAAAACGTCGAATGTCTTAATTTGCTAGCCCATCGTTTACCTCTCTCCCCCTCAATCAGTTTCGAATCTGTTTAAATTGAGCTGTTTGAGAAACTATCGTCATCCGCCCGACCGACCGACCGACCGACCGTCCGTCTGGAATTTGATGACGTAGCATAAAACTGACCCGCGGGGAGAACGTGTGGCCTGGCTGGCAGTAGCGCATTGTTGTCTGTATGTTGTCGTTCGAAGAATGTGTTTTCAGCTTTCGAAGCATTTTGTTTTTGTTGACCGTTCCACCCGGTTCCCGTTCTGTGTACGCTGATGTCAGTGAAATCAGCGGAATTTAGTTTCCGCTGCCGCCGTGGAATGCCACCGGGGATTGTTCTGGCGCTTGTTGTGTGGTACAGATGGGGCCAAATTTTGGCGTGTTCGGTATTGACGATTTGACAACAAGTTAAGTGACATGTAAAAGGTTGATTTCGAGAAATGAGGTGAAATTTGAGGTAAAATCTCATAATTCACAAGGTGGTTAAGCCCAGAAAAGGGTAGTTTAGTTATGTACGTTGCACGTTACTCATTGTATGGGCTTCTAAACTAGATGTATCATGACAATTTATAGTGTCTATGGAATAATTGACTATGTTCAAGGTCGACGAAGTTTTGCAAATATTTGTTTTAATGTCATTGCGAAGGGGCAAATATTGACAACATAGCGTCAATCATGTTGTTCAAAACACGCTTACTCTGTGAGAAATAATTTTAATTCTATATCACAGTGTTTCCCCTAGCGTTTCCTTTTTTAACAGCTCTTTCTTAACATATGCCAAACAAACTGCCATTTTGTCGTTTCTGGGCTTAGTTCAAAGAGAATTTTTGAAGGAAATATCTTCTCATCAACATGAGACCCTAGGAGTGGACAGCAATTTCTGCTATAAGCAAAGATATGAAGCGAAAGTAATGATAGTTCCGTTAGTGTACGGCAGGCTGTGGAAATTGAATAGAACCAGTTGAAACTGAGCGGAAGGCTACAATAATACCGGTAGTTTAGAAATTGTATTTTCAAAAGCTATGATTGGAAATTGATTTTTTCTGTCACATGTAGACTTTAGGAAGAGTAAACAAAAATTGTGGCTCGTCTCTGGAACCCGAGGTTCATGGTTTGAATTCCGATTGCAACTTTTTTCTGCGAGAAAAATTTTCATACGGTCGGTATACAAACTTCTTTCCATTACAGAATCGTATGAAATTTGCAATAATATCTTCTCGCAAATTTCCATACGATATTCCTATGAATTCCTCTCGATTTGTTCGCTCAACAGTCTCATGAGAAGATATTTCCTTCAAAACATTATAATTAATTACGTATTTCATGCTTGGAACAATAAAACAAAATTATTAGAATACAGTCAAACAATTTCTTAAGACATTTTGACCAAATTAAAATAACAGCAGTACACGATCCCAAAATGTTAAGCTTATAGAGTAATGATGGAGACTCTGAAAACAATTTTATTATTTGACCATGGTTGTAGCATTATTATGAATAACATCATGTTTATTTAAAATAGAAAATGTCTGAATATCACACAATATTAGCAAAGGTATGACTAGGTTGCAGCATAGCAACTGGAGCCAGCAATGGATTTCACCTAGTAAGGCGGTGCATCCGAAGCAAAATAACCTGCTTCCACGAAAAAAAAACCCGACAATGTTTTAATTTCAGCGTGCACAGATAAAAAGAAACATTGAATTTTCTGCGTTATCTAATGCACATATAGGGAATGCTAGATTTGGCAGAAAATAATGGGATATTTTATGTAAATTTAAGCGAAATAACGCCTGAATCAAGCCTGTTGTTTAAAAGATTGCAAACAGTGTTGTATGGCTTATCAAAGACTACAACCAATCACGTTGTTTACGCCTCCTTTGGCTTGGCATTAAACGAGGGAAAATTTTACGCGCTTTTTAAAATTATTATTTTTTTCTGTGTGGACTTTTTCACGTAGACAACATCTCAGCAAGCTAAGCTGTCAAAATAATGTCAACGTTGTAAGTTGTATCTATTGTTGCTCGTTTACGTTTTGTCTGTTGTTGCTCGTTTTCGTTGTGTACGTCATACAAAGCAGAAAGATCGCTTTCTGTGGTGTTTCACATCAAAACAAATAACCAAAACAAATGATTAGACTTTTATTTGACAGCTGACAGCGGGCACAAATCGATTTGGGCCCAGGACATCCTGTCTACTGTCAATCACTGCTATTGATATAGGCTTGTCAATGGCCTGATTTTGCCAGGTCAACAGTTCGTTTGATTGGAATTTCTCTATCTTACCATGGCATATTCTGATAATTTGACAGCCAAGATGGATAAGAAATAGTTTTAGTTTTCGCCCTTATATTATTCTAATAGTACGTTCGCACTATAGCTTATATTACGTGATATAGAGTGTCTTGATATCAAATGACATGTACATTATTTCCAGTGAAAATTAGATGTATAGTTGCTGATATCAAGATACTCTATATCACGTAATATAAGCTGTAGTGGGAACGTACTATGAAGCGCAGACACCATCTGACAAGCTTATGCTTGATACAGTAGGAATTTTTAACATACCACAGAGATCTTCCATTATTTACCGTATTCGTGATAATGTTTGCACCATTAAGTTATGCCAAAATTTAAAAAAAATCAAAAATTTAGGTATGGATTTTTTTTATTCAAAAGGGGGATGTTTCTAAGTCTTAAACTAAAGCCTGTCCACGGTAAATTTTGGACACTTTTCTTTCAGTGTAGATTTTGAATTATTTCACGGATCGCTGAAAAGTTTCAGCTATTATATAAGTGAATTGTTACTTATATAATAGCTGAAACTTTTCACCCTACAACATGTTTAACGTATGCATTAAGAAACTGGTTTTTTCTGATGGTGATAAAAAAAAAGCTAAGTCAGATAATTGCTTTTGATAAATTTCCCATAAAAGGTAATTATTTAAGCTTAATTGCCAACAAATTCTACGCCCTTGCGAGCGGCCTTCCGGCATTTAACCGGTACATTCGCCATGACGGACGAAAACATGCTTATAGGCATGTTTTTGAGTTCTTTCTTCATTGATTAATAACAATTCCTCCTCAGTTTTCACGACAAATTGTTGGAGTAGACCTTACGCTTCAGGTTGGTCCAGAAATTCTCGATGGGACGCAACTGGGGACGTTGGGCGAGTTCGCCGACTTGGGTTCCACATCAATATTGAGCCGCTCCATCTCCTCCAACGATCACTTCAAGTAGTAACCGACGCTAAATCCGGTCAGAACACCGTGTCTTCGCTCTTATGGTATTTTTTGATGACCGACGCAACTTCTGGCAGGCATTTCGTACTATAAATTTCCCCGTTCACGACCAGTCCAGAGCGAAAGAAGAACGGCTTTGACATCCCCTTCTCGCTGAATGTCAGCCACAGCAGCACCTTCTTATGGAACTTGGTGTGTGAAATGAACTTCATCTCGGAGCTCACTTCCTTGGTGGGGGATGTAAAATACGAAGTGCCCTGCCAGTCGTTGGCATCCAGGGTGAGATAGGTCTCTTCGCTCATCACCACCGCCACGTTGTGATTCGCCGTGAAAATCGTGTTGACCATCTTATTCAGCCGCTGCCGCTGCGTCATTGCCTGCAGCTCCGAAGCCAGTGGACGTGACTTCCGCTTCCTGACATGCATGATCATGATCGCCAGGTACCTTTTCACTGTTTTGCAGGTTGAACCGACCTCTTTTCCCTCGGTCTTCCTCTTCAGCATTCTTTGGAGCTTCTTGTCGCTCAGGGTCGTCGGCCATCTGGAACCGGGATTTTTTCGATGCTCTGATTGTTGCCTAATAGTGCCAAGACGTTGTAGATGCTGGAACGGACGTATCCGGCGTCCACAAAGTGCCACACGATTTCCGTTTTCGATGCGGTGGGGTACCGTTCTTTGAACGCGCACACTCCTGTTTTTGCTTCACTGTTTTTGCCATCACGGTTAGAGTTTGACTGATAGAGCTGTCAAATTTTGTCTGCTGACTCATGGGTTACTATGATTGATGCTAGATGAGTAGTTTCATCAAAGCGGGTGAAGGTAAACCCATGAAAAATCGGCATTTTTTTAAATGCAAACGTTACATTCTTATTACATTCAGTAAATGACGTCGAATCAAATGGAAGTGCGCAAACGCATTTTGAACGAACGTCACGCGATCTTGCCAAGAAACATACCGAAAAGTACCGTGTTTTGTGTTTGCAAATCATTTGACCAGTGCTTGACTGTGGATCGGAAGGTTGGAAGTGGAACAAATCGAAAAATGTGCTCCAACAAATGGACAAGAAGGTGGTAGCCATTATTGGGAAAAATCCCAATCTTTCTGTGTGAAATGTGGCTCGCAAAGTTCCGAAGTCAAAATTATACGTGGAAAAAGTGAAGCAGAGGCGGAACTGAAAGCGTGCAAAGTATAAAAAGGTCCCAATCGTGATGACAAGCAAAATTGTGCTTCAAAAAGTCGTGCTAGGGAGCATTACACCATATTTTTGCAAACATTTTCTTGTTTTATAATGGACGACGAAGTTTTTAAACAGCTTCCGGATCTGGCTTTTTGTATCGCAATGCAAAGGAACGCAGTAGCCGAACATATCCGGACAAGGAAGGTATCCATATTTTCGCAGAATCATTTGATTTGGCAGGCCATATGTAGTTGTGGTCGAAAATCTAAAAGTTTCATCCCGACTGGCTCTAGAAATAAGGATGTGTACGAAAAAGATTGTCTGCAAAAGTGGTTGCTATCGTTTATCAGAAGCCAAGACTCTCCAGATCTGTTTTGGCTTGATTATCTGTCTCTTGTCTATATGCAAATTCCGTCCTGGAATGGTATAAGGTACAAGATGTCAAATACGTGCCAAAACAGCCAATCCACCAAACTGTCCAGAACTTTACCCAATAGAGAAGTACTGGGCTCTAGTTAAGCGGAAACTCTCGAAACTAAGAAGAAAGCAAATGGTACCGATGATTTCAACAGAAGATAGAGAATCGTTACGACGGGCGTATCTGAGGATACCGTACGGAACCGATGGCAAATGTACCACAGAAAGTTCGAGAATTTTACAGAAAGACGCCCGAACATCTTAATCAACTGTTTCTAATGTAGATATAAATCTATTATTGTGAATAAAAAATCGGTTTTGTGGAATTGTGTTTAATTTTTTTGCTGTAATTATTATGTTGTTCGAGATTTAACGTGGACAGGCTTCATGTTATCATCAATCGAGTTTCCACTTGCTGCAATTAAGGCCTTCACACGCTTCCGGAACGCATGGCAGGTCCTATTAATGTAACCTGGATTCATGTCCCTCCAGTATCCGATCAGGCGCATAACCCTTGCCATACTACCAACAATCAATATGCAACTAGCGATTTGAAATTGGTTCACTGTTGTAGAACCCCTTGGTCCGAATTACACCTTGAAGCCAGCACCTTGTTATACATATTTGCGCCTTTGTTTTGATTTGCTGTGTTATTTTGACAGAGTATTTGAGAGTGTGTTCATGTGAGTTCATTATAAGGGGTGCATTATTGAGCTTGGGACCGAGCTTGGGACGATGTTCTAGTACTGACTGAGCCAAGAAAAAAATCGTTTTTGTATGGGACCTACTGGTCTTAGAGTTAGTCTATGATACTACCCCATGCAGGGTAGGCAAGGGGGGAAATCCTACCGTTATTCTACCGTTCAAATGCCCTCCGCTTGTTTTCAAACATGTATCTTTCAATTTCAAAGCCTGCCGTTGCCCTATACGGAACTATCAATACACTTTCTCTTCATGTCTATTCGTTCTAGCAATAAATTACTGTCCTAGCGCTTCGCATAGAGATGAGAAATTATCTGCTTCTGCAAAACTTCATCAATCTCCTATGCCAAATCTCCAGGCTCTCAGCAGAAGAACAAGCCAATGCGCTCTCCGTATCCTGCCGATGCTGTTCTAGTTTGAAGAGCTTGTTGCCATAGACTCTGATTACAATAACGTGGCCATCTATACCGATCACCTTACATCCGCCATTGGTAAACTCACGGTGTGTCCCTTCTTCACAATTTGGCTCACATAAAGTAAGTTTGCGGTGAGCTTTGGTAACAGCTGAACATCTTTCATCGGAATTGTGGCTTGCTGACACACCGTGGCTACAGTACCGTTGAGCCCATTGCTACTACCTTCATGCTGCGACCGTTTGTGGCTACCACTGTGCCGGCAGAACGCTTCATGTTCTTCAGCAGGTTTTCGTTTCGGGTCATGTGCATGCTCGCTTCCCGAATCGCGTAGTTCACCGGATCAAGAATTAGATTGATTTTCGCCCTTGCCTTTCGATCCTTGTCTTCATTGACGGCTTCGTATTTCCCATCGTCCTTCTTCTTCGGATTGACGACGCAAAAGAGGTCTTCTAGCTTCAGCAAAGTTTCTACGGCAAACTTCCAGATGGCCCAATTCTCTCGTCGTGTGAGTCGGTTGATTCCGGGAGCACATTAAAGGGCGAACACGAAATTATTGCAACACATTCAACAGGGCATAACTTTTTTACCATTGGGTAAAAATCAACCAAATTTTGCACACTTTCTCATTGATGTGTATTGTTTACATGCTGTCAAACTCGAAGTCGTGTTTTTCGATTCAACGAAAATGGAGGTGAACCAACGCGAGTCGAGAGAACAAATTCTTTCCAAACACCTGGAATTTCCTGACCTGTCGCACCGGCAGTTGGGAAAAATGTTGAACATTCATCATTCAACCGTCTCCAGAGTGTTGAAGCGGTTCCAGGAGCGGTTGACGTTGGACCACGGCAAAGGAGCTGGAAGAAAACTGGGACCGGAGAACAAAAAGACGGAGGAAAAGGTGAAGCGGATGATTAAAGCAAATCCAAACGTCTCAAGCAGTGATTTGGCTAAAAAGATCGGCATGTCGCAGAGCTACGTCCAGAATGCAAATAAGAGAGCTGGACTACATACATACAAGGTACAGAACTTCCCAAACCGCGATGAGCAGCAACAATCGACGGCTAAAACTCGGGCACGGAAGGTCTACGAGAAGATGCTGACAAAATATGGCTGCTGTGTGATGGACGACGAAACGTATATAAAAGCCGATCTTAAGCAAATTCCGGGGTTGGAGTTTTTCACCGGCAAGAGCAAGTTCTATGTGGACGACAAATTTAAGAAGAAGAAAATGTCGAAGTTCGCCTCCAAATATCTGATTTGGCAGGCCATCTGCTCTTGCGGATTGAGGAGTGAGCCTTTCGTGACAAAGGGCACAGTAAATGGCGAGATCTACAAATCTGAGTGCCTCGAGAAGCGCCTTTTGCCGTTCTTGCAGCAGCACGACGAAGCTCCACTATTTTGGCCAGATTTGGCATCATGCCACTATTCTAAAAGTGTCCTGGAGTGGTATAAGGCCAATTCTGTCCATTTTGTTCCAAAGGACATGAATCCGCCAAACTGTCCGGAGCTGCACCCGCTGGAGCAGTTCTGGGCAATGATGAAGCGGGAACTTCGGAAGAGCAAGAAGACAGTCAAAGGCGAGAAGGACATGTTAAGAAAATGGAAAAAAAACTGAGAAACTGTTACCGGATGACACTGTAAAGACTTTGATGGAGGGCATCAAGCGAAAATGCGTTCAATTTTACACTCAAGGCTCCATCAATTAACTTTTCTTTTGTTTTTTTAAGTAAATATATGTATAAAACTATCCTAAAATTTTGGTTTGATTCTAAACATTATAAGAAAATTGGCATGACATTTTCGGTGTCGCAATAATTTCGTGTTCGCCCTTTAAGAATGACTTCTGTAACCACAATTAGTTAAAATGAGAGCGCTATGCACAACTGAAATGTCAGCGCAAATAACGACGACCGGTACGGTTGCTCTAAGGAACTCCAACTCTATACGGTATAGATTGTTTAATTCAGCCAGTTAGGCAACTTCTAGACACGACCTACTTACAATTCCGATCATTCCCCAAACGCTCTCGATCGCCCGATTTCTTCGAAAGATGTCCACCTCAAGGTCCGTTGGATTACGATCGGCCCATCGTTTTTCAAGAGTTATTTCGCGCCCTTACACTCGACACTCGACGCCACGGCACACTTGTGCTCATTGCTGAAACTGAGCACGTTGTCCACCCTGAACACAAAAAAAAATCAACATAATGCTGGTACACATAATAGAGTCACATGTGCGGATTATGCTAATAACATGTGATAGAAGCCTTGGCTCTTTCACACCCGATGAGTTAGGTGGGGGATTGTCCGCACTTGCGAGAACGAAAATAGATTCAACCGAGTGATAAACCATTCTGTTTGCTTTGCCTCCGGTTTGTTGGGCACAATTTTGCCGAGCCGATCGAGTGTAAGCCAGTTAAATGTTTCGACCGATTCACGCGGTATGGCGTGAATAAATTATGTCACTCTTTGATGGGAGTACCCATTTTTCTAAAACCCCCCCCGACCTAGCGATTCCGTGGAAATGACTGAAAAATGATTCGGTGACAACGGTTTTGCTACTTCTAACTCGGTCAGCGGAAAAGTCGGTTTGTCAAGTAACAAGGCGACCTTGTCAGCATAACAATCGGACTGCGCATACTCACTTAAATGATCCCCGCTCGCTAGCTGACGTCATACGCCTTGGTCGTGCATCACTTCCCCAGGGGAAAACAAAGCATTTGTCGGCGTTATTCATGATAATCCTGTCTGGATCGAATCAGAAACACGCTGAATAATTCAAGCTCCAAAAAATGATTGTTTACGAGAATTTGCGTATAAATACGTCGGTTCTTCCACCAAACTTCGTAGCGGTTGAGGGATCTCAAAGACCGGTTCGACAAATCGGCTCATTAACGAACATAATTGAAAGAGGAAGACGAGGGAACCGGATTGGCAAACAGGTATAATTTTTCGCGGTCACAGGTATAAAGAATTCCTCTCTCAGCGAAGCGCCTTCACATTCAGGGTCGCCTATGAACTATGGGAATGGAGGTGAAAAATTGATACCTCAACCTTTCTTCCGCGGATTCATCATACCCCGGAATCCAACCCGAATTAGGCAGCGGGGCAAATTTAGAAATGAAATGAACAATCGGTTAAAATCGCGCGTTAACCCAAACATATGCCCAACGGCAATCATTGTGAAAGTCGCGCGTGGCGATCGGTTGGTCGCGTAAACGTAAACATTCCACCGACGCAGTTTTCTAGCACGGCGCCAACCGAACGTGGCCAGAAAATCAAACCTTCCCTCAATTCGGTTCCAGCCAACCGGATGAATCCAAGTAGGCAAAGAAGGTTTGACGAAAACTTAACGCCACGCCATCTTCGATCGCTTCCGGTTCCATCGCATCAGCTGATCTCCAAAGCCGAGCCGGTGCGCGATGTAAATAAAACATTTTGCTAAAAAATATTGGTATTGGGTGCTGAAAGCTTGATGATTAGTTTTTATAGGCTAACTGGCAGGAGGGAGAAAAAAAGAAAATAACCGACCAACGATGCTGCTACATTAGGTTCATTCTCACCCACCACCACCGCCATCATCGCCATCATTTCGGTAACCTATAGTGAGATCGTAGCAAACGTTTTCTTTTCGGCTTGATGTGTGAACGAAAGGTAAATAAACAGTAAGGAAATTAATGTGAGGAAGTTGATTGGTAGAAAAAATAATTGAAATAATAAAAAGCGGATTTTGGAAATCGAAAAATATGTGTGCCACGTGAGTGGGAAACGATGTGTTATTATTTGGAAAATTGTTATCCGAGCATAATGGGTGCTAAATGGCTGGCCCTTCGCCCCTTTGGTCAGTTACGGTTGTTCAGAGTGATCAGAGGAAATATCGCCTAATTGATGGAACTTCGATTTTCTAATGGCGGGCTCCTCTCACCGGATCCAACACTCAATATTGTCTATTCATTTTTTTTTAAATTCTTACAGTACGTTTTCATTTACATATCTTAAAAAAACTGCAGACGATGGCTCAATGGGGTTGTAGGATTTGTTGACGTAGAACTACTAGAAAGCTGTGTTCTCATTATTCTTATCAGTTATCATAATAATCAGTATTTCTTTCAGAGAGAGCGTTATGGGATTGTTCTAAAATTCATCATAAATTACTCTCCTTGTTGCTTACGCAACGATGGAAACGCTTTTCCACTTTTCAGGTTAACTTTCTCTCTTTTAAAGCTTTAAGGTTAACTTCCGATTATGTTACGAGTTATCGTTGCTCGGTCAGGTCTCTGCCGGGGCAGCAACGAATCTAATAGCGCGTACCTTCTTTTTCCCATCTTGTTCATATGATTTCATGAACTACTCTCTTTCCTCTACTCTAACATTTTTAGTTTTAGCTTAATAACTTCCAAATATATCAAAATCATTACCTCTAGCTCAATCACTGACACAAAATCCAAATTGTAAACTGGATTAAACTGCAAACTAATTTAATTTTCTTTTATTAAAAAAACAAAGCAATCGCTGATTCAAGTATGCCTGATGGCAACCGCTGGTCTCATCCCAAGTAACATTGCCAAAACGATCCAGCTTTTTTAAGTTTTACTAAAGTTTTATGAAAGCCACTAGAAATCAATTCGGTTTTGTTATGGCAGCAAGAGATGCCAATGGGTTTCAAATTTTAGTCAGGTTTATAAGAACCTACACAGCTTCTTTACAACGATCTTAAAACATTGACTTCTAAAATTCCTTTAACTCCTATCAAAAGTTTTATTTTGACTTTGTAAACTCATAAAATGCTGTTATGAAATGCCGTTTTAGGACTCATTCATATTATCTCATTATAGTCAGTTGAAAAAGCATTTTAAAACCATTTTGCTTCCAGTAAATGCATTAAACGGCTAATTGGCATTGAAGAAAAAGCTGCCAAGCGACCAGATAGTTTTATAGTAGCCATTGCTAAGAGAATCCCGCAATTTGCTGGCTATGATACCTGGCAATTCCGAATGAAGATGTTCCTGCAAGCTTCAAATGTTTGGAATGTGATTTCCGAGGAGCCCCCAGCGGCAGCGGATCAAGAAGCGAAATATCAAGAATCGGATTGAAAGGCCAAGTCAGTTCTGGTGAGTTTCATTACGGACGAATATCTCGGGTGCATCTATGACAAGGACACCGCGAAGACGCGATTGATCGACGAGAAGTCCAAGCGAAACGAGCGGTCACAGAACACGGAGGAACGGCTGGTTTCATTCGCCGAAGAAAAGCAAAAGAAGGCCAACAACAAGTTCAACGGAAAGTTCCACGTTTGCTGAAAGCGAGGCCATATGAAGAAGGATTGCAGAAGAAACAAAGGACCATCTTCAAGCTTGATTCCGGTTCCAGTGACCATCTCGTGAATACCAAGAAGTGCTTTGCAACCCTAAGCGGATTGAAGCAGCCGGAACGAATCTATGTCACAAACGATCGGCAATCGTTGACGGCCAATCAAATAGGAGTTGTCACTGGAATCAGCAACCGTAGAGTGCTAATGCAGTGCAGGCCAAAGGCGTGCTATTTGTTCCTGATCTGAGGGACAACCTCATGTCGGTCAAGAAGTTGACAAAGGCAAGCGTTGAAGTTACATATGGAAGCAAAATGGCAACACTAAAAAGGGATGGAGCTGTTATTGCCTCCGGTCCCGTGCGAGGCAACCTTTGTGAACTGGAAGTGCAGGTCAGCAAATCTGTGCAGATCAGATATGACTAATTTGTGGCATCGTCAACTTGGCCACCTTAATGAGAACGGCAGGAAGACAATTGTCCGTGAGCAGCTGGTACATGGAGTGAAGGTAAATGTTAGCAAACTCGATTTTTGCATCCAGGGAAAACAATGCCGGGAGTGATACAACGGCACACGAGAAAGAGGCACTCGCGTGTTGAATCCATTTGGACGTATGCGGTCCGATTGAGCCACGTACATGGGATGGCTACCTTTACATTGTATCCTTCGTCGATGGCCATTCTCATTTTACGATGGTGTTTCTGCTGAAACGGGAGTCGGAGGTATTCTCGAAGTTTTCGAGAATTCGAGGCCATGGCAACTGCTGCGACGGGCGTACCTTTTTCCAAGCTAACGGTTGACTACGGCCGGGAATATTGTTCGGGAAACCAACACGGATTCTGCAAAGCGAAAGGAATACAGATAGAGCCAACAGGCGCGTATTCCCGCCGGCAAAATGGAGTTGCGGAGAGGTTTAACCGCACTCTTGTTGAACAGCTTCGGACGATGTTGAGTGACTCGAAACTACCGAAGTCCATGTTGGGAGAAGCTGCTGATTACTCGTGACATCAAATTTAACGAAGGTTGCTTCCCATATGCTAAGGAATGCCATAATCAAAGGGAAGACAGATTCGTTGTTTCTGTAATGTACGAGCAAATAGGGGAAGATGCAGACCAAATCGCGCAGATTGTTGCATTAGATGAGACGGTTAAAGAGATCATGGTTTCCGAGCCGAAAGACAACGCTGAAATCGAATAGGAAGATGAGCCTACAGCGCTCTCTCCGCAACTTGAACGTGGCGAAGATTCCGGCCTACCAGGCGATCTGTCCACGAGGCGCAGCAAACGGGAGCGTAACTTTCCGGATGCGCCAGGCAGTTATGGCGATATAGCAGCCTGTAACAATTCGGATGGCTGGATGATGGCGGTTTAAGACGAACTACGATCGATGGAATCCAACAACGTGTGGAAGTTCACGAAGCGACCCGATAGAGTCAAAGCTTTGCAGATCAAATGGGTATTCCGGCTTAAGGAACCAAAATGGACGAAAAAGGACAAGCAGTTTGCTATAAGGCACGACTTATAGCGAAGGGATTCTTGCAGCGACCTGGTATCGACTACGAGGAAACGTTTGCTCCTGTGGTGCGGCTAGCCATTGTTCGTGTGGTGCTTGCTGTTGGTGTTCGTTATGGCTTTCATCTTCACCAAATGGCTTTTCTTCATGGTGACTTGAAGGAGGACCTGTACATTGAAGTTCCAGAAGGTGTACCAATACCGTTTGCAAATTGAAAAAGTCGATATATGAGCTAAAGCAATCGCCACGTTGCTGGAACGAGAGGCTGAATTCAGTTTTACTAAAGCTGGGATTCACAACGGAAACATTTTCTGGGCATGAAGTTTGATTACCATCAAGATGCTGGAAAGCTAAAGCTGTCACAGGAAACAAATGCCCTCAAAATTCTGGCAAAGTTTGGAATGTCGGAATGCAATCCCGTGAAGACCCCGATGGAGAAGGGAGTCCAGCTGGATCGAGAAGGTCACGGAATGCTGAGCCATACAGGGAACTATTAGGAAGCGTTATGTACCAGATGCTTTGTGTGAGGCCGGACCTGTGTTTTTCGGTAAGTTACTTGAGTCGTTTCCAGCAGTGCCCTACAGAGAACCACTGGAAGACTCTGAAAGGAACAGTCCGTTACTTGAAGGCTACCAGCAGCATGGGTCTGGTGTATACGCGAGAAGAAGCATCCAAACCACTTGTAGCCTACGTGGATTCTGACTGGGCATCGCATCTTGAGGAAAGAAGGTCTGTTACTGGCTTTTTTTAGGTGTTCGGTTCAACCGTTTCTTGGGCAAGCCGAAAACAAACCACGGTATCGATGTCTTCCAGTGAGGCAGAATATGTCGCTTTGAACGTGGCAGTTTTGGAAGCAATATTCGTAAACGAAATTCTTTAAGACCTCAATTGCAAATGGACCAGTTTCAATATTTGAGGACCAACCTGGCCTCTAAGGACTGTATCAAAAATATGTTATCCACATATTTTTCTTTAAGATCATATAAAAAATGATGTTTTATTCAAATAACTGAATGATTCTTTGATGTACGCGATTGAACTTGAACATTGTGAGGATCGGATGAAATTAGTATTATTCTTTCACGAATTTGTGAATTTTAGATCGAACACTTTTCATCAAGTTCCGGACAAGTGTTTCATCACATTTTTTGAACACCTTGACCTAATTTTTTTTTAATTCCTGCATATTCTCAACTGCTTTACCAGTCTTTTTTTAGTTCGATGGGTCGATGCTGAAGGCAATTTGGCGGTTGATGTCTTTCTCAATGAAATCCATAGCCTTTTCCATGAGCCAATTCAGAGTTTTGGCTTAATGCGTCGGCGCTAAATCCGGCCAAAATAGTCAAGGGGTACTGTGCTTCTAATATGAAGGCAGCAACCTCTTCAGACACTCAGATCGATAGATTTCCGCATGGATTGTTCCGGTAGTGTAAAGAATGGTAGACTCCATACCGCAGGAACATATTGCTTGCCATACCACTTTTCGCGAAACTTCTACGCTTGAATCGACCTGTCTGCATCGCTTACATCCTCCCCTGCGACGGCAGTTTAATATTGTGGACATGGAAGGATCTTTGAGTCCGGTTTGACAAAGGTCTCGTCGTTCATCAAAATATCTGCATTCGGTCGCTGCAAAATTCGCGAATACAACTTCCGGGCCCCGTTACTTCTGATCTGCACTTTTTTTGTGATTTTTTTTTGTAGATCTTAAGGTTGATCCGCTTCTTGATACGTTGAATCATTCCAATGCTGGTACCCGCTGTATTGGCCAAATCACGTATCGACTTTGATTTGTTCTTCTGAATTAGAGCCACCACTTTCTATTTCAGTTAAGGGTTAGAATATCCGGATCATCGGCCTCTTCCTGGCAGTTCATTCAAAAAAACAGTTTTCAACAATTAATTGTCGCATAGCTACGCGCTTTTCACGTAGCCATGTGTCCAAAACCTTAATTTTTACGTCTTCTTCTATGCGTGACATTTTGCAAACGAAGAATTTGAACCGTGCAAACATGTAAACAAACGAAAGATGAAAGTCAAGCGCACAGCATACTATGATGAACACATTAAAACCATCACAGATTCACGCATACTACGAAAAAGGACGTAGATAACTTATTTTTGATACATTCCTTTTATGAAATATGACAAACACAAAACTACTAGAACTATGCTCTAAAAGGACCCACATTGAATTGCTGCCCATATTCGCAATTGTACACATGAGACGTATCGCTTTAATTGCTTCGCGTCGATTGCATCGTTTAGAGTCATTCGTTTGCCTCGTTGCCTTTGTGAATGATCTGTGAATCGAAGTGCTGTCGATAAATATCGAAATCATCTTCTTGTGAGTGAGTGAACAAAGAAGCTCAGACATGACAATGGCCGCGTACAATCGTTGGTGAATTTGGGAGAATCTCAGCAACATTGCGCGCTGATCGGCAGAAATTCCATGATCGCTCCACTTTTCGATTCAGCTCTAAACTTTCCTCAACTTTACCTAGATTTGATCTACCCATCTGTTCTGCCACACCTCACGAATCATTTGCCTCATTGCTATAGGACATCGGTTCTCGGGATAATTGGGGCGTTGATTGGTGGCCTATTTCGAGCCTCGTTGGTAAGGTGGTCAGCTTTTTCATTGCCACGGATCCCGGCGTGGCCGGAAATCCAGCATAGTAGGATAGTACGATTACGTAAAGGTTTCTCAACATCCTGTACCAAAAGATGCTGCAATTTTCCACTTTCTATGGCCGAAAGGCAGCTAGTCCAATCCGATAACTTCACAGCATATTTCCGTACCACAGAGTTCACACGAATTACACGTTTTCTAAAAAAAATACTTTTTAGAAAGTACAACGTATTTTGGAAGCGCACCTTGTTTTCTAGCTCTTTTCAAGAACTTTACACAATTAATTGAATTTTGCACTTGAAATTTGAGCACTATAGGCTGAAACTAGAAATATATTATGATAGATCAAGTTGAGGTAAATATTTAACTTTGAGATTATTTACGTTTTATTTGACATGGCTAAATTTTTTCTTCAATCAGAGTTATTTTTGTCAAAATGAATTTGTTGAGAATGAATGAAATTTATGAATATGATTATAATATGAATAAAACTGTTTTGAGGGGTTTTTGATTAAGTTTTTCAAACTGTTTTTAATTCGGTCATACTACAATCTTTTTATTTCAATCCAATCTAGAACTGCCACCTAAAATATACCCTTCAGAACGTCTACCAAGGTGGGTCAACTAGGCACATTTTAGTCTTCATGAAGTTTTTAGGGAAGCTATCAAGACACATATGTTTTGACCAGGGTTTCATGGATGTCGTTTTATAACACGCTTGTTGTAATTCATAAAACTTTAAATCTTACTTGGGAAGAGTAGGAATTTCGATTTCATTTCCATCTTACTAAGTGCAATCCGGAAGCCATATTTATTTATACTTCTAACCAGTCATAAGATTAACAAACATGATTGCAGTATGGATGACTTCCATTACTTTTATTACGTAACATTTATTTTAGGAAGGAGTGACCGATAAACAAGATTGTATAAAAAATATTCCACCACTTTTTAGCTCAAACCCGTTCTTTGATTTTTATTTTCGTTCTAACTCATTAAAATGCTATTTTTCGTTCGAAATATGATTTTTTTTTGAAGAAATGAGCGTTGACATTAGCAAATGTACTGAATGTACCCTCGTCGATATCGGCGTTGCTGGAGCTCTGGTAACTGTAGAGTTTATAGTTTAATTTCGTACATTGACCACGTTTTCCCGATGTTTAGGTCAGCATGAAGGTCTCGTGGTGATCCGAAGGATAAGATTATAGGTCAAAATTGTAAAAATAACTTACGCTTTTCTACGCACCGCAGAGTTCGAAGACTGCATCATGAATTGATCACTTTCACGGTTTGTCTAGGTCTCCCGAAGCTGCAACTGTTGCTCTTCTGAAAGTCTAATTTGACCATACATCTTATTATTTACGGAATTACTTTGCTAAAGAGACCCAGAATGCAATTTCTTAAAAAAAACCTAAAAAATACCACAAATAGTTAAAATTAAACATTTTCTTAACTTAGCATACTATCGGAATCTCAACTATTTTAAATGTGTGAAACAGGCAACAGAAGGCTGACTAAAAGTTAATTGGCACGCACGACATGATCTGTAATTCATTATTCAATAAGTTTAAAATGACCATTGAGGGTTGCTTTACAGTACTTTTATTAAATTTTCAAAGTTACAGTTAAATGGATACATTTCTCCAGTTCGAACAAAATCTCGATCCTTCCTCTTGATGGAGCCTAACAGCGCCCGTACAGTGGAAAACGGACACGGAGTCAGCGTATTTCTTCCATTTTGCCCGTATTTCCTGGATGTTCTTGACTGCCTCGCCAACTTCGTTGGAGCCGCTGCTTTGAAATTGCCCAGTATTTATCGATTGGTCGAAATTCCGGGCAATTTGGAGGATCCATTTGCTTGGAGGACAAACCTGATCTTGTGGGCAGCATACCGCTCCAGAACCACCTACGAGTAGTGATTGCTGAGAAGACTTTGTCCCTATGCTTGCGGATGAAGGGCAATACATGCTTTTTCAAGCTTTCTTCGATGTAAACTTGGGATGTCAGCGTCGAGGATGTGACGAGTGGCTCCGTTTTCATGCCACAACGGCCAATCGCTTGCCAAATCATAGCCTTCTTCGCGATCGTGTCGGCAAACACGAACTTGAATCTTCCCGGCACATCCCCACGTAGAGTCGCACACGGTCAAACAAGAGCCTTGCACGATTTTCAGCTTCACGGAATTCAGCTTCATGTGCCGGTTCGGATGTTCACTGGCTTTGTACGGCACTTGTATCCTTCCCTGGCAAGGATGTTCCGCACCGTTTGACAGTTGGCGTTGTACCAACTAGCCACATCTCCAATCGAAAGACCGTTTTTTATTGGTCGCTTTGACAACCACCTCTACCGCCTCCGTCGAGTTATGTTACAAGCAGGCAGCTTGTTGTTGGTGTGGCGGTGTTGCTAGTAGTCACTGCTTTTTCACTTTTTTCGTTTGTGACAACTAGAACAAAAGTTCACTTTTGCAGTGGTTTATTTTAAATCAGTTCGAAATGAAGTGCCAAGCGATAAATTGTGGTCGCAGTGACGTGTCACATCCGGGTATCCATTTTCATCGGTTCCCGAGGGATCCAATCGTTCGCCGAAAGTGGGTGAAGGCCTACATTGGGAACGCACGTGAGGAAGACATTCTCTTGCTCAAGATGTCTGCCCACAGCAGAATTTGTAGCGTAAGCATCAATGAAATTCAATGAAACTTTATCAATTAACAGAACAAAAGAAATGTTTTTAATTACGTTATTTTCAATGGGATTACTGTGTAAACATATCTGGCAACACTGGAGCGACCCCCGTATCATAACAATCATAAATTTATAAGAGGTCATCTCTCTCTGAGCTGGCAAGTCCTGTCCTTGGTTCCATTTGACGTTATTTCTGAACGCGATCGACTACTTTGATCGAACTTGCATCCGTTGTTCTCTAATGAAGTGTAAACAAACGACTGTCAAAGATTCTCGATTCCAAACCCTAGAAGCGCGCTATCGACGCTCGAGGGGCGTACCAATTTACTTTTAGTCTGCTTTTAAACAACTAAACAGGACACTGACGCAGAATTTAGTGATCCAAAGGCGAGCCCGGAAGTGAAAAAAAAAGAGGTTTTGGTGGGAAACAAGACTATGGATTCCAAAATGTACAAGAAGGAGTGCCGATATTTAATTACTTAAGCTTATAATGTTATTGTGATTGACAATTTGAGTAATAGATCAGACATCCATCTGGTTCAGTTCGATGGTTTTGATTTGCCAATTTGTCAATTCTGAGTGATTAACAAAAGCTAGTCGAAAACGACTTAAAATTGATTCAAATTGAGCAGGCATGAGCTCAGCACTAAGGGATGTCAAGGCACACTGAGTATCGAATCTTCTCCGGATTTGTAATTCCGTGCGTTTATAGACCAGACTACCTTACCCATTACAAACTGCAACTCATCTTCAAATTTCCGCCATCCAAGATTCACTGTTTACTGATAAATTAACTCCCACACCCCATTTGTTGAGAAATATTGAATGCAAAATGCTGCTCTCTGTCAGTTGGGTCCATCGAAAACTTCATTCTCGACTAAAATTCTTTCAACAAACTCAGCCAGCTACCGAAACCAGCGAAGAATGTGCTTTGTGGTGTTGAATAAAATATTTCGTAAAAAAAGCATTGCTCAACTTACACATATCTCACGTCATTCACATGTGCTGCAGCAACTGCAACCGATCTATTCGACCGGTATGTGTATTTGGCTGCAGCAAACAGTATATCAGAACCTCACGTACACGGTGTTCAATAAGTTCGGATACACTTTCAAAATTTGTTAAAAAAATGAAAACATGTTTTTTTTATTTTTTGGATTTATGTTATTGAAAGCTATGTTTACAAGGAACGTTTACAACATTTCTCTTGAATGACCTTTGTACTCCTTAACGAGCTTCAAACGTTTCTCGAACGCGTCGCAGGCGGCACGCACGGACTGCATGGGCATTTCGTCCCAGATTTTGAGAATTACCGTCTTGAAATGATCCAAAGTGCTGACCTTGTATTCGTTCAGCTTCGCCATCATATAGGACCAAACAAAAAAGTCGAGAGGATTCAAGTTCGGGGAGCTGGGAGGCCACAAAGTTTTGTCCAGAAAGTCGGTTAAATTGTCCCGACACCAGGCTTGAACCACATTTGCCGTATGGGCTGGTGCACCGTCCTGCTGGAACACGTAGTGCTCATCGCCGTAGAGGCTTCGGAGACTGGGGCAACAACCTTTTCCAAAACCTCAGTTTTGTAGTACGCCGCGTTGATTTTGACGTTTTTTTCAATAAACACCAAGGGTAGCTTACCACGTTTGCATACTGCCCCCAAACCATCACCGACGCGGCACTTTGGAACCGAGGGATGTTTATATTGATTCAGGAATGCTGTCCTCGATGGCGCCCACACCCGGTCATTTTGCACATCAGTGCGTTGCTGCAGCATGAACAGTTTTCGTCCGAAAAACAAACTCCTGACCAGCGTGCCGAGAGAGGATCCTCTTAGCTCGATCCAACCGCTTTTTGCTGGTAGCCTCCGAAACGCCATGGACCTTACGTTTTTTGTAAGGCCTGAAACCAAGGTCCTTGGTGAGTATGGTGTGAGCGGTTCCAATGGAAACGTTGAGATCTGCAGCCGTTTTCCGGATTGAGCGGTTCTTTTGCGCCGAATTCGCTCCCTCACGATCTTGATGACCCGTGGCGTCCTCGCTGAACGCGGCCGACCGGATCTCGCACGGTCATTGGTCGAGGACGTCTCCCGGTATCGCCTGATGGTCGTGTAGACAAAGTTCCGCTTGACCCCATGCGATTTCAGCAGCCGGAATATATCGCCGGGTCGCTCACCGTTCAAAAAACGCTTAATTACGAAGTCCCGATACTCTTTCATCGCGCGTAACAAACGAACAACAACTAACAGAATGTCAACACCGCGCACATTCGGTAGCGTATGAATGAAGCTAAAGCTGACACCAATACCAATGCAGAATATGTACATGGCGCATACCTACGCAATGATGAAAACTTGTATTCGAACTTATTGAACACCGTGTACAGATTTTCTATGCTGGTCTTTTAATTTTCGATTTGAATGTCCATCGATCCTGCCCTCCTCCTCCCCAGCCTGGGCCTACTGGCCATGCATTCAAACAACACACTCCAACTGACCCCACAACCCGGCTGCAGCATTAACGGTATTAGTTATAGATGCCTTGTATCTACGAGTGGTGATCGGTGAATAAGCCCTATTTTTAGATTTACGCGAGCTATTGAAAATTCAAACTGGCCAAAGCCAGGCAGCCGTTGCTAATGGTTGATCTAACACTCGGATTGTGGAGTTTCTCGTTCTAGGCACATGTGTCTGTTCTCCGACGTGGTCCGCATGGCAAGCGAACAGATTGTGGTCAGTAGTACTCAAAACAAATCACAGCTGCGCCTCCTTCCACACCAAACGAACAGAGGCAACCATCCGGACGACCTACGGAACCGGGTTTCGGGTTGAAGGCTTTGGGAAGCGTTTAAAAGTGATAAATCGTTGCGGTGCAGAACGTCCGTCTGACCCTCTCCATCCGTACCGCAGATACGATTTCTACCTATGATTCGTGGCGTTGATGAAGGCAGCTCAACAACTCGCACTTGATCACAATAGGGGAAATAAGCGTGGATTTATTAACATTGTGGATTTATGCATACGGTTTGAGAAATGCCTTCCACCAATCAACCCGTTCAATTCCAAGCTGTGAGCTATTTTGTTGGAAGAATTTTACTTCAAATGTGAAACAATTCTAGAACATCACAAAAGCTGGGCTGGAAGGAATTCCCTTTCATCAGATACTGCCACCCGCACCGATGAGCCACTTGTGGTTGAAAGGTGGAATGAACTGAAGGGACCCGGCTTCATCAGTGTTCTGTTATTCAAAGTTCTACCATGGTTCGGATCGGTCTTTGTATAGTCAATGCACAGAATTCGAGAGTTATTTTGAAAGGATTGATTTGCATATAGCCCGAAAAATAAATTGAGCTTCGGTTAATTGCACGGAGAGGCGCTTGTTATGAGAATGTGAGCAAATTGAATAGAAATTGGCTTCTCTTTTGGATATATGTATTTATATTCGATTACGAACGGAATCTCCCCTGAAATCATTTTAAGGAGCTTTTAAACATATGTTGATTCTCCTGATGTTCTACATGAACATTATAGATGTACATTTTCGGAAACAAAATATAAATTACTAGCTGACCCAGCAGACGTTGTCCTGCTTACAATTAAACTACTTATTGGAAAATCTGAGAAGGTATTAGCTCGAATCGCGCAAGCTTATGGTTGTTAGATGGCATTCGATCTGGAGTAGTCTTGAACATTTGAATCAATCCATTGTGCTCATGAAGCATCGCCTGCAATTGTTGTACAATGTCCCGCTTCATGTTGGAATAATGTGGTTGAGTGAATCTCCCTTGAAATAAATCTGTAGAAATTTATGCTCTGCGTCCGTCGGTGGCAACACTTAATTCGCTTTTTGGTCATTTTGACCTGTAGACGCTTCCGCTGTAGTAGCCCTAGTAGCACACTTATTGCCATTCGGTTGGGATAGCATAAATATGACTTGCTTAGTCATAATCAAGTTACTACAACTAATTATGATCGAAGTGTGCTACTTGGGAGACGCTTTCACAATTTAATAATTTAATAATTTTTAAACTCTTCAAACTCTTAAGGTTCAATGTTCAAGAAAACTTATTATGTGCGTTGCGCCAAATGATGTCATTTGAAAACAACCATTATAACGCTGGATGTTCTGCAGAAAATGTTTAGAACCACTTTCTGATCCAGACACCAATGAGCGCAAAAGCTCTGGTGTTTCGTTTGGGAACATCAATGCATTACTATGATAAAAAACTACACTCATTGCTCTAATGGTGACTGATATATTCGCATTGTCATAAATCCATGGCAGCAAGTTGAAGATTTTGTGGAATGGAGGCTTGCCTTCGTAATCGATTTTTAAGGTTATGTTGGGCATGATTGTTACCAGATCATTCTGATACTTGCCGATTACGCATCTCTTTAACTCCATCGCTTGTATTTTGAGCTGCTCTTTTTTCTTTTTTTTTCTTTTTCTTCACTCAACATCATTTGAGCCTGTGAAATTCGTTGTCAATCCAATTCAGTTTGAGTTGCACGCTGATCGTCCCTTTGTCTCATTCGAGAGATTGCTGTGCTAGCAGCCGACCGATATTATTCTGTCTAGTTGGAGGCATTGTACAACAATACTAATTGAAATTAACTGAAATCGCAACTTAGTTATTTTTGTATCCTTATCAGGGAGATTTTTAGCCTCAGGACAACTCAGTTAGTGTCTTTTTAATTTTTAGTAATATCTTCGTTTTCACCTTCCTGATGCACTATTATTCACACGACGAACGATACTAATGTAACAAAAAACGTAATTATACATCTGTCAGTTCAACACAGAAGGAATACACTCCCGTTTCATTTTACTCAATTTTTAGTAAATTAGTATGTATCTCTTTTTCTCACACGGAAATTCGTTAAAAAGTGGATCAACTCAATTTTTGAGTAGATCCACTTTTTACGAAAATTTAGTAACATTTGAGTGAGAGAAAAAGAGATGGTATACAATTGTAAAAGAGATGAGTACAATGAAACGAAAGCGTAAACTTATACTTTCACTTTCAATTGGCATTCATTCCAATTCTTGACCAACAATAGAATAGGTTTTATCAACATTTGTAAACATACACTTCTGAGCCTTTTTTCTCGCAAGCCATAGGATACACACGCAAATCTATAGCATCATCGTGTAGAGAAACTTTCCCCTACATGATTATGGTATTGGTTTGTATGGGTGGCCTATGGTTTAAGAGAAACAGGGTTCAGAAATGTTTGTTTACAAATGTTGATAGGCCCTATTTTGTTGCTGATCGCTGCGAGGTGTCACCAATACAAACGTTCCAGTTTATTCGTGCATCTACACGCTATAAATCGTTTACACTGAAGTTATTTTTTCACAGGAATTAGTGCGATGGAAAAAAAACTACTTAAAAACCGAATAAATTTCTGATTCCGCGTGAAAACCCGTAATTTATAAAAAAAAAATCGTTAAAAGCGAGAAACGTTACGTTTGAGACGCATTTTTGATCAAATCTAAACGAACGATATCTACTCGCGTGAATAACGAAAACCGCGTTTTTTTCTGCAACCCACGTCAAATTTCGACAACATCGCAAAAGTTGCGAAATAAGCGACTCTAGTGTATAACCATTTTTTGTATATCTTTTCAAAAGTTTCTAAGTAACAATCAGTGAGTCGCCCCTCTCTCGTGTTTTTTTTTGTTTATAACGAAGTCATTATAATAGTTTACACCGGTTTGTCCTTACAAATCGAAAGATGGTCTAGCTGTCTAGCATATTATGATATTCCCAAACAAAATTACGTTTGATTTTTATGATTTTTTCTCATTTTCTAGTAAAATTTTCTAATTTTTTCTTCATATAAACCTGTTGGGAACCAAGACGAGTCCAATAAAAAAAAATCAAATAAATCCATCGAGTCGTTCGTGAGTTATGCCGTCACGAACGGACAGCATTTCATTTTTATATATATAGATAGATAGATAACAGACGCGTAAAACTTCCTTCGTTCAATTGCGAGTTGAAGTAAGTGTAAACAACGACGATGTATTCTTTCACAGAACAGACCTGACCAGAGGCGATATGTGGTTTAAATTTACATAAAATATCTTAAGAATTTCTGCCAAATCTAGAACTCTATGCACAGAAAAAAAAATCTGATTAAAATCGAGTTTGAAGTATGTTTCGTCATCGATCAAAAAATTGAATTTTAACAGGCGCCAAAAATTACCCATCGTTTAATTCCAAGCCAAAAGAGGCGTAAACAACGAAATTGTTTGCAATATTTTATGCGCCATACAACAATGGTAGCAATCTTTCATACAACAGAGTAATATCCCATTATGTTTTGTCAGATCTAGTATTCTCTTTACGCGCATTAGATAACGCAGAAAATTACACGTTTTCTTAAAACTGAATATATATATATATATATATATATATATATATATATATATATATATATATATATATATATATATATATATATATATATATATATATATATATATATATATATATATATATATATATATATATATATGCATTAGAATGCGCAGAAGATTACATGCTTCTATCAATCTTTGTAGGTTGGGCATTTAGCAAAGGGTGTCCCAGAACGTCCAGGCATTATTTTGATGCACAACTGTTGTTTCCAGATAACATCATTACTGTGTGTCATTGTTTACATTTCCATTTATAACTTTGTGCATCTTTAGGGCCAAATGAATTTAAGTTTTTTGAAAGTTAGGAGCATTTCCGCAAATAACCACACACGTACCGAGCACAAACGTTTTACTAAGTTAGTTGACGAAAATGGAAGGTGTAAGCACCGGAGCAGCCCGTAACGCGCCGCGAAGGTATACTGCGGAGTATTCCTTTTATGGCAAGAATAAATCTGGACGTTGACCAGGTCTTGCGAGCCATCCAACTAAGGGTCCGTAAGTTATACGATATACTGGATGGACATATGGATCACGAAAAATTGTCTGTGCATTGCGATGTCTATAAGTATTTCTACCAAAAAATACTGAGAAACTGGAAAAAATCCAGTTAGAATCCGGAATCACTAATTGTGTTGCAGCCGCACGGAAAGTGACCGCTGCAAGAATTATTTTTCTTCTTTCTGTAGTATAAATTTCACGGTGTTTCGGGCAGTGAGTCAAAAGTGAGAGGAGATGGATTTTATGGATAAATTTGCCAAAAAAAAAACTGATGATTTGGCAAGGGATATGCAGCTGCGGAGCAAAGCCAAAGTGACGTGACGAATAAGACGATGGACTTGAAGCTGTACAAGGAAGAATGCCTCAAAAACCGCGTACTACCCCTCATTAAAGCCCATAAGGGTATCGCGATAATAGCGTAGATTTCATCGATAAAAACGTAAATCCACCCAACTGTCCGCAGTTCCGACCCATTGAGATATTTTGGGCAATAATGAAGCGGAAGCTTAAGAAAAGTGGGAAAACAGCTCGAGACGCGACTTAGATGTCCAAAATGTGGACCAAATGTGCCATGGAAGTTAACTCCGTAGGTGTGCATCATTTGATGGGAGCAATAAAGAAGAAAGTGCGAATTCTTATTGGAAACGAAGATAAATTATTTGTGTTGATATTTTTTCCTTAAAGTTAGGTAAATTACCTTTGTTTTGATGTATTAAACTTATTTGTACGTCAATCTGTTACCGAGATACAGATGATTTTATGTTGCCAGATTCTAAATGGACATAGCTTTAGCGGTGTCATCCGTTGATCGGTGATTGCCATTAAGGGGGGATATACAGCTAGAATGACCAAAAACTTCAATTATTATTTTTTTGCAAAAAGTTATTAAATTTCCCACAAAATACGCTTCTGAACCCTTTTTTGAAATTCGAACTCCAAGTGTTTCTTTTCATCGTTTTTCGAAGAACGCCATTTTCGCGCGCAGCAGGTTTAAAGAGACGCTTGACCGAGAAGACCTATTTTCAACGCGTTTTTCTCAAAACAGCATTTTCGGAGTTTATGCCAATGATAACTCAAAATCTGATTATTCGATTAAGCTGAAACTCATAGGATTTATTTATTATAGTATTACCTTCTATATGAATTGAAATTATTGTAATATTTTATTATTCAAAATGAAAAAATGTGATAAAATGGTGGAA
Organism: Aedes japonicus; assembly: GCA_034211315.2. NCBI lineage: Eukaryota > Metazoa > Arthropoda > Insecta > Diptera > Culicidae > Aedes > Aedes japonicus. The sequence goes on from JASCZW010005264.1 coordinate 245,500, forward strand.
AAAATGTAGATTTTTTCAAAAAAGTTACGCCAAAAGTGCATATTACTTTTTTATTTTTTTTTTAAATTCATCTACTAACTGTAAATATACTAAATGTATTTCTTTGCGTTAGCAGGTTTCGTATCAAAACTGCGACCAGGAGAGCCGGCACAAGCAAAATACAACGACTTTTTCATGGCACTCTATCGGACGCCATTTTGTTGAAAAAAATTGAAAAAAATATGCTTGTATACTACATGGATACACTTATAATTGTTAAAAAGTTTCGATTGATTTGAATAAAAACTTCCCCTTGAAAATTTTTTTCCAAAAATGATTTATTTTTTTTCGTTCTAACTGTATATTCCTCCTTAAGTGATGCTGCCTTCCTGCTCCCGAATACAGAACTATTCGCAAAACAAAAATGTTCATACTAATGCACTGGGTGTTGGGTCCAGTTTTCCGTTGAAATTCACTCTTTCTGCAACTAGCTGAACCTGGTGCGAGCCTTGCTACGCACGCAAATAAATGAATGAAAATTTGATAGAACTGGCACCATTGTGGTATTTTTAGGAATGAATTTTGTTCAAATATTTCCGTTGCTAATATGTGTAATTTCTGCAAAATCAAACGTAGGTATGTGTTTTTAAGTTAACACCGGATCGTTAGTTTCTGGGTTTTGGGTTTTATTTTTGTGTAGAACAAAACATTTATTGCATGTATCTTCAAACAACGCCGTATCCCGTCGGTTTGAACGTAATTACTTCTTGCATAAGGGTATTAACTTCTTGTACACCGTCCAATATATTCTCATACAAAATAAAACACTATTTAGTTCAACTCGATAGTCCAGATTTAATTGATAACTTTACCCATTATATTGCAATATAATACTGATCAACTATAGCATATGTTTTGGAATAACACCGCCTTTAACCTTCTTGACCAACTCCAGACGTTTTTAGAAACCGTCACAGGCGGCACCCACGACTTCCATCGGCATTTCGTCCCAAATTCGTTTGATTACGGTTTTGAATTGGTTCACATGAGACGCCCTGTGGTCATTTACCTTCGCCAGCATGTATGACCATAAGAAATAATCCAATGGATTCAGATTTGGTGAACTGGGAGGCCATTAATTCTTGTCCAAAAAGTCGGTCAAATTTTCTCGGCACCAGCCCTGAACGAGATTTGCAGTATACGATGGCGCTCCATCCTGCTGAAACACATAGTGATCATCTCCAAACACCTCTCATACATTGGCTTGACAACTTTCTCCAAAACTTCCGTTTTATTATATACGGCATTCACTTTAACGCCTTTTTCGATGAAAACCAGTGGTAATTTGCCACGCTTGAAAATTCCTCCACAAACCATCACTGACGCAGCACTTTGGAACCGTGGAATATTCCTATCACTCTCTGGAACAGTTCTCGAAGAGAAAGCCCACAATCTGTCGTTCTGGGCATTGTGGGATTGTTGCAAGACGAATAACTTTTCGTCGGAAAAGATACATTCTTGCCCACCGTGCCGCGACAAAAGCAGACTTGCTCTTTCGAGTCGTTTCTGCTTGGAAGATTCCAAAACTCCGTGAATCTTACGTTTCTTGGAATCCGAGATCATTTTGCAGTATATTGTGTATTGACGATCTCGAAGCATTCAGATCTGCGGCCATTTTACGTACAGAGCGCTGCGATTTTCGTCTAATCCGTTCCCTGACCACTTTAACAACTCGAGCAGTCCGTACCGTACGAGTACGGCCGGATCTTTTCCGGTCATCCAACGAGCAGGTACCACGGTACCTTCGGATGGTTCGGTACACAAAATCCTGCTTTACTCCAAGGGTTATCAAATGTCTGAAAATAGTACCCGGGCGCTCACCTTTCAAAAACTTTTTTCTCACCACAGCACGAAACTCCTTCATCGCTGGTAAAAGATAGATACCGAATGAAAACAATCGGACATAACCTAAAAGCGTTGGTATAAACATAGTTCAAAACTAAATCAACACATACGTGAAGCATGTTGAGTAGTCGTACGACACCAATGCAAGGAAAAAGTGTATGAGAATATATTTGACACGGTGGATAAGACCATAAAGATTTTGAAGATGTTGCAGTGAAAGATGTTATGACAAACGTGAGAATGTTCATAAAACCTATTGACTGCCGTGAAAACCAGCATACGGCCTAATGACAACAACTGTAAAATTTCATAGTGAATTTAAAAAACACACATAACTTCATAGTTAGAAGCAGTGCACTGTGAACCCTATTACAATATAATCGGTGTTTATTGTTTGACACCGTAAACTTAAAAGAGAGAGAGAGAGAGAGAGAGAAAGTTCGTGGAGGAAGTTTCTATAGTCACTAGATTCATAGTCTGGCGGATACAACGACGGGAGCCAATTTGAACTGTCAGTTGGCGGAGCCAATCGAGCATATCTCGAGTAATTTATGTTAAGGGCCTAAAAGCCATTTGTAAACAATGACTTTAAAGGTTGATTTCTAATGAATTACGAGAATCCTACCATATCCTGCTACTCTATATGGCAGAACTATCATTCTTCTACCAAATGCTGCTTTCATTTCACGAGAGTGATTTAAAATTCATGAGAAATCGATATTTAAAGTCATTGTTTACAAATGGAATTTAGGCCCTTACATGAATTACTTGAGACATTCTCGATTGGCTCCGCCAAGTGACAGTTCAAATTGGCTCCCGTCGTTGTATCCGCCAGACTATGAATCTAGTGACTATAGAAGTTTCTCCTCTGAACAATTCGTACGTAATTTTTTTTTAGATTTTGGGCAACAGCCTAGAGCTTTTGTCTGCGCTCGTCTTCCAGCTAATCCAACAGATATCGTGGTTGTTTTTTGTTCTGCTTTGTTCGGTTCTCTGCTCTTCGGATTCATTTAGCAGGAATTAAATACCTATACACTCTTAGTTTCTTTCACCGAGAATCCAACAGCAGATCCTCTCTGCATTTCAGTTTTTAGAATTTATTGAATAAAATACCAAGAATCGGCTGATAACTTAATATTTTGCCGATACTCAGCTAACAAACAAACTGCCGAGTTGATCGGCTGTTGGACATTTTGCCGAGGTGAATTGAGTGAGAGTAAGATAAAAGTTCTAGTGTTGCGGGAAATTTTGTTTGATATCAAAATATCCAAAACAAATTGAGTTGTTTACAGTTTCAAATCGTATGTGAATTTTATTTTATGTTGAATATTGGCACGACAAGACCCGAAAATTAATGCTCCTCGGAAGTTGTACGAGCTTACAACAATGCAGAATCAAAACAAGTATATTCAAGAAATTAATCATGAATTTCCTGAAAAATGATCAAATTTAATGAGGTTATCAGAACGAATGCCAAATTGGTCTGTAAGTTCATTCTGATTACATTTAAAGTTGGATGCATTTATTTTCCCGCATTTCATTTATTTCATATATTTCAAAATGGCGAAAAGAAAAAATCACAGCCAACAAGCCAATTTATCTTCGCAATGACTACTATATAAATATTCAGTCATGTTTTTGCCGTTTTAAAGCCACATTGACTTCCCTTAGTTCCAGTTTGCCGTTAAATGCATTTCCTGGAGACAAAATGGTTTTAAAATGCTGTTTCAACTGACCGTAGTAAGATTACTATAATGAATCCTGAAATGGAATTTCAAAAATTTTACGAGTTCATAAAGTAAACATAAAACCTTTGACCGGAGGAAAAGGAACTTGAGAAAACAAGGGCTTAAGATCATTTTAAATTAGCTGTGTAGGTTCTTATAAACCTGACTAAAATTTGAAACCTTTTGACACGTCTTGCTGCCATAATAAAACCAAATATTTATCGTGTATGTCCGATAACATGCGACAAAAGAAGACACACTGTCTCCGGAATCAACTCAAATTTAAATTGTAATTCACACAAAACCACAAACAAATGCTTGCAGCTTGCAAAACACTCTTGAATATGTTGGAAATCCAGTACAATTTCACTCATTTTAATGTTATACTTTTGGATTGAATAAGTTGTTTCCGATTTCTCACTTTTACCCCGGAAAAGTGAGAAAAATTTGAGGAGAATTTTGAGTGAAAAATAACTCAAATTTTATTCCATTTTGTTTGTCGTGCGTATAAAAACAAACATCATCATCTATCAGCTTGTTTTGGACAATCATTCAAAACAGTAATTTCATTACCAAAATTAACGCTTGAATCATTGCCTGAAGACAAGCGGAAGAGCAACAGAATGTAAAACCACGGATAAATTTTCGGGAACATTGATCTTGTTTTTTAACGATTTCATTTCTAGAACGTTTTTTCAAATGGGCCTATCTAACTGGTTGATGGATTTTCTTCATCGACTTTTTTTTAATAACCACAGCTATTCAAACATATTTCGTTTCAAATAGGCCACAAAGTTTGATAAGAAAATCTGTTTAACTTTAAGATATTGAAAACCGATACTGTTTATGTACCTGATATTGTGATGAAAAAGAAAGTTAATGAAGAAAATCGATAAAAGCAAATGAGCCTATTTGAAAAAAAGATTGTAGATTTTCTTGTTACGGAAATCGACAAAAAAAAATCATCAGGGCTTAACTGACAAATATAAACAATGGCTTCTTCCGTAAATTTCTCGTAGCATAAAGGCTTTCTTTTCAGACGATTTTGGGATGATGTTTGGGTTCAGTATAGGGAATTGATAAGAATTGTTGGATAAAATGGCTGGATTTGCAGCAGGATCCATTTTGGCAAACGGTGTGCTTAATTCAACTGACGTCAAATTGTGAACGCCTTTGAACACACTTGGAAAAGATATTAAAAATCTGCTATTAGAAACTTTGAAAATGAAAAGATCAGGAGATATTTTGTTATCCGAAACTCACATTTTTTCCTTCTATTTACTATGTGCTATAGCTGTCCTACGAAATAAACTAGCTTATGCTATCTTTGTCCATCACGCTAACACTATTTTCGTAACATTCTTATCTTTTCAGGTACGTATTCTGTCACTGCTTATCTGGACGAAAAATGAGGGTGTAGCAACGTTCCCTGATAGAGAGAGTAAGAGGCGCACTAGTTTGAACCCAGATTTGATTTAAATTTTTCCCATCATCACACAAGTGATAAGATCGCAATCAATTACCCACCCAATTGTTGCACAACGTTTAGGCGAGGAATTCAAAAACACATCAAATGCATCAACATAACAGATTCAATTATTCCCGGAACAGCAAGCTTTCGTAATTAAAAAAGAATGCACTCTCTCCACGCAAGGCACGTCCATCCAGCAGCTGCATCATCGCCTCCACCACGCGATTAATGTGTAGCTCGTATCGCAGTTGGAAATCAAGCAATCAAGATTGATTCACGTTTGCCAGCCAATTGCATGGTGCACATAATCATTATTTTATTATTAATAATAATAGCCAACGCGCAGGCCAGAAGCGGCCGGCAGCTAGATTCTCGCTAGTCTGGTGGACGTCGCGACGTGAGAGAATCTAGCGAACGTGTGACTGCCAAGACTCAACTCAATTTATTACATCCGTCAACAACCGTGATGTTTCGAGCCCTTTGGCCACTTTAAATTCCAACAGCCGTAATCGAATTTTAATTCACCTAATGCTAGTCGAACAGCAGATTGGCCGATCCGGGTGCTGTAATTTTCGAAACACCAACTGATTCTGGCCAACTGACCCGATTGCAAGTGTCTAAGCGTGACCGAACAGTGCCACTGATGATTATTACAAATTTATATTTATAATTTAATGAAGTAACAAGCTTCCCGATAACCTTCCGGCAGGGGTAACCCCAAGCAAGACTTACGGAAATTCATTCTCAGAAACATGCCCTTGGACTGCATCACGAACAAAGTCAAACAACAGAAGCCAGCAGCAGCAGCAGCAGCATCAACATCGACAACTACTACGGGTAAACAAATTTTAGTGCCCTATCGGATTGACAAGTTTGTAAATGGGTGAGAGCGGAGAAGCTGTCGTGAGAACAATTCTCTGGCCATCAATCTTAGCTTATTTTATGATCACCTCACCTTCACATTAATGCAAAGATTTCCTCAGACAATAGCAGGGGATTCAGCCCCTGGGTGGCTTAGAATCGTGATTCGGTTGATTGGTAGATTTTCGATTTTGAGAGAAGTAGATGGGTGTGATTGTTTCCCCGATAATATTATGAAGTGTGTCAAGGTCTCTTTTGTTTATTTCTTTATAACGCGTATCAATATTATTGACCATAATTCTCGAGTGATTCATGATAAAGGCCTAAAAGCCAATTGTAAACAATGACTTCAAATGATGATTTCTCACGAATCGCAGGAGTGCTACGAAATTCAACTACACAAAACTTTAGATCAAACATTCCTCTACCAGATGCTGCTTTCGAATTGCAAAAGTGTTTCTAGATTCATGAGAAATCAACGATTAAACTCGTCGTTTGCAATTGGCTTTGAAGCCCTAACCCCTAATTACTGGAGAAATGTACTTCAGTTAATCATTCAGCAGGTCGGTATTTACAATACTTTACCTTAGATTCTCAACATTATTGTCAAAAATTTTCCTTCAGATCAATAAGGAGCTTTTCTATCTCGTAGACGTATTTTAAATCTGACGAATCTCACGCCAACTCATCCAGTAGTTGGCAGCACCCTCTCAGAATCTAATGAAATATTGTGGGTGTGTAGACTATGTCTTTTCAAGCAACTTTGCATACTTTGTTTTTTCAAAATAAATGTAGACTACCATTTGAAAAGGGCTTAAGTTTTTTGATGGATTTTTTTTTTAAATGAGTGACTTTCAGAAAATCTTCTTTACTTTTATGAGAAAAGTTGTAAAAATTGTGAAATCAATTCTTACACGCTAAAAATAAATATTGTGAAATTTCAAGTCAATTTGCAAAAAAAATGGCTATCTTAGAATTGGACGAAATTTATATCAATAAAAACTCATAGGTTTTGGCTTGATAAGGGTTTTATTTTATTTATTTTTTATATGTACATCTTCACGTATAAGCACGGTGTACTTCGTAGAACAACTTTAATTAAAAATAATCGGCATCGGCAAAACACCCATTATTTGAAAGTATAGGCTTTTTCCTGTCATTTGAGCATACAACATAAATATTTCATCGGGGAGTCTAGAACATTTTTTTTAAAGATTTGTGTGATTTTTATATATTTTTTTAACTAGAAAAGGCAAATTTCTACAAATGGATGACGCAGTGCAAATAGAGCTTAAAAACAATGTATGCTAACTTGAGAACTATCTTGACCCAGTTGCCGTGGTTACTCCACACGACAATGTAAAATAGTAGTACACTAAAGGCTCAAACGCAATGATAGCGGAAGCGGAACGGCGACGGCAGCGGAATAGCCCAATCTGACTAAACCTGCTTGTCGGATAGAGAACTGTTTAGATTCAAGTAGATTCTAATTAGACATATCGACGTCATTTACGACAACTGTCAAACTTGCCGTTTCCGTTTCGTTTCCGTCCACATTACGTTTGGGCTTGAAGGTTTTTTTTTGCACGGTTTTTTTTACACGGGTTGTTTTCAGCGATAACTCCAGAATGGAACAACTTATCGACCAAATTCAAATCACATTTTACGTTTTGGGCCAAAAGTAATCATAAAGGAGTTTTAAAAAAAATTCACAATTTTTGGTGTATATACTCAAAATTTTAAAAAACTGTATTTTGACCTTTGCATGGAAAGGCAACGCATACAAACAAAATCAATATAAAATGTATAAGCATGTGAATTTATCAACTCTATTTAGTCTCTTTTTTATACGGTTCCATACTAAAACTGGAACGTATCCCCCGTGCAAAAAAAACCTTAGTGTAATTTTTTCAGTAGACTGCTGTATGTTCATTGGTTTACAACTCTCAGCAATTGTTTGCCTTTGTCATAAGTTGTTATAAAGACGCTATTCTGTACTCATGATGAAAATCGTAAAAAAAAGTGTGTTAGTTTTGCCTGAAAAAAGAATAATTTGCTAAGTTTGTCAGATGCAGCTACGGAAATAGTTTAGAATCTTTATTTACCAAACAATAAAATTAAAAAAAAAGTACTATCCAACCCACATCTGCAGTCGATGTTCTTTCGCACTATTTGCAATTAACATAGCTTCATATATTTAATTTATTAATCTTTCACATACAAAGTTAATTTCTTTGGATTATCCTTTATATCAGAAAACCCTTTAGCTGAAATTTGATTTTCTGAAATAAGTACAAAGCAATGAACCTGTGTTACAGGTATTGTCTTTACGTGGCTATAGAACTCCTCAAGTTCTTCTGTCATTTTTCCTGTTCAGCTGATATGAAGCAGAAATTCGGTTTTGTAATACTTAAATTTGACTGTTAAACTGCCCAGTCATATAGTTATCGAGGAGTTTTGTTTGTGTTTCCATAATCTTGAGCAAGGCTTGCTCTCCTTGCCATTCGCTTGAGATTACCACCAATAGCATTACAAGGACCTTTCCCATGAAACGTTCCAATCCATTCATGGACTTGAAATTGCACACGCTGGCAAAGTTCTTTTTGTTCTTATAATGAGCCGCTGCTCTATCTGACATGAAAACAAATTTTGGGCAATATATTGAATTATGTTGAATGAAATCTAGCAATTTTTAAATAAACAACTGAACTGCTATTGAGTCATGTCTATACTTCAGATTCAGATTAAGCTTCAGATTATGATTAAGCTTTTGTTTTCCAATTTATTGTCCATCTTGTAATATACTTCAAGGTTCGGTAATAAACAGGACCAATTACCTGATTCAATTGTATTATCACAGAATTTAAAAATAATTTAAAACTCAGCCCTTTTCAAATAGCAGTCTTGATTTTTCAAACATTCAAAGACCCCTAAAACATCCAAATTGTCATTATAATTGAATTTACGTTGTAAGAAAACCTTTTTTTCTTATCTGTGCCCATTGAGTAATGTATGGCGAACTTTAAGACAGTTATATTAACTATATTAAGGAACAATTTCGTCCAATTCTAAGATAGTTATTTTTTGCAAATTGACTTTAAATTTTAATTTTTTTTTAGTGTGTAAGAATCGATTCTACAATTTGTTTCATAAAAGTAAAGATGATTTTCTAAAAGTCATTCATTCATCACTTTTTTGTAAGTCTTTTCCTTTATGGGTTATGTTGATTTAAAAAAAATCGATCAAAAAACTCAAGTCCTTTTCAAATGGTAGTCTGGAAATTTTTTGAAAAAAAAACAAAGTACGCAAAGTTGTATGAAAAGGCATAGTCTACCCACCCTCAAAATTTCATTGGATTGGATCTGAGGGGGTGCTGCCAATCACGAAGACGTGTTGGCGTGAAGTTCGTCCTATAGATTGAAGAAGATGGAACCGGTCTTGCATTGATTGGAAACCATCGAGTCACACCTTGATGCATTTCATCTAGCGGTACAAAGCCGGTGACGCCTGGTAGAAAATTAAGCCGATTAATGCTTGCTTTTCCAAGCCTGAGGAATTCCAAGGAAAATGTGTCAATTAAAATATATTTTTTAATTTGTCATTTCCATGTTCACTTGAACTTTGCACAGTTGTTCCCCTTGACTGATGCCGTTTTGCTATTGAGGAATCCAAGTAAAACACTGGCCAGACTGGGCAGTTATAACATGTTATAAGCCTATCTTGATGATGAATTTCTTGTTAAGATTATTTGCCAACTGATATAACATGTTGTAACTCTGTAGTCTGAACAAGGTATAAAGCTAAAGCAACGTTAAACATCGTAATATCTTAAACTGAAATTGATAATAACTTTCTAGCTATGTTTCAAACTGTATGAAATTGGTTAGTACCGTCATTCTCGTCGATTTTCTTATCATTTTAAATATAAGAGCGCCATCTAGGACATTTAACATCACTTTTGCATTACCTGGATTCCTCCCCACCCCGAGCATCTTAACAGATGAGCTTAGTTTCACGTACACATCTACAAATTTTAGATGTGCAAAACAAAAGGGCCATCCATTCTCGATATTACCGCTCTTTGTATTTTACATGGTTTCGTTTTCTTATGTGTGGATTGTTGAGGCGTAATCACAGAGAACAGACATCCAGATTCCAATTTTGTTTCTGCAAACCGTTGGAAAATCAACGCCATCTAGTCTAGGTTTCACCAAACTAAAATTGACAGACAGTCAACGACAATCAAATCACATGGCGCGCAAGTGGCGCCATGAACATACACAGAAACAAATTTGATAGTCAATTTCACCTTGGGGGATGACTTGGTAGGATGACTACTGCAATATAGTGATTTTGCACCAACTACTCACTCAGATTATATTACAGAATTCTGTAAAGTTTTACCAAATTCTCAACAACCGAACGTTCAATCCGATTTTACGGATTACGGTAAAATTTTACCGAAATCCAGTAAATTTTTTACAGATATCTGTAAAATTTCACCGAAATCCGTAAAATCGAAAATAGTCCTTGCTACCATGATCATAGTCAAGACTGCCATGAACGTGGTAAATTCTTCCATTTTCATGGTTATTGTTATCATTATATGCAATACTCATCTTGACCATGACTTAATTGTCGGTATAACGATAGAATTTTTCTCAGAGTAGTATTCACCGGAAACGAACTGTAATTTAAAAATGGCAGGAACAGAAATTTACACACGGAGGGCATTCATGGATATCTGTTCTCTGTGGCGTAATGTTGATGTGGCATTCCTTCATTTAATTTGATTTCAATTGTATCGAAAATAAACCATCATTACTTGAGAATGGAAATGAGGGAAAATGAAACACATACACATAGAGAGAGAGAGAGAGAGAGAGAGAGAGAGAAAGTGAGAAGCAGGAGATAATGAATGCTGACTGCACAATTCTCAGCACCAAGCATAAAACTTAATGAATTTTATTGACCTTTATGTAAAGCTCACAGCGATGAAAAAAAATCCAATCGATCATATGTGCTTAAAGAAAAACGAGAACCACCTCTAATGTTGCCATTGCTACACGGAGAAAAAACAGTCCCGTTTGATACAACACATTTGTTTGTTGACATCCAAAACTTAAAAAAAAAATGTGTTTTTAAACTTATACTTTTGTTGTTTTCACCTTGAATGGAATTTATTATTACTAAAATATGTTGCTTTGACCAGAGGAAATTTCAGATTGAATCTACAAAAGCGGCGGTTTAATCAAACTAAAAAAAATAATTTGAAACAAAGTTTTTTTTTGTTAATTTATTTTCCGAAATCCAATTTGCAATGCATCTTCAGAAATCCAAAGCTGTCACTCAACAATAGGTGAAAATTTATTATTTTACTTAGAAAACCTGAAAATAGTAGAACGGCTCGCAGAAGTCTATAAATGTAAATGTGCACTTTTCTTTTGTTTGTTAGCATTTTATTCAAATAATTTAAATAATATAAGAAACGTAAGGTGATTGTAAACGGAAGTGCTTGGCGTTTCAACCGTTTTTGTTTCTTTGTTTCAAACAGTATTTCAGTTTAAATCATTCTTAAATTTGAAACAAACCAAAAGCGTTGGTAAAATCGACCAACAAATCTGTTTGTTTTTGTAGCTGTTATAATGCAACAACCAACATAATCGTAAATTCAAACGGATGTCAGATGAACCTGACTACTTGATTCCCGATACAGTTACTCAAAATTTTAGTTTGTTTTAACCACCGTAGGTACTCAAATCAAACCAAGATGTGGAGAGTTGAAATTGGAACATAGACTATTGCGCATATTTCGGATATATATTAATAAAATAGTTTTCTGTTTTAACTCAAATGTTCGAGTTTATATGAACTTTAGAGGGAAAATACAAAAAAAAAACATCATCTCGATTTCGAAGAAATTTGCGGGCTTTTCCAGGAATACGTTTCATCAACCGGCACACATTATTCTCATCCATCGTTTTGGCAATCTCTCACAACACTGCCATTCACCTTCAGCGTCCTCTTCATAATAGCCCAAAATTTCTTTTTTGGTCTGAGCAGGGAACAGTCTGGTGGGTTGAGTTCTTTCGGTGACTGACTCCCGTGGGTTTCATACCACTGTAGTATTGTTTTACTGTAATGACAGCTTGCAAGATCTGGAAAAAACATGACAGGTTCACTCTGGGATCTGATGAATGACAATATTCGCTTTTGGAGACACTCCATTCTGTACAGCTCTGAATTAAATGTCTTATCAGTGATGAAAACCTTGGTCTTCCTTGGTATTTACGTGCAAATTTATCTGCAAATTCTAACTAGAATTTGGCAGACACATCTCCCCGAGCCGTAGCCAAGTAAAATGTTTGACCCGGTAGCTGTTCAAAATTGGCCTTTACATAGGTTTCATCATCCATGAGGAGACAGTCATTGAATTTTGTCAACACCTGATCATACAGGTTTCTGGCACGAAGTCTGGCCACATTATTCTGCTTTTGATCCCTATTTGATTGTCTACCGACACGGTATGACTTGAAGCCTTCCCGGAGACAAATGCGTTGCACGGTACTTCGTGCGGCGCGAATGTTTTTGGCCAAATCACGGTCTTAGATGTTGGGGTTTGCCATAATGTTCTTGATGACTTTGTTCCCCAGTTGACGGTTGACAGTACCCGCCCGACGCTTGCTTTGAGGCTTGCAATCCGTCGACAAAGTTTCTCTGTACTTTTCCAAAACACGCCACACGGTATTTCGGGGAAAACCCACCACTTTAGCAAGTTTTGGCCCAATTATTTTTTGCCTCTTCCAGTTGGAATTTCTCTGAAACACGTTTGAACTGCACCTCGAAAAAAAAACTTTTGATGTTGTTATTGTTATAGGGAACACATGAGATGTCATAGTTTACAAGTCCGACCACTAGGGTCGCTGTAAGAATCAAAAATGTTTGTTCCTATACTAAAGGGCGATACGGTCAAAATTTGGTCAATATCAACTTGACGTATTTCTTTCAATTTTGCATTTAAAAAACCTGAACACCCCTCATTTTGAAGGTGTGTGTGTGTAGAATGTTGCTCCTATTTTGATTTTGGAATTCACTCTTCAGTTGTCAAAATGCCGTCCACACAAGAAGAGCAGCGTATCAAAATTTTGCTCGCGCATCGCGAAAATCCGAGCTACTCGCACGCAAAGTTGGCAAAATCGCTAAAAGTTGCCAAATCAACCGTTAAAAATGTAATTAAAGTGTTTGGGGAACGTTTGTCGATAGCCAGGAAGTCTGGATCGGGGGGAAATCGAAAACCGGAAGCCGCTGAGACGACAAAGAGAGTTGCCGGTAGTTTCAAGCGAAACCCTAACCTATCTCTCCGAGATGCCGCAAATAAGCTGGGTGTATCGTCTACAACCGTGCATCGAGCCAAAAAACGAGCCGGACTATCGACTTACAAGAAGGTAGTGACTCCAAATCGCGATGATAAACAAAATACGACGGCCAAAGCGCGATCCCGGAGGCTGTACACGACGATGCTGACGAAGTTTGACTGCGTGGTAATGGACGACGAAACCTACGTCAAAGCCGACTACAAGCAGCTTCCGGGACAGGAGTTTTATACGGCAAAAGGAAGGGGAAAGGTAGCAGATATTTTCAAGCACACGAAACTGTCAAAGTTCGCAAAGAAATATCTGGTTTGGCAAGCCATCTGTACCTGTGGCTTGAAAAGCAGCATTTTCATAGCTTCCGGGACTGTCAACCAAGAAATTTACGTGAAAGAGTGTTTGAATAAACGTCTGCTGCCTTTCCTGAAGAAACACGATTGTTCCGTACTGTTTTGGCCGGATTTGGCATCTTGCCATTACGGTAAAAAGGCCATGGAGTGGTACGCCGCCAACAACGTGCAGGTGGTTCCCAAGGACAAGAACCCTCCCAACACGCCAGAGCTCCGCCCAATTGAGAAATACTGGGCTATTGTCAAGCGGAACCTAAAGAAGACCAAAAAAACTGCTAAGGACGAGCAGCAGTTCAAGGCAAACTGGCTTTCTGCGGCGAAGAAGGTGGACAAGGTGGCTGTACAAAATCTGATGGCAGGGGTCAAGCGTAAGGCCCGGCAATTCGGATTTGGAAAAGCGGAAGCCTAACTGAATATTTTTCCTGAATTTTATACTAATTGAACTTGAAAAAGAAATTTAATTTGATTTTTCAAATAAACGATTTCACCGACTTACACGCGTTTTCCCTTGACCAAATTTTGACCGTATCACCCTTTAATGGGCCACACCTTAACTACACAGATAAAAAGAAACATTGAATTTTCTGCGTTACAGGGCTGGTAGTGGATTTAGGGATACATTATAGTGACTTTAGTGACTAAAATAATAAAAATAGTGACCAAATAGTGACTAAAAAGTGATTTCCAAATTTAAGTATTTTTTATACATTTGTTTTATAAGTTGTATAAATACAGTAAAAATTAGCTAAGTGATTACCCCCGTTTGCAAATAATGAATAAAACTGCTTTGTAAAGAAGCAACACGACCTCCTACACTTGGTCCACAGTTCGTTTTTGCGAAGATGGGCCTATACGCATGATGGAAACGCCTTCCAGCATGGTCTGTGCTAGAATTACTTCTGACATATCTTACTAAAGAAGTTCGGGAAGAAATAATAAATGCCTTTTTAATAGTGTAAAGCGTTGCTTCAGAATATTGTACATTTGCATACGAATTATTAAATTCTCGTTGATGAACGTTTAATGTGTTTGTATCATTTTCGAATGTTCTAGGTTCCGAACTTCAGATCTACAGTTGTAACTGTAGCAGTATAAGGTTACGATAGGTATTCAAACATATTGAATGAACCTTTTGGAATCAACAGTCATTATTTGAAAACTTGGTGATGGTCTAGGCCATCCAAACTATCCTTGAGTTCAGAACACAGGATCTACAGTTGTAACATTAGGTGTTTGGAGTGTTTAAAGGGACAATATGTATTTATAGTGATTGAACAGTGTGGAAGGCTTACAGACATAATGCGACATTCTTAGGATATTCTAGGTACTCCAAACTGTACATTTTTTTTCACTGAGAACATAGGACCAACAGTTGTAACGAAAATGAAAATTTTGGAAGAACAACAGCCATAATGAGATAATCTTCTGATGTTCTAGGTTATCCAAACGTTCCTGGAATTCAAAACTTAAAATTTACAGCCGAAGATTTTAAGTTTGGAATTGTAGCTTAAAATCACCAGCTTTTTGGAATTAGCAAAGTAGTAATATGTATTTAACCATATCAAGTGAGTCTTTTGGAATATAATGAGATACCTTTGGAACTGCCCTTGAGTTCAGAACTTACGATGTACAGATGTAACAGTAGCTTTTTGAGCTATACAAAGCAACGATAAATATTCAATAAATATTTTAAAACGTCCTCAGACATCGAAGGATAACCTTTCTAGTTTCAATTCATTCAAACTGTCCTTCAAAATTTAAAGTCTACAATTGTAACAATAGTGCTATGGGCTATAAAAAGTTAAGTTAGTTTGTTTGGCATAGAATATCCCAAGATTATCTCATAGTGTCAGTTAGTCTTCCAGGACATTCATTGAATATATTTGAATACCTATCATATTATGGTAAAGCGAATAAAGCTACTGTTACAACTGTTCATCTTAAGTTCTGATCTCCTGGGCAGTTTGGACGACCCAGCACATCTCAAAAACATATTTCCTACTTTATTCAATCATTTCTATGTTAGCACTAAATCCATCAGACTTCACCAAATTGCTTGTATAAAAAGGCCTCAAAGGGCAGGGAGCAAGTTCTTACTATAGTCGAAAATGTCCTCTGGAAGTGAAGTATTCACAGGCCACAGATTGAGCATACAAACTCGAACGACTATGGTTAGCATCAACCTTTCCAGATCAGCGTACATTAGATGTATGAGTGGTTCTTTCCTCTAGAAGAAACCTTAGAAAATATTATTGAAATAGATCAGTATGCTTATCAATAGCTTGTAAACTTTATCAAAAATTTTAAGATAAATTTATACTTAACCAGTTTTACAACTTTGCAAAAAAATATTCGGTTTGACAGCAGTCAAGCAAAGACAGAATAAGCTTATATATTCGATTAATTATGAATTTTTAAAATCTACTGTATAATAAACTAAGATTATTTTCTCAGAAATTTCAGCAAAGTATAAAATTCTAGTGTACGAGTTTTAATAAAACTTTGAAATCAATACGCTTCTATAAACTGGCCGAATTGCAGTGTATTCCGATTTCATCTATGATGGAATTGAGTTTTCTTGACTGACGGGAAAGGACAATCAAATCTAGATTCAGAATTACTACGTTAATAACCGAAAATAAGCCCATTGTCGAATAAAATATTTTTGAAAAAAAATTGAGTCTAAATCAAATATGACTAGATTCTTTTATGTAGTTTCTTCATTGGACATTTTGTTAGTATATTGGATAAACGTTTTGAGTTTTCACACCCATCCCGTTCGATTCGTCAATGCCTAGTACAGACCTGTTGTACGGAAGCTTGCAAACAATGTTGTATTACGTGTTTGTTAAAATTCATTATTTTTATCTGTGTAAAAAAAATCTCAGAACGTTAAAGCACCAAACATGGCACATGACAAGTATCCCTTCAACCCACGCCGTACGAAAAAAAAATAACCTGTCATCAGCAAACAACAGTCCTGTCAGCACCACAGAACGCTACATAATCATCGAAAATTATCAGCTCAATCTTAAAGTTAATGATTCGCATCCTCCCGGTTCAAGTCAAACGCTTGGGCCAGGGGCCGTTGAGTGATTCCGCATGCTAATAATTTGTGATCTTGAACGCGACTCGGTCAAATTGTCTCATGCTCATCATAATCGGTTTTCCTCGGACCGGTCACGGTGTTTGTGGTGCTCGATGGGACGTTATCACATCACCGAATAGATTGGCGCTGACGACGACCGACGATGGCGTGGAGGAGCCGTCACGTTCGTGTCTCTCTTCGCACTGACCCCGCGCCGCGTCGCGTCGCATCGTCTAGCGACAAGCCCATCATATCAGCGCAGAGACTGGGGCGTATTTTCACACTGGGATGTAAATTAACTGAGCAAACAACCAACATCCATCCATTTGGCTTTGCGTCTGTCCTACTAATAGATGGTGTTGTTTGTAGATCGTTAACGTCAACTTCACACAAATGCCCCACACTAGTTATTGCGTGAGTGTGCGTGATAGTTGCCCTGGTGGCTCACGCAGATTTGTTCGATAGATAGCATATGATAGAGGAAGCATCACGCTGTGGCACTGCATATACTTCCATTAGACTCCTCCAAGAGCCATTTAGCCATTCATACGTACATAGGCAGGATCCATCCATGCGGGAAGTTCAGGGTTATGATTGATGATGAACGGTCAAAGATCGAATTAATCTTCGCCGTGTTTAGTGGGAATTCGATACGTGGGTTATGAGTCATTTAAGGCTCCGTCCCTGCAGCTGCTCTCCGAAAGAAGACGTCGGCAACGGCGTTCGTGACCTTGAGCTTCCGTCTCATTTCAGCCTGCTTGAACGTCATTGTTGTGCAATAAAATAACGGCTCCCATGTGACTGCGAAAACGGTGGCGCCAATTCGGAGCGGGCGACGCACTTCCAGCGAACAGCTGATTTTTTATTTATTATGGCATTGAGCCAGGCTGATTTTCAACAAAGCATGTTGGTGAAACATTGACTTTGAAAGTAAGCTGAGGGCGATAATGAAAACACAAAGTAAAGAGTAAATTTTTCGGTAACTTTATCAACTTATGGAAGGTCCATTAATTATGTCACGCAGTACGGGCGGAGGAGGCGGGGGGGTATGGGAAAACGTGACGATCCATACAAAAAAATTTGAAGGTCCATACAAAAAACGTGACAAGGGGGGGAGGGGGGTTAGAACAAGTCATTTTTGCGTGACGTAATTATATAGAAGCATATAGAAGCATAAACACACTCGAGGCTTAAACTACTAGCAAAAGATTGGGTAATTTAAATACCGTAAATATAAAAACACACCGCAATTTTTAGCACTCGAAAAATATCCTAGCAAAATAAAAATAAGCTAGCAAGACGTGAACAAAATGGCAGCCTACTTCATTTTTAAATGGCGCACTATACTTATCAATGTTTGACTCTCTGCACCTTCAGCAGAATGAACATCCATCGAAGTAAAGAAACAAAAATCGCTTTGCTAATGGTACACTGGGAAAAAAAGATTGGTGAACGCAAACATATTCTAGTTACATTTAACAGGACTTCCACGTTGAATTGAGCATTAGTTTGATTTGTCTACCAACGGGGTTAAAACAAAATAAAGTTTTGAGTAATTGATTCGGGAGTTGAGCAGTTAAGTTCAACTGACACTCGTTTGAATTTACCATTATGTTTGTTGTTTCATTATGACAGCTACGAAAACAAACAGATTTGTTTGTTAATTCGCTTATGATTTGCTAAACAAATTTTAGTATGATTTAAACTTAAATGTTGTTTGAAACACACAAACCATAACCAACACTTTCATTTACAATCACCTTAAATTTCTTCTATAATTTCAATTATTTGATTAAAATGCTAACAAACATCATAGAAGTGCACATTTACATTTATAGACTTCTTTCATTCTACGGGGAATCAACAAATGTTAGTGTGAGCAGCCTTTCTACTTTTTTCAATTAATTTTCAAATAAAATATTAAATTTTCACCTATTGGTGAGTAACAGCGTCAGAGCAGGACTGGATGACGAAAAATGTTTTTTTTTTTTAATTACAATATCAGCTGCTTTGAAAGAATCAATCTAAAACTTTAATTAGTTTCCCTTGGGAAAAAGGAAACTTGTGTTTTGGTAATAATAAATTCCTTTCAAGATGGAAACAACAAAAATATTCGGGCTTATAACGGTTCTCACTTCCCCCGTGACACCCGTAATGATTTACTCGCGAGTTTTTTCGCCCAATGTTCATTTTCACACGTGAAGTCACACTCGTAAGAAGACCTATTAGTTTTGAATAACCATGATTTGTGTTGTATTGTGGTAATATCTTCGGGCAGAAACCTGCCTGTTTAATTCGAAACAAAATCGTTGGTTTAAAATAAATTTTAACTTTTTTAATTTGAATGTCAACAAACAAGTTTGTTGAGTAATGGTAGCGTTAGAGCTTGCTCTGTTTTCTCTTTCAAGCAGACATTATGGTTTGGATTTTTTTTTGTTCTGTGTACTTGAAACAGAAAGGTCAATAGATTTCAATAGAAACTCATACATTAAATTAAAAATAATCTCATCTGTCAAGATGCTCGGGGGTTGACTATTCCACTGAAAAAGCTAACCTCACTTTTGACCATGAGAATATAAGAGATAGCAATGACCGTTGTGTTCCCCGTCCTTCTTTCTCACACACGAATTTCTGAACGCAAGGGCGCCAGTATCTGTCAAATCTGAAGTGTGACGTCACTGTAATTTGGACCATTTGACAGCTCGGTTTTCTTCAAGGCTATATGCAGCAAACAGAATATTCGCGGCGGAAGTTGTCGTGTTTTGTCGTTAATTTTCCGTGTTGTATTTAGTGCAGGGATTATCGCAACGACAGTATTTTTCGTTGTTTGTCAGCCAGGTATTATAATGTATTATCTAAATAACTGATACAAGTAGTTTGGTAGAAGAAATATTGTACCTTACCAATCCATTGTGAACCGAGCTGAAAATATTAAAAATGTCACTAGCGCCACACCAAAAGTGCAGGTTTCAAGAACTAATGCTCTCTGAAGTCCTCTGGGTACAACATGTTTACATTCAGTAAAATGGCGTCGAATCAAGTGGAAGTGTGCAAACGCATTTTGTACGAACGGCAGCATAATACGAATTTATCGTTGCGCGATCTTGCCAAGCAATTGAAACTACCGAAAAGTACCGTGGTTTGTGTTTGCAAATCATTTGACCAGCGCTTGACTGTGGATCGGAAGGTTGGAAGTGGAACAAATCGACAGATCTAGACAAAATCGTCAAAACGTCGAAAGTAACATTTGTAAGCAATGACTTAAAACGTAAATTTCCTGGAAATGCCTGCTTGCTAACATCTACATCCACTACCAACAGGAAGGTAATAACTCCTTGTATCTATTTCTGGTGCTATTTTGGTTCGTGGGAGCAAGCAGATCCCAGAAAAATACGCTAGAAGTCATTGTTTACAAATGTTACTTTCGACCTTTTGACAATTTTGACAAATGGACAAAAAGGTGGTAGCCATTGTTGAGAAAAATCCCAATCTTTCTGTGCGAAATGTGGTTCGCAAAGTTGGGAACAGGGTTGCCAGATTATTTTTCGTTCGGATCTTTAATTTTTGCCAAAAATTCTTGTTTATCTGTGTTTAACAGCAGAAACTCTTGGCAAAAATCTTTGCCTAAAATTTTTTGTTTTTGACGTTGGATTACGTCTTTGTTTTCTACAGTTTATAACAAACCGAATAGCGACCGTGACGCCGGCGTCGGTGGTGTAGTGGTAAGCGTGACTGCTACTGGCACCCCAGTGGGTCTGGGTTCAATCCCAGTCGACGTCGGTGGTTTTTCTGAGGCGAAAAAATCTTGGTCACGTCTTCCTTCGGAAGGGAAGTAAAGCCGTTGGTCCCGGTTCATAGTCATGAGTCGTTAGGTAGGGTCCAGGTGGTGGAGTCGTCTCCCTGGCGTCGGTGATTGTCACCATGTGAGGAAATGAGGCCGACGGAAAATAAAAAAAAAAAAAAAGCGACCGTGACGGTTTTGATCGTGCATTTCTCAGTCGTTCCTCCAAAAAATTTAACAAAAATTTGTACCAGTCGATCGTAAATATGTCTATGCATTGAATCAAATAGAATACAGTGTAAATTTTGGCCCACATACAATTGAAAAGTTCATAAATGTTAAGCCTTGTCTGGAAAAGAATATTAATTTAAATAATATTGCATTTTACACTTGAAATGGCTAACGTCCAGTAGCGTAGTCCTATTCCATTATTTCAAACCACTCAACGGGGCTGTATCAACAATCAATATGCAACTAGCGATTTGAAATTGGTTCACTGTTGTAGAACCCCTTGGTCCGAAGTACACCTTGAAGTCAGCACCTTGCTGTACATATTTGCGCCTTTGTTTTGAGTTGCTGTGTTAATTTGACAGAATATTTGAGAGGGTGTTGGTGTGAGTTCATTATTAGGGGCGCATTATTAAGCTTGGGACCGAGCTTGGGACCATGTGCTAGTACTGACTGAGCCAAGAAAAAAAATCGTTTTTGTATGGGACCTACTGGTCTTAGAGTTAGTCTATGGCTGTACCAGCGGCTAGATAGTACGGAAGGAATTGGTCATAGGTTTTGGCTCAGGAAGTACTAGCACATCGGTCACAAGCTTAGTGCCAAGCTTAAAAATTCGCCCCTGAGAAAGTAACCTATACGAACACACTCTCGAATATTCTGTCAAAATAACCTAGCAAAACAAAAACAATGTCTCCAGTACTGAAAAGCGCTAGTTTCGTTTTGATTGTTGACTGTACCCTGTAGTTTTTATAATTGCTATTGAGTTGAATGCAAACTAAGACAGATATATACTCATCAAAACACATTCATTTTGATTCTTGGATACAAAACGGTCTTTTCTATAGGATTAAAGTACAAATATCAAACCCTCTAGGATACAAATATCGCTTTTCCTACATCACATTACAGCAAAACGGATCTTATTTCTGCAAGAAATTTCCTTAAAAGAAATTCGGCTAATCTATATTAATTAAAATGAGTTGGGGTTTCCTTTGTCACGATTTAACTCGCGAGCGGAAGGACCGTTTGGCATGAAAATTTGTATGCAGGGGTTTTTGAGGCCGGGGAATATTTTTAAGATAGTAAGAGACCCCTCTCTTCTCTGAAAGGGAGGGGGGGCTCCCATACAAATGAAACACATTTTTCTGCATAACTCGAGAACTGATCAAGCAAAGGAACCCAAATTTAGCATGCGGAAGTTTTTGGGGGCAAGAAATGTTGCTATGGAAGTTTGAGACCCCTCCCCTCTCTAAAAAGGGAGGCTCCCATACAAATGAAAAAGAAGTTTCTGCATATATCAAGAACTAATCAAGCAAATGAAACCAAATTTGGCATGTTGAGGTTTTTGGAGGCAAGAAATGTTTCTATGATCATTTCATCACCCTCCCACTTTAAATGGGGGGGTCCCATACAAACAAAGCCAAATTTCCGCATAAATCGAGAACTAATCAAGTAAATGAAACCTTTTTAGCATATGGGGGTTTTTGGAGGCTAGATTTCTATATACAAAAAAAATGAATTTCTGTCTGTCTGTCTGACCCTTATAGACTCGAGAAGATCAACGTGAAAATTTATATGAAGGGGTTCTTGGGGCTGGGGAAGGTTCTTATGAATGTTTGAGACCCCTACTCTCTCAGGAAAGGGCGCTTTCATACAAATGAGACACACATTTCTTCATAACCCAAGAACTAATCAAGCAAATCGAATCAAATTTGACATGTGGGGCGATTTGAAGGCAATCATTGTATGGTGGTTTGAGAAACCACCCCCTCTGGAAGGGAGGGCTCCCATACAAATGAAACACAAATTTCTACCAAAAATGAGAATTATCCAGGATACTTAAACACAAAATGTGTATTTCTCAGGTAAGAAGCATGTTTTGATGGAAGTTTGAACCCCTGCTTGTTCAAGAAAAAAAATCATTCAAAAAAAAACCATAAAAGTGCCAGTTACATTAAATTTTCCTTGATTTAGTTGCAAGCATAGCAGCGCACGCACCGGGTTCAGCTAGTTGTTAATAATAATATTGAATATCGGCTCCATAAACTGTTACACACGCCTAAGCCTATCAAATAAATGAACTAATTACGTTTTTGATTCCACATATTTGCTTCTGTTGCATTGTGATTTCGAGATAAAGTTATCCTTTAGGAAGTTTTGGTAAATCAATTCAAATAAATTAACTAAAACTTTCTGCTGTCTGTACGTATAATCAAATTTGGTTTCCCGTTTAAATAAATTTCTTAGATGTTTTTTGATTATTTTAGCAGAAACCTGTTCTGAACAGGTGGACTACGATCTGGATCTGGAAGATGCGGGGAATTCGAACAACGTCGAAGATGTTCCGGTCTGATGGACTCTACGGATGCTAGTTGCTTGGGGTCTGCTCATGAACCACGTAGAATCATTTTTCAGACATTTCTCCATACATGTTTTTGAAAATTTTTGTGTGAAGCGTAGACTTTGGTCAGACAGCGTTGTTGATATCAATGTTTACAAAAACATTTACGAACGAATTTCAAGTCGCTCGGGAACTGTGTGACAAGTTAAGTCTTGCTCCACATTGCGCCTCTATCGGCAAGGCAAATAGAGGTCCACAGTAGCCCATAGCGACGGTTTCAAAACGAAACACCTTTCTAATGCAATGCTCTATTCCCCCAAACCTTCCACGATAATAACACTTACAAACAACTCGCGCGGTCAAAATCTTGAATGAATTTTAATTTCCATAAAAAAAATAATACCGGTCGCACACCTGCCCCTCGATTCAACAAACTGCCCTGCTATGCTGACTTGCCGATATGTTGCTGTCCATGTGATCATAAACCGACCTAGGCTGGATGCGTATGGTTTGTATGGTTTGGTGGTTGCTTGCTCACCTTCCTGTGTATGAAATGAAAATTAAAAACAACACACAGCGGCGAGCAACCGGCCGACCGACCAAACGACCGATTATAAATTAACACAGAACGGGACTCACTCGCAGCGCACCGGTAAATGGTGGGTTAAAGTGAGACACCGTGTATCGCTCACCCTGGGTCTAATCAAAGACTACCCACGCAGTAGCGGTTGTCGGTCAGCCGTTCCCGAGTTCAAGTTGATACTTATGTTGTGATCGCAATTGACTCTGGTTCTAGCTGCTTTTGACGATCGATGTCTATATTTGATATATTTGATATTCGCATCTATGCGCTAAATAGGTCCCATACAAAGCCATGCTGGGTTCAATGTAGGTTCATAGACTCTTTGTGGATAGGGTATGATTTCATTTTGCCACATTAAAGCCAATAAGGTGCCTGGCATCAAAAGATCCCAACTAGGGAAACAGTTGGAGGGGGTAATATGAGCAAGTAATGGGGGTATAAAGAATGTTCATGAATAAATCATTAATTTTGGCAATACAAAATAATTCCATCAGTCAGGATATGCATTCATTGTGTTGTCCTAGCTTCGGCTGGACATATATTAAAATTGGAATGCATTCATTGTGGGTTTCCATTCATTTTAATCTTGGGTTTAAAATACAGTTTCGTATAGTCTTATATTGCGCTGTCATGTTGTATGTACTTTCGAAGTTCAACGCAATTGACCAGCTCACGTTCCACTTCTGTTCGGCCTCATCCGGATATACAGGGATATACGGATATACGCAACCTCTTTACTGTTCGTCTTACCCACACTGGCAGATATTCGTATCAGCCCATCAATTAATATTTTGTTTTTGACGATGGCTACGTCTTACCCCGAGCAACAATTTTAGTTATATTCCTCCCGGCTTTGTTGATAAAACTACATCCAAAACTGTTTTGTCCATCAACACCTCCTCTATGCTTCTTAAAAGCCGAAATTTATACAAAGTGACGCATTCTATAAACGGTTGTGAAAACAAATTACTATATCCTTTATAGCACCATAAAGATTTTGAAAATGTTCTAGTGAAAGATGTTATGACCACTTGAGAACCTTCATAAAACCTATTGGCTGCCACGAAACCCAGCATACGGCCAAATGGCCACAGCTATCCAACTTCACTGTGATATCGTGATTGGTTTTGTTGTTCTGCTTTGTTCAGTTCTCTGCTCTTTTGAATAATTTAGCAGTAAATAATATCTAAGGTAAAGTTCTAGTGTCGCGGGAAAAGTTATTTGATAGAAAAATATACAAAACAAACTGAGTTTTTTTTAAAAGCGTACAATGCTTTAAATCATTTGAGCATTATATGTGAATATTGGCGCAATTAGAGCCAAAAATTATGCCTCTGGGGAATTTTTCGAGTTTACAATAACAAAAACAAAACTAAAGCAAATATATTTGATAAACTATTCATGAATTTTCTGGAAATTGATGGATTTCAATATGGTTATTTGAAAGAATGCCGAAATTGGTCTGCGATCTACAGTCAATGTGCATTACATTATTACTTGGTGCATCTATTTTTCAACATTTCAATGATTTCTTGTATTTCAATATGGCGAATGAATAAGAAATCACAGTTTCACCAAGAAGCCAACTTATCTTCGCATGGCTATTATAAAACTATTTGGTCATTCGGGGACTTCCCTCAATGCCAAATTGCCGTTAAATGCATTTACTGGAGGCAAAATGGTTTTAAATTGCTTTTTCAACTGACCATAATAAGACAATATGAATGAGTCCTGAAACGGCATTTCCAACGGCATTTACTGATAGAATATTGCAGTTTTCAAAAAATCGGTAATCTCCTTTTAATTCCAACTACCTTTGCTTATCTTCGACAGATACGCGTATTTCGTCTACAATGTGCAGACTTCTTCAGTGTCTCGTACTAATAACTCGACTAAAGGGTGATACGGTCAAAATTTGGTCAAGGGAAAACGCGTGTAAATCGGTGAAATCGTTTATTTAAAAAATCAAATTAAATTTCTTTTTCAAGTTCAATTAGTATAAAATTCAGGAAAAATATTCAGTTAGGCTTCCGCTTTTCCAAATCCGAATTGCCGGGCCTTACGCTTGACCCCTGCCATCAGATTTTGTACAGCCACCTTGTCTACCTTCTTCGCCGCAGAAAGCCAGTTTGCCTTGAACTGCTGCTCGTCCTTAGCAGTTTTTTTGGTCTTCTTTAGACAATAGCCCAGTATTTCTCAATTGGGCGGAGCTCTGGCGTGTTGGGAGGGTTCTTGTCCTTGGGAACCACCTGCACGTTGTTGGCGGCGTACCACTCCATGGCCTTTTTACCGTAATGGCAAGATGCCAAATCCGGCCAAAACAGTACGGAACAACCGTGTTTCTTCAGGAAAGGCAGCAGACGTTTATTCAAACACTCTTTCACGTAAATTTCTTGGTTGACAGTCCCGGAAGCTATGAAAATGCTGCTTTTCAAGCCACAGGAACTGATGGCTTGCCAAACCAGATATTTCTTTGCGAACTTTGACAGTTTCGTGTGCTTGAAAATATCTGCTACCTTTCCCCTTCCTTTTGCCGTATAAAACTCCTGTCCCGGAAGCTGCTTGTAGTCGGCTTTGACGTAGGTTTCGTCGTCCATTACCACGCAGTCAAACTTCGTCAGCATCGTCGTGTACAGCCTCCGGGATCGCGCTTTGGCCGTCGTATTTTGTTTATCATCGCGATTTGGAGTCACTACCTTCTTGTAAGTCGATAGTCCGGCTCGTTTTTTGGCTCGATGCACGGTTGTAGACGATACACCCAGCTTATTTGCGGCATCTCGAGAGATAGGTTAGGGTTTCGCTTGAAACTACCGGCAACTCTCTTTGTCGTCTCAGCGGCTTCCGGTTTTCGATTTCCCCCGATCCAGACTTCCTGGCTGTCGACAAACGTTCCCCAAACACTTTAATTACATTTGTAACGGTTGATTTGGCAACTTTTAGCGATTTTGCCAACTTTGCGTGCGAGTAGCTCGGATTTTCGCCATGCGCGAGCAAAATTTTGATACGCTGCTCTTCTTGCTTGGACGGCATTTTGACAACTGAAGAGTGAACAAAATCAAAATAGGAGCAACATTCTACACACACACACCTTCAAAATGAGGGGTGTTCAGGTTTTTTAAATGCAAAATTGAAAGAAATACGTCAAGTTGATATTGACCAAATTTTGACCGTATCGCCCTTTACGTACTCGACTCGTACGAGACACTGAAGAAGTCTGCACACTGTAGACGAAATACGCGTATCTGTCGAAGATAAGCAAAGGTAGTTGGAATTAAATGGTGATTACTAATTTTCTTCTAATTTATAGTTACAAGTATTCCACTAAACAGCTCAAACCCTCTAGGGTTCAAAAAATCGATGTTAAATTTAATTTTGTTTTATTTGAACCACACAAAACATTTGAAATTGGATTACACGCGTTGGAGATATTCTATTTTAAGTAAATGTGTTTATGTTCATTTATAAAAATAATCATCTTTCATCCATACCCCGAAAACAGTTCTACTTTTATTTTATTTTTTACGACTTTTTTATATTCTGCATAAAATTTCACATTAGAAACATTAGCCGATTTATAAAGTTCACTTTTGATTTATTTTGTAAACAAGTGTAATTTATTGCTAGAGGGGTGATTCAAATATGACGTCCATCAAATTTCAGATTTTTATACCCCCTCCCCCTCCCCCTCTGTCACACTTTGTCACAAATATGATTGCCCCCACCCCTCCACCTCTGTTGAATGTCACACTTCTGAAAAAAAAAAGTTTTTATGCATATTGGTGTTTTCGATTTCAATAATAACGTGTATTTTAGTTCAAATTTAATCATTTACATGATTACATTTGTGAAGTTCTTCTGTCCACGGATAGGTGAAGTGTGTTTTGATGGAAATAACTGGCAGAGATAACTCAAGGTATTCGTAACAGATGGACAAAACTTATCGTATGACATGTTTTCTTCTGCAAAAAATTTTATTAATATTTTTTTTTTAAACTTTACTAATTTAAGAAAAACGTCAGTTTTGAATTTTAAATAATATATGTTGAAAAGTAGAAAAAAAACTTGACTGATTCAATTAATAATTTCATTGTATATTTTTATTACTCTTGATAAATATTAAAGGTGAGATAATTTTTGAAGATCCAAAAACAAAGCTATATTAAAAAATGCTGATACGTAGCTTTCTCTCTAGATCACATCCCTCACATAAAAAATCATAACTCATGAACCACACTCTAAAATGCACACAAATACACATCTATGAGATAACCCCGGGTCTAATGTGGAAACTGATTTTTTCCCTCACTTTTGTGCATAAGTAACACATTTTTGAGCAAATTTGGTTTACATACCAGTGACTGATCCTAGTTCAGCTCAGGTGTATAATTTAAGTTTGCAGTGCAAACGTTGTAAAACATAAATTGATTAGTAAAAAGTGCTTAAAATATTCTTATCAATAAAAAAAAAGCGGTCTGGAAAAAATATTTTACACAACTTTATTTCACGGTTAAGGAAAATTTTTCGGAACAACAAGAAAAACACCGTTTGTATCGCGAAAAAATTCAAAAAAACCTTTTTTGCGATTGAACATTTTGATAGGTTTATCGATATTGGATGTTTATCCATTCTCGGATCGTAGTATGCGGTGCTCGAAGCATGACGTGAATATTTTTTCCTCGTCATTTTTTCTCGTATTATTTTTAATTTAATATAAGTTTATAGTGAATTTGTTTACTTAACTCTCTCTATTAGTGGAAACCTGCAAGAAACGGAAGTCGGACGATTCCATTTTGTCTCGTTTTGATTAAAACCAGGAAATGCATCGCGGATAGAGGAGCGGCTGTGGTAGTGTGGAGTAAACGTTACCCGTGCATTCGTCAGCTGGTGGTGATGATGTGTATTGTTCGTTGCTGGTTGCCGTTCGGACTTCTTGATCGGATACGGGATCAGATGGAATTAAGCTAAGTACTTCTAATATTATTGATACCAGAATAGCGCGATGACTAAAATATTTACCTGCACTTAGTAATTCAGAAAAAGCACCAAAAAATGAAAAAAGTGCCACTAAATTATTAAGGCCTGTACCAACAAATAATGTGTGATCAGCATTAAAAAATTAGGAATGAGCAATAAAAGATGAGAAAAGATCTTCGGATAATCTAATTGTGACCGGTAAATCTGTCAAATAAAGCAACAGCTATTAGTATATGTGCAATTAAATATGGCAGTATTTCCGCCAAATTATGTAATTTGAGCACTAAACTATTCGCATATGTCTTTCAATTTTATTGGATTTTCCCATAAAAACAGTAAAATGAGCAATGGATAAATAAATAACCATATAAATATCCATTGCTCATTTTACTGTTTTTATGGGAAAATCCAATAAAATTGAAAGACAAATGCGAATAGTTTAGTGCTCAAATTACATAATTTGGCGGAAATACTGCCATATTTAATTGCACATATACTAATAGCTGTTGCTTTATTTGACAGATTTACCGGTCACAATTAGATTATCCGAAGATCTTTTCTCATCTTTTATTGCTCATTCCTAATTTTTTAATGCTGATCACACATTATTTGTTGGCACAGGCCTTAATAATTTAGTGGCACTTTTTTCATTTTTTATTGCTCAAATCTCTCTTTTAATTGATGATTAATTATGCTGCCGTGTAGGGAAGGGGTTTAAAAGAGCAACAAAGCTTCAGATGGGAATATCTTTTGCGTATTTTGATTGAGGTTTTGCCTATGATGAAGCATACCTGATTTGCTATTTCAGTGGCAACCCAGTAGATGTTGGATTTATTTTGTACATACATATGTAATATTTTAGAAAAGAATGTATATTATTTATTATTTCTTTATAACATCGTATTATTTTCATCATAGTCATTGTATATTACTTGTAATCATATTGAATTTTCTGGAGTCACAACTTTTATATACATTTAAGCGTGTTTTCGTTTAACATATTTATATATTCTTGATGAGAGATATTTTTGTATGAATACATACAGGTTTTCACATACATAAATTCATGTTTAGGTTGAGGAAGCCAGCATCAATTGTAGTCATCGTCGGGAGCTCGGGACGATTCTGTTTCTGTCTCATTTGTTGCATGATGTAGCATACATTTTAGATACACTATTCTTTATATTAAATTTCAGGTTGTTCATGGAGTTTCCAAGTTTCGTAAAATAAAATAAAAAATTGGGGCTATAATACATTGTCTAAGCTTTTAGGTTCATAATAGATGCGCAAATCCTTCTACATTTGCAGCAGGGCAGCAATTTGCAGACTTGTGTAATAATTATTTTCATTTTACATTATAATATACCTTTTCTTATATTCTATAAAACATATCATATTGATTTTCCATTTTCAACATTATCATTACCATATTCTTCTTTCATTATTTGGATTTTCATTATTATTTGAATATTATTTTATTACTCTTACCTCGGAGCGTATGGTACGGTATGTCCACGCATCCTTCTTCCCCTGTAGATTCTTAAAATGCGTTGTGGTTCAAATCTATTCATTTGAACCCAACTCATTTTACAGAATCATCTTTTGCGGTAAATGCAACGCAGTAGGCCTGGCCGCGTTGACGCTTGTATCATGTTTTTGATATGCTGCAAGCATCAATATTGACAAAAATAATAATTGGGCGTTATCTAACCCAATTATTTCCAGGATGCTTTCTCGTACTGGCTGCGTTTGTATTAGATTAGATTAGATTAGATTAGATTAGATTGGATGTTTATCAATTCTCGAGAAAATTATGTGGAAATATTCATAATTTTCCTTGTAGAGAAGATGCGCAAAATATTATGATTCGTAAAAAAAAGTTCTGAAAAAGCTTTAAATTACTCATAAGTCCGAAAAGAATATTTGATCAGAAAGTTAAAAAGAAACGGAATCATGAATGTTACAACACAACAACTGTTTTTGATTGCAAAATTTGATTTTTAGAACCATACAAATTTGAAAGCGGTAAATTTTTTGTTTTTGAAATATATCGAGGATTTTCGAAACTTACCTTGAACAGTCTGGGAAATTCCACTAAAATTGTTAAACCGGGAGATCAACAAATCATCCCAACTTGACAAGAGTTTGAAGAAATCAATATTTCAATTCTGTGGGCAATTTTTCTATAGACGATATTATTTATCGATTTTCCTGATCCCTAGAAACTTTTGTGTTAAAAAATTGTCATTACATAATTTTTCAGCTTGCTGAGATAATTTAAAGCACTTTCCACCACAAGAATGTTTTCCTTAGATGATCAGTTCACGAATAGGTTTTTTTTTAATGTTGGCACTGTAAGCTAAATTGTACAACAATTTATAATGTTTTTCAAGCCTCAAAAAAGAGAGAAGATCCTATTTTGAAATTTACTGACAGGCCTGGAATCATTTCTTGTGGATTTCTTGTGGATAAAAAATTGATTGATGTTTTTTTGGCAAAGGATGGTGCTTTATTAAAAGTTCCTGACCGGTTTTCTCAACGTTGAAATTTTGTGCAACACTTAATCTAGATCATAATTTTTATTGCCAAAAACATTTCAAGCACTTTTAGATTCCTTAATTATATACTTTTTTAAAGCTACTGGTTCTTCCTGACCGCACTTCCCTCCACCCTAAAGCACTGTCCCATATTTTATAAAATCAAGATTTCAAGATTTATGATATTATTGTTAATTTAAAAATGGAATATGCAAACTGAAAAGATTGTTCGCGTACGTATTTATTTTTAACGATGCTGTTGTTGCTATAAAAGATTTTCAAGTTACTCCAAATTCTTAACGTCACCTCTCTGCCCAGCTGACGCTCCATGCTGACCCAGCTCGACCAACGTCTTCAGCCACTATGCTTGGTTACTTTCGATCGGAGATCGTCTTTTATCAGGCCGCATCTTGAGACGCTTGGTAAGATGAGCGTTTGTATCAAATTTTTCCTCAAGAATCTTCTCTCTGTTCAATCTGCTTGTCTTTTGCCGTTGCTGATTTGATTTCTTCTTCTCTAGGGCCATAGTTAGCGATTTCCTACGATTGATCAGGCCAGACAGCGTTTTTTATAGCGTTTTGTATAGCCAAAAGCATGACATTTCGCTCTCTAATCAGCAGATTGGAAATCTCGGAATTAATAATATCCAATTCTTTGGAAATTGCGTCCTATTTAGGACATGCAAAATTAGAAGGAACTTTATAGTCCGAATCCGGCGGAGCTTGTGAAGAACTGAAAGGCTGCGATGGCGGAGTTCTTTCATCCGGTGGTACTTTTGGAACATTTTTAACAACCTCTCCATTCGCAACAGAAGGTCTCTTGTCTGCTGGCTCTAAAAAAACGTCAGTGTATCTTTCGGTTTCGAAGCTTCCGTTTTCAAGTTGCTGATTTTCGATTTGAAAATTTCTTCACAATAAGATTCGTTTTTTATATCTCGCCAGAATTCATACACCACGGTTGGCTTTTTAATTGCGCAGCGCGTATGGACGACAAAATGCATGGACCAGCGTTTGAATCAAATCAAAATTCAACGCCACCAAAAACGACCACAGTAGGATTTTCAACAAAACCAAACTTCGACGAAGTTTCAGAATGGAGCACAGCTTGTGCGGTTTGTGCTCATTGACGATAAGAACAAGGAATGACAACAGTAAACAATTTCACACAACTAAGTAAAGTGTGTATTTTCATTAACTGTACACTCAAACTTTTCGACGCTTTAGATTACCTAATGCAAAATTGTTGGATGTCACATTTTTATACCTCCCTCCTGTCACATATTGTCACAAATTCGATACCCCCCCCCCCCCCCCCTAATGAGTGGACGTCGTTTTTGAATGACCCCAGAACGAATAGAAATGAAGAGAAAGTATTGATAGTTCCGTGAAGGGTAACGCCAGACTTTGAAAACTGAAAGATATAAGTTTGAAAACGAGCGGAGGGCATTTGAACGGTAGTATCCGATCGGGCATACCCAAGTAACATTTTTAATTAGATAAACACTTCATAGGTAATACGTATACAACTTTAAACTGAGTAATGGTTATGTAGTGGTTGCACAAGCGCCCAGCCAATATTTTTACAAGCAAATCTGGCGAATCTACCCAGCTTCATGAAAATGAAAAAAATGTCAAGCAGAATATGTAATCGGTTTATAGCCTAGGAAGCTGTTATCCAAAAATTATACAATTTATTACGTAACTGTTCTTTTGAAACGCATATTCAGCATATTTATTTGTTCATCGCAATTTCTATTTTTAGAACTGTGGCAAACAGCTTTTTATTGGTAGTCTTAACACGTTGATATAAACGCTTAAACACAGTCACTATACAGCAATCGATAAAATATGTATGTCAAACACTGTGTACAATACTCGTGGACAGTATTACGGCAATAGTGTTGTTTTATCGTTGTAATGCGTAATTAACATATAACTATATGAACTTTGTATAATAATGATTATATATAGTATATTTTATATATCACTTACCCGTGTACTTACCAGATTTGAACTCTGCACCTTCACCTTAAGAACGGTGACTGTATCCTCAGATCCATATCAGCTGTGAGGAATTCCAGTACCCGTATTCAAAGTGTTCAAAACATATTTTAGTTCTAATAATGTTGAACAACAATAATTGCTGAAGCTCTTTGCGAACAGGTTTGTACTGTTTTGAAAATCAGTATTACCGAGATTCTTATAATCTAAACATGATCACCATCCAATTTACGTTGTTAGCTGTGCCGCGCTTGGATTAATTTGTTATAATTTTTTTAAACTACATTAATATCAATTTCATTTATAACTGTTGTTATAGATTGCTATATTTATCATTGCTATATTAATGAATTCCCGGTGATTAAAAAAAATCCACTAAGACCGGGAATTGAACACCTGATCTTCTGCTCAGTGGAATTTATATTGTTTATTTGAAAGCATTTTTCGACAGCACTGCCAATTACGTGAATCTCCGAATATAAATTCCTCAAATAAGCTTCATACTTTCTCAGATTTCGTTTTCAATAGTAAGTACCGCTTTTCTTAATTTTTTAAACATCCTTCGAAATATTTTGAAATCTCAATGCTCTGCTCGATAAAATGGACGATATTCCTTTTATTTAGTTTGACAGCTAATACTCAACTCAAGAGCTCAAGCTCAAGAACTCCATATAAATAACTGCATATATGCTCCATACTCTGTGCCGCAACTACACTCAGGAAATTATCCCTACGATCAGAACTATTAACCACAAAGCCATAAGAGATCGTATTAAAAGATTATTGTAGCATTGGTCGATAAAAGCATGCCTCTTCTACGCTTTCAATTGACATCACTTATCAAGCGTGTATAGTCTCGTGGGATTGTGGCTCGGCTCTGGATGCCGAGGTTCATGGTTCGCATCCCGATTGCAACTTTTTTTTTTCATGTGAGGAAAATATTCATACGATCGTCATATGATTTCTTTCCATAAGGGAATCGTATAAAATTTGCAATAATGTCTTCTGGCAAATTTCCATACTATATTCGAATGAAATCTTTTCGATATGTTCGCTCAATGTACTTATACAACATTTTATACAGCTATAATCACTAAGCTGTATAGTGGCTAAGGTATTTCTAATATAAAGGCTTTTGAAAAGCTATTATAAAGCCAACAAATAAAACTGTGTAAGAGAACACAGAATGATAATTCAAAAGCTTAACCGATTAATTTCTTAGCTACATAAACAAGCTGTGTAAATGCAGACAAACATTGTTCGCATAAGAGCTTTCTTTTCAAAGTATGCAACCTAAAGCTAAATGTTGTGTAAAAGCTGTGTTACTTTACGCATAAGCACTGTATCGATTTTTTAATTCGGCAGCATAATTAATCATCAATTAAAAGAGAGATTTGAGCAATAAAAAATGAAAAAAGTGCCATTAAATTATTAAGGCCTGTGCCAACAAATAATGTGTGATCAGCATTAAAAAATTAGAATGAGCAATAAAGATGAGAAAAGATCTTCGGATAATCTAATTGCTGACCGGTAAATCTGTCAAATAAAGCAACAGCTATTAGTATATGTGCAATTAAATATGATGTATTCGCCAAATTATGTAATCTGAGCACTAAACTATTCGCATATGTCTTTTAATTTTGTTAGATTTTCCCATAAAACATAGTAAAATGAGCAATGGATATTTATTTATCCATTGCTCATTTTACTGTTTTTATGGGAAAATCCAACAAAATTAAAAGACATATGCGAATAGTTTAGTGCTCAAATTACATAATTTGGCGGAAATACTGCCATATTTAATTGCACATATACTAATAGCTGTTGCTTTATTTGATAGATTTACCGGTCACAATTAGATTATCCGAAGATCTTTTCTCATCTTTTATTGCTCATTCCTAATTTTTTAATGCTGATCACACATTATTTGTTGGCACAGGCCTTAATAATTTAGTGGCACTTTTTTCATTTTTTGGTGCTTTTTCTGAATTACTAAGTGCAGGTAAATATTTTAGCCTTTTTAATTCTGCTTATAGCTTATTCAGCTTCACTTGCTTTTATACAATTATGAAACAGCTTATAGGTTCTTAACTTCGGCTTAGGCAACTAAAAATGTTAGTTGGGTATAATCTTTTACCAAGCTATCCTAAGCTGTTTTTGAGTTCTTTCTTCGTTGTATTAATCAATTCCTCCTCAGTTGTCGCGACAAAATTGTTGGAGTAGATCTTACGCTTCAGGTTGGCCCAGATATTCTAAAGGGGAAGCAGCAGGGGAACGTTGGGCGGGTTCGCCGACTTGGTTACCACATTGTTATTCAGCCGCTCGATCTCCTCCAAATATCGCTTCGAGTAGTGGGCCGACGCCAGATCCGGCCAGAGCACCGCGTCTTCGCCCTTATGTTATTTATTGATGAACGACGCACTTCCGGCAGGCATTTCGTACTATAAATTTCCCCGTTCACGGCCAGTCAAGAGCGAAAGAAAAGCGACTTTGACATCCCCTTCTCGCTGATTGTTAGCCACAGCAGCACCTTCTTGGGGAACTTGGTGTGTGATATGAACTTCACCTCGGAGCTCCGAAACCAGTGGACGCGACTTCAGCATCCTGACATGTTCGCCAGGTTCATTTTCACTGTTTGGCCGGTTGAACCAACCTCCCGGCCAAGCGCACGCAGCGATGTAGCCACTTTTCCCTCGGTCTTCCTCTTCAGCATCCTTTGGAGCTTCCCGTCGCTCAGGGTCGTCGGCCGTCTGGAACCGGGCTTTCTTTCGATGCTCTGATTGTTGTCTAATGGTGCCAAGATGTTGTAGATGCTAGAACGGGCGTATCCGACGTCCACAAAGTGTCGCACGATTCTTTGAACGCGCACACTTCTGAAAGGAGTTGATTCACTGTTTTTGCCATCACGGTAAGTGTTCGACTGATAGCTGTCAAATTTTGTCTGTTGACTCATGGGTTACTATGATTGATGCTGCATGGGTAGTTTCGTCAGTGCGGCTGAAGGTAAACCCATGAAAAATCAATTTTTGTCCATTTTCTTAATGCAAATGTTAGATAACAAACAACAATTATCGTGTCGTTGGATTGATTGAACTGAGCTTATTGAATTGCCGCCTAAGTTTTTATTGTACTTTTACTCGCAAGCAACTGCCTGCTATCCGATTTTGAGCAGCAAAAAATATCTGCATTTGTTAGATTTGTTGACTGTGGTTCAAAATTTCCCCATTATTTCCAATGTATAAACAAAACGTGAATGAAAACATAATGCCGTATCGAATAAAACTAGCCAGTTTCTAAGAATGCATTCGATTTGTATTCAATGTTGAAAATATTGTGGCAGTCCGCAGCCTGATGAAAGCATTTGAAGGGATGAACCAAAATCACTTGATGTTGATAGATTGATTGGGTAATCAATAATCTAATAAATCCTCACTCATCATTTATTTCTCCTTGTCTAAAGTGAGTTATTTGCATGCTCTTCTTCTGTGCATGAAAATAGATTGAAAATTACAAAATAATTTTATCTTTAAACAGACCGAATTTTAACAAAATTTTGCTTCACTTTACATGATGTATCCCATGCATTGATAGCAAATCAATTATTCCATATATGTTCATAAGATAACGCAGAAAATGACTTGTTTCTGTCAAACTGTGTTGAGCATAGAACATCAAGCCCCGGATGACGTATTCTATGAGCTGAGGTATTAACAAAGAGAAACACTTTTCGAAAAATTCGTTCGGATTTTTCAGTCTGAATCAAAAGTTTTTTCAACTCAAGATTTACAGTACACTCCCGGTCGGGACCCGGTGGGCCTCCATTGATAAACTCAATACGCTCCACGAAGTGCGAAAAAAATAACACCTAAAATATTTATCATTAACTTACCACCAACCGGCAGCTGGATCCGAGGGGACTAATTTGAGCGAGGCACAACTCTCGTCCCGGTGCAGCAAAACGCTCATAAGTCATCAGCCAGTGTGGCGACAACGGCGACGACGAGGATGAAGGTGAACATGAGCCATAGGGACTGTATTCCAACCACGCGGTCGTGTAGTAATTTTACATGGTAGTCGCATTTCGAACTCCTGCACCCACCCTCCCCCCCATTGGAAACACTCACACCGCGGTTGCCAACAAC
Organism: Aedes japonicus; assembly: GCA_034211315.2. Taxonomy (NCBI): domain Eukaryota; kingdom Metazoa; phylum Arthropoda; class Insecta; order Diptera; family Culicidae; genus Aedes; species Aedes japonicus. The sequence goes on from JASCZW010005264.1 coordinate 282,837, forward strand.
ATGTGCTCTGTGTAAATGTAACAACAACATCGAGTGTATTGCTCCTCCTAATGGAGTAAAAGTTCATTCGTTTTGCTCTGTTTATGGACTTTTCAGACTTTATGATAAGTTTGTTTTCTTTGCCACGTCCATTTCCCATGCCGGGTTTTTACGTTGTTTCATTCTTTCTTCTCACTCGGCGCTGAATTACGAACCGGCCGATCTTAAAAAAGTAAGGAACGCTCATAATAAGTCGACTGTTATTTAACTGCTGCCCCTTGTTGTTGTTGATGTTGATGATGGTGTTTTTAGTTTCCTTCGCCGATGGGCTGTTGATTTAGCCCTAATGGCACAGCATGACTTTTTGTTCGTCGTTTATCGTTGATGAATTATGAGCGATAGAGGATTTTTTGTTTCAATGTTGCAGCAAAAGTGATTCCTAAGGGAACTCTCTTTGAAACAATAATCGATCATTGTTCTGGCAAAATACAACTAGAACAATTCTCGACAACTTCTAGATCATTGCACGATTTCGTCATCAATGCAGTTTTGACAGTTTGATAGTTTACGTGGTATGCACGTTTTTGGTAGTGATCCGTTCGGCAGTCAATAAATGCCAAATATTCATATTATACGGATTGATTGACCCAACCCCTTTCGACTGTGGGAAGATTTGTTGGTGCAGTGACACATATTCGATATGTGGGAACAGGTCACACATCGGATAGAGTCGTACTGCCACATCTATACCTCTATACTCTAGTGCAGTATTTACAGAGGGATTCCATCCAGAATGTGCCGGAAATCCCAAAAATCATACCCGATCATCATTGATTTGGATGAAACTTGGCACATGAGTTCGGTACGTTGGAAAAAAAAATTCTACTGGTGTTAAGATAATTTGGGTTCAAGAGTAACTTTTGAGATGGGCGTATGTGTTTTTTCCAACATTTTACTTGAAAAATCGTAGTTCAAAAACCATTACATTTAGAGAAAAACTTTATATAAGGGAACTGTAGGGAACTAAAAAGCCTTTCTTAAAAAAATATACACAGAAAAAAAATTTTTTTTCATCAAGAAAAATCAAAAATAATTACTAAAAATAAAATATCTAAAAAAACATAGTTTTAATATTTTTTTTATTTGTTGTATGAAAATTTGAGGAAAAAAGACACGTTTTAAAAAAAACTCTAGGATGGGCGCTCTTATAATAAAAAAGTTTTTCAAATAGCGAACTTTGGTGTATATTTCAAATTTTGGTTGTTCATTCTTATAAATAAATTTTGATGTTACAATATGGTTTTGGAGATCATTACAAACAATAATGATAAACCACGTAAACGCAACCGTTTTCAAGATATTTCTGATTTTCTTTCAATAAAATTTCAAAACCTCAAAAAATACGCCCTTTTCATAAATTACTCGTGATATTAAAACAACAATAGCTAACGATTGTTTCTCTTGTGTTTTTAGCCTTTTTAAAACACATGTATGTGCCTCTTACTTACTCTTAACAGCTCGTCGATTGAAAAAGCTTCACTTAAAGTTATAAGACAAAAATAATGAATTATGGTTGGATTTATATTTATATATACCATTTATTAGTCTCGGTCATTGATAATATTACATAAACATTATTCAAACTATTGATTGCTTTTATATATATTATGAATCCTGCCTTCTTCGTCATTCGAAAACAGTTTTACAAAAACTTTGTTTTCTGAAATTGGAACGAATGAGTGGTACTTTTGTGTACCTGCAATCGTTTTAGTCTGTCGGTAAATTTCATTCCATTCTGCTACCCCTGTTCATACTCTTCATGTGATACATAACAAAACGACATTTTTGTTAAACAATCATCACTTTTTTGGTTCGCCCATTCGAATAACTCTAATGCACTTTTATAGGGTGTTCATGTTGTACAGCAAGGCTTGCATATCTTGCCATTCGTTTTAATGTACCACCAATTGCATCGCAAGGTCCCTTACCGTGGGATGTTGCGAAAAATGCCATTCAGCATCAATATTGTATTTCTTTTAAACTTACAAAGGCTTGCAAAGTTCTTCTTATTTTTATATTGGGATGCTGCCCCGTCAGACATAAACGTAGCTTTCTTTACTTTAATTTTTGTTTGCAAAAAGCTTATTAGTTTTGAAATAAACACCTGCTCCGCAATCGTATCATGTTTCAACACTTCTGAGATAACAATGAAACTGATATTTTTAAGTATTCCAGATTCCGTGTAATAAATGACAAAAGGGTGAATAGTGGCTTGCTCATTACTCCAATAACTACTTTGAACAGCATCTTGAAAAACAAATGAATAATTTTCAGAAAAATCACAAATTATTATTACTTCGCCGTCTTTAAGACAACTTTTATAATCTCTCAAGAAACTAGACTGCTGAGATTTGACAAAATCATGGGATACTAATTGTTCCAACTTTTCACAAAAATAAGCAATAAATTCATCAATTGGTTTAACAAGTGTCTCTAAACTACATCTATCAGTTGAAATCCATTGCTCAAAAGATATTTCAACTAAACCACGTTTTTCTAATTTGTCTGTTAAACTACTCTTAAAATCTGAAAAGCCTGGACATCGTTCGCATTCACGGAGGTAACATTTTTTAGTTCTAGTTGATGAGCTACATAATATTTCTTCAAAACACAATTTATAATCATTCTCGAATGAATATTTTCTAAGACCATGAAGCATCAAGTTAATGTTCTCATGAATGGTGCAAACACAAATGTTATGAGAACCTGTGCTGCCAAGTAATTTGCAATGCTTTGGTCTTAGTGCTGCAAAAGAGCTAAACCCAACAGCATTTTGATGCATCTCTTGAAATTTAATGAAAGCTTCTCTTAATGAACAAACTAAAAGGCGCTTTTGAATATGAACCCTCTTACCTTCACTCCTCACTGAAACGTAGTCGTTCATACCAGGGGTTGCTCGTGTAATCTCATCACTGTCGTAAAATTGCAAAATTTGGTTTTTTATTTCCGGGTTCAGACCGTGTCCCAGCTTTTCGTTAGGGGCAGCTAAAACACCTTCGTGCTTTGCAAGGAATTTAGCTTGTGATACGATATATTGATTGCAATATTAAAACAATAGTGCTATTTATCTTGTTCTTTTCAAATGAGTCTTCTTATCATCCTGATATCAAAAGAAAAGAGGACATTAGAGTTAATCGATTAACTTAAGAAAAGAGCGAATTTTCTTATGTTTTTTCATTCTATTGAAATAAAATCCGAAAAATCTCGAAAACGGTTGCGTTCAGGTGATTTATCATTATAATCATTATTGTTTTTATTGATCTCCAAAATCATATTGTATAATTAATTTTCATTTATAATAATGAATAACTAAAATTTGAAATATGCACCAAAGTTCGCTCTTCGGAAAACTTTTTTATTATAAGAGCGTTCATCCTAGAGTTTTTTTTTAAAACGTGTCTTTTTTTCTCAAATTTCCACAAAACAAATTTGAAAAATATTAAAAATATGTTTTTTTTTATATTTGATTTTTAGTATTTATTTTCGATTTTTCTTTATGAAAAAAAATTTTTTTTTCAGTGTACATTTTTTTTACAAAGCCTTTTTTGTTCTCTACAACTCCCTCATATAAAGTTTTTCTCTAAATGTAATGGTTTTTGAACTACGATTTTTCAAGTAAAATGTTGGAAAAAAACATACACCCATCTCAAAAGTTACTCTTGAATCCAAATAATCTTAACACCAGTGGATTTTTTTTTTCAACATACCGAAGACGTGTACCAAGTTTCATCAAAATCGAAGATAGTTGAGTTTGGTGACCGACCGATTTGGCGTGGAATCAGTCTACAGTAATTTTTATCGGTATTGGTTTATCATAAAACCAATAAATTTAACTACACAACTTTTGGTTGATACGGCCTTATTCATGATTCACCTCTCCTTCTACTGTCTGCCAAAACGTATCCTGTAAAGGTATATTTTTTCAATAATTTCAAAATACACACATCATCCAAAAATACTTACCAAACGTTCTAGACCAGTAGGAGTCGCAGAGGTATTTGCATTGCAATTTTCACAACTAAGAAATATAAATTAACGATTAGCGGGAGACAAAAACAAAAAATTTGTTATGGTTACTTTAACGACTAATCTTTCTTGTTTTTATAATGCAATTTCACTGTCAAAACCAAGCTTAACAAAAGGTATGAATGTTCTATATCATGATATGAATCCAGTGAATGAGAGATGCTCATATTTGTTCAGAGTTGCCCCTAGTGTCTTGCCCCTAGTATGAGAGCGAGTTATGTCATTTTCGCTATATGCGTGATTATGTAAACCTCTCTACATCTAATTCTGGATTGCATGCAATCCTACACTATTGTTTCATGTTTTTAAAGTGACACTTAAGCTTGAAGCATTCGTAAAAATGTCACAATTTTCTTCTTGTTTTTCCTTTTACGTTCTTTCCTGGTTTGGTTTTTTTAAATCAAAATTTAGTTTTTATTTGAAATATTTTTCCGATCTTTTTTTCTTTCTTCAAAATTAAACCATTGAATTACAATCAACTAAAGAGTCAATTTTCTGTTAAATAAATAAGCTGAATTCTATTTTTTTCATATTTATTTCATTAATAAAAATTCCAATGCCCGAGTAATTCATGAATCGGGCCTAAAAGCAAATTGTAAACAATGGCTTTAAACTTCGATTTCTGTCGTATCTCAAAACTATCCCGCAAAATAAAAGCAGCATCTTCTAGAGGAATGTTAGCTCTACCATATGGTATAAATGGATATTGTAGGAGTCTTGAGATTCGCGCAAGATCAACGTTTAAAGTCATTGTGAACAATTGGTTTTAAAGCCCTTGTCATGAATGACTCGAGAATGAAATGTTTGGGTAAAAAGAATTTGTTTTTTCTTTCGTTTAAGTCAAGGGACTGTCAACTTGCGTATCTTCGATTGATCTATTTGTATAAAAAGGTACATTATATATTTTTATTTAAACTTTTTTTTATATCGTGATCGTGTATTTAATGGCGTATTGAGGGTTAATCTGCGTATTGTATATTTTACGCAGTATTTCAGTCTAGTATAAGATATAAGATTTTTGTTCAACCAATCCACTTTAGACTTATCTAACTGTACCTTATTTGTGAGTTTATTCGTATTTTGATGCGGAGGTATATATTTTTTACAGCTTGTGTTTGTGGTTCAGTAGATAGATTGAGTTGATTGCTTCTTAATTGTCAGATGTAACAACCTATAGTTGTAATTTGAGAACACTTTCAGTACACGCAAATACCCCTATTTGAAATTTAAAAAATGTTGCAAATGTCTGTAAATGTTTGCAACATAAAAAAACGTCTTTAAAGGTCTGCATCGTTAAGAAAATCTGCAACAAAAATGATAAGTCTACGAATATTCACAGACATGTCTGTAAAAATGGCATCCCTGCTTCAGCCTACGAAGTCTTTTGAGCCAAGACAAAGGTTGTAAAACGACGAATAATATAGAGGACATACACTCAGTAGAAAAAAAAAAGCCGAGCAAAATTTTTGCTTCCAAAAAACGTCATGTTGAAACTCCTGTAACTTTATCAATTATCAATATTTTTACTGAAATTTTGATAGCACTATAACTAATGTACTAAACTTATGTGATCAAAATTTCATCATTTCAAGCTTATAAATTTATAAATCCGTTCATCTGTGACCAATTTGGGTTGAATATTTTAAATTTCATCATTGTCTAAAAAAGTCTAAGAAATAATGTGAACAAAATTTGAACTGTTTCCATCAAGTGGTGTGGACCACAGGTTGCGTCAAAATTGACGCACCAACATGAGTATTTCCCTTTTTCACGCGGTATTGACCATGCTGAAATATCGGTGCAGTAAAAAAAGTCGAGGTGTATTCTACTGATAATACTATGTAATACTGCCATTTTTTAAAGTTCTTCTTGGGTTACACTAGTTGTTTGGGAAATTGCACTCGTAACAAATCATGCGTATTAACAAAATGATTTCGCCTCGGCTCTTTTTTTTTTGCACCGAGATTTCAGCACGTACGCAAGTACGCAAGTACGTATTTTTTAAATTTGTATGTCCAAAAATGACTTTTTCCACATATGTTATCAAATTTATAAATTTATAAACTTATCAAAATAAAATTATAGTCAAATGAGGTCAAAAAATTAGCTTGGCTGTCAAAAATTCAGTCAAAAATATTGACTTTCAGACAGTTGAATTTGAGGGTGTACGGAAGTAAAATTTTGCTCAGCTTTTTATTTGCTACTGAGAGTAAATTTTTAAACACACCACGCCCGTTCAATATTGACCCTGTGCGATATTGACACGGTTCAGTTCTGTCACCTATGACTCTTACTTTAATCATTGTTATAGAATAAAAGGTGTTTCGATCAAAATTTGGTCGAATTAAACTTGACGCATTTCCTTTCATCGTGCATTAAAACATTTTGCACACCCCTCATTTTGAAGATGTGTGTAGCATCATGCCTCTATTTTGATTTTGAGATTAGCTCTTAAGTTATGAAAATGTCGTCAAAGGAAAAGAAGCAAAGCATGATAATTTTGCACGTGCATGGCGAAAATCCAAACTAATCTCACTCCAAGTTGGCGAAATTGTTGAATGTGACTAAATCAACGTGAACGTTTGTCGACAGCCAGCAGACCTGGATCGGGGGGAAATCGAAAGCCGGAGGCCACAGCGACGACAAAAAGAGTTGCCCGCTGTTTCGAGCGGAACCCCAACCTCTCCGTCCGAGACGTCGCTAAGAAGCTGGGCGTGACGCCTTCAACCATGGATAGAGCTAAAATACGAGCTGAACTGTCGTCTTACTAGAAACTGGTGACTCCAAAATCGCGACGATAAACAAAACACGTCGGACAAAGCACGGTCGCGAAAGTTGTACACGACGATGCTGACAAGGTTTGATTGCGTGGACGATGAAACTTACATCAAGGCAGACTTTGAACAGCTTCCTGGACATGAATTTTATACGGCAACCGGACGGGGAAAGGTGGCAGATATTATCAAACACATAAAACTGTCAAAGTTCGCGAAGAAGTATCTTGTGTGGCAGGCCATCTGTACCTGTGACTTGAATAGCAACGTTTACATTGCGACCGGAACCGTCAGCCAGGAAATTTATCTATGCAAGTGCCTACAAAAACGTCTACTGCCTTTCCTGAAGCGACACAACTGTTCCGTACTATTTTTGCCGGATTTGGCATCTTGCCATTACGGAAAAAGGCCATGGAGTGGTATGCTGCCAACAGCGTTCAAGTAGTGCCCAAGGACAAGAGCCCTCCCAACAGGCCAGAGCTCCGCCCAATCGAACAATATTGGGCCATCGCCAAGCGGAACCTTAAGAAGACTAAAAAGAGCTGAATATTTCTCCTGTATTCTGTATTAACTGAACATGAAAAAGAAAAAGAATTTGACTTGTTAATGAACACTTTGATCGAATCACACACATTACAATTTGACCAAATTTTGATCGGAACACCCTTTACCTCCGCAACAAAAACATTGATTTCAAAACTAGGAAAATGTTATATCTTTCATTTGGTAGGTCTTGCGTGCAGTCTAATTATGAGAATTTGTTTTTTTGGGCCTGATCCGGCCACATCTCTGAAACAAGAAAACTGATTCCAAAACAATGTAAGAGATCTCTGGATTATCCTGCCATTCATCTGTCGGTTATTAATTGCAATTTGGTTAAGTTGTTGTTGGAAAATACGATGCGCACAGCAAAATCTAGCAATGGTTTATTAGCCACATCTTTTTATTTATTCAATATAAAGATGTCACCAATACTGCTAACGCAATGCCATTGCTGTGGTAAGAACGATGGAATTTAATTAATTCACCTGAAATGTGCCCTCCAGTCGTTGCCATCCAGGGTGAGATAGGTCTCGGCGTCCATCACCATCGCCACGTCACGATTTGCCTGGAAAATCGAGTTGACCATCTTATTTAGCCGCTGCCGCTGCGTCATTGCCTGCAACTCCAAAACCAGTGGACGCGACTTCTGCTGCCTGACATGTATGTTCATGTTCACCAGATACCTTTTCACTGTTTGGCCGGTTAAACCTTCCAGCCAAGCGCACGCAGTGATGTAGCCACTTTTCCCTCGGTCTTCCTCTTCAGCATCCTTTGGAGCTTCTTGGCGCTCAGGGCCGTCGGGATTTCTTTCGGTGCTCTGATTGTTGTCGCATAGTGCCAAGATGTTGTAGATGCGGGCGTATCCGGCGTCCACAAAGTGCCGCAGGATGCTCGTTCTCGACGCGGCGGAGTGCAGTTCCTTGTACGCGTACACTTCTGAACGGAGTTGCTTTATTGTTTTTGCCATCACGGTTGAAGTTCGACTGATAGAGCTGTCAAATTTTGTCTGCTGACTCATGGGTTACTATGATTGATGCTGCGTGGGTAGTTTCTTCAGTGCGGGTGAAGGTAAACCTAGGGGGGAGACAACTTAATCTTGTATTAATTTTAATGCCAATACTATGAGTATAAGTGAAAATAATAAAATTATAATATCATTATACGGTATTATGATATCATAAACTGTCAATACAATGCTATAATTTTATTAACAGGGTATAGTTATCGCGCATGGTTTGCTTTTTTTAAATTGTTGACATACGGCGGAGTCGTCACCTGGTGGCAAGTCAATGTCGTTCAGCTTAGGTCCGGCACATCGAGCAGTTTGCTGAGCACGTGGGTGATGACGTCAAACTACCATAACATTCCATACTGTGAGCTGATAGTTTGACATCACCATAATCAGCTGTTCCGTGTAAAAAGGTAAACATTGAGACGAAACACAAACACCACTATACATTTCCACATCTCACGAATACCAATAAGCCAGCGCCAATATGGACAATCTGTGAAACTAACTAAAACTAATTTACTCTGAATCACATTATTGTCAAGATTAATATATTAATTTTGAATTAGTGGTATTATAATACGATTTAATGCGAAAATTAAAGATGTCTCCCCCCTAGAGGTAAACCCATTAAAAAAAATTTGTCAATTTTTGTCCATATTATTAAATGCAAACGTTTGTTCCGAAATACATGATTCATATAGCTGTCAGACGTGGACTTAGTGCATTCCGCCACTCTGCCAAATGTTGTTTTTGAACCATCATGCTTCGTCTTCTTCCTTCCTATGAAAACGCATCTAATCGGTTGAGGCTTGTTATGATTGACTGCACAGATTAAGTTCACCGATTTCTTTTGTTCCATCTTGGCAGCATCATACTTGAGGTTTTGAAGGAGATGACACCCCTTCGAGAGTCGAGAATGCTGCTTGCTTCGAAGTACTTTTTTTTAATGATAGTTCACACCGGAAGGGTGCATTCGTGTCTTACGAAACTTTTTATTTCGTTAAACTATTTCATGAATAATATTTCCGATAATTCTTTCCTTACTCCACTCCATTTCGTCCTTCTCAACTCTTGTTCTTCACTGCTTCTCTATTTCATCCTAACTAGAAATTAGATGAAAAATTAGTATTTTCCATTTAATTCCAACTACCTTTACTTATCTTGACAGATACGCGTATTTCGTCTACAATGTGCAGACTTCTTAAGTGTCCATTACAGTTGATTGATTCCTTTCTATATCAGTCGTTGCTCCTGATTGCCAAGCCATGCAGCTACAGTGTTTATTCTAGATCATGACAGCTTTTTCCCCGACTACTTTGTCGGTCTCCAACAGATGTGTACACAAATTTTCCGACTGAAAAAAATTGTGCATGTGAGTTCATTTGTTTTTTTCACGAACCTGTCTGGACGACTACTTCATCGCTAGCTACATAGTTTAATTAGGCTTTACTTTCCGAGAATAAAACCACCTCACAATTTCATGACGATCATACATCAATCCAACAGAGGCCACGTGATTCCGTTGGTCACCATTGGCCATCATCGGTAGCTGGAAATTCGTTCATGCGTAACTGGCGCAGCTCGAGCTTTTTTTTATTATTATTCTCAAACAATTCTACCTCGCGTATGCTATCGTCGGCCAAAGCGTGGAGTGTAACTCAGGAGGGAAATTACCCAACGAGACACACCCGTTTTTCCCCTAACATGCACTGGGTAACAGCGCATGCAGTGACCATTCGAACCTATTAATCGAACGACGACCGCGCGACGACGACGACGACGCCAACTACGATGGGTCACCATGCGATGTCATAGCAGAACGTTTTGTTCACGCATCAATTTGCGGTTGTGTTTTTTTTTTTTCGGGGGAAAGATTATGAAGGGTGACGTCGAAAGCACCCTCCGGTGACTGGTCTTCACGATGAGCTCATTCCACGAATGGGAAGTAACTTTTTTTCGATGATGTTTGGACATTTTTCTGACATGACCATCTTTGATGTATTAATCGATCGGATGTTATTTATTTGAGTTGGCTTTTCTTGGGATGAGCAATTTCATGCTGACGAATAGCAAAGTGCCATCAGAATTTGCAAATGAACAATTGTTTGGTAAACATAAATACTTGGACCATAGCATTTGGCATGGAAAATGATCTCACTCAGAGTGTTGCTATGTTTCATATTTGAGGAAGTACGGTGGGAATGTTTGAACAAACTACAAACTATGAATGAGTCAATGTTGGTGTTTTGTTCGTTCGATGGAAAAGTAATGAACATGCTCGGTTGGCATTGGAAGAGATTAGTTCCTACTCCGGAAGGGTTTGAAATCTAATTCGTTGATTCCAGAATTATTTGAATCCTTCACTGATAAAGGAACTTTTGATTTTAAGATTGCGTCCAATATTCGTAACGTAAATAACCCTGCTCATCCAGCGAAACTATTTCGGCTAAGAACTAAAGGATGAATCGATAATTATTGCGACAATTTAGTAGATTGATTGGTGAATCAGCTATAGTTACCGAAATGAAACCAATTGCTTATAGTGGTTCAGTATATGTATTTATTTCAGTTAACATATGTTGGTTAAATTTTAGGATGAGTGTCAGTTAAATTATCGATATTTGCTATTGACACCCTCGATCGAAGTCTTACAGTCGTTTTCGGTAATTTTTTATCATTTTTTCGTTCACTTCCTCATCAGTTCCTTTATATTTTTCACCTCGCTTCTGTTCTTCCGAAGTTCACGCTTCATCATGGTCCAATTGGTTTCGATCGGACGGAGTTCAGGACAGTCTGGAGGGTTCACGTCTTTCAGGACAAAATCCAAAGAATTAGCCGCATAGCACTCTTGCGCGGTTTTGGAGTAGTGACATGAATCTTAATCGGGTCAAAACAACGGTTTTTGATCGTGCTGTCTCAGTACTAGCAAACCCGTTTTTGGAGGCATTTATTTTTGTCAATCTCAACGTTAATAGTGCCTCTGGTCACGAATGGTTCACTCCAGCTTCTGCCGTTTAAAATAGCCTTCCACAGCGAACTTGTCCCAATCCGTAGGTCTCATCATGAATCAATGAAGCAGCACCAGTATTTTGTTAGCAGCTTCATGTAGAGTTTCCGGGCACATGTTTTGGCAGAAAATATTCAAGTTACTAAGCATACGCGCATCGCACAATTGGAAAACAAACATTTTCCTGCATCTGAGATAGAGTAGCACCCTTCGATGTATCCCGGAAAGTTCAGAAGCACGATACCCCTAGAGCTGGGTTTAAGGGCATCTTCAACGGTGGTCCAAATCGTTGATGGGATTTATTTTTTTAGAACAAACGCAAAAACATCGCTGCAACGGTGGTGTAAATTTTGTAAATCTATTTTGCATCATTTTAAATCTGATATATGCTTTGATTTATTCGTTAAACAATTTGGAACAAGAAAAATACTGTTTAACAACACAACACGCTACTTAATAATATTGCAATAATAATACAATTAATGAGAAAAATTTCAGCTCTCGAGCCGAAAAGTGGCCGTTTATGGTGCGGGTGATGCTGGTCCGGACAGAAGGTTGTGTTGCTCGCCTCGGATGCTGATAGTGACCTCAAGTTGCTCCCGGTGCTAGCGAATTGCTTTTCGTTTCATTGCTGAATACCGAATGGTTCTCTTTGTTTTTTTACAGCCACAGTATTTTCCGGAAAACACTGACAAGTTAGAAATGAGGAAGCTCCCGGAATTGTGACTGTTGTGAATTTTACGACAATTTGGTGGCAAATTTCGTTTCCACCAAACTCAACCGCAGGGTCAGAAAGACTTTGATGGCAGGAAACGGCTAGCGTGACTTGGCCGAGTGGCTTGGGGTCTCCCATAGTGCGGCAGGCAGCGCGTTCTGGGATGACTGATGGCGATGAGTCTACGAGGAGTTCATCCGAAGTTGGTGATAAAAAAATTGTAGACTGATTCAAGCCGGAGGCAGGAGTTAATTCGATTCGTGGTGTTAAACCAGATATGCGAGTCTTGGTCGGTGCCCAGAATTTATTTGTGTTTACATCCTCAAATTCTCTGAACACTAACTTGTTGGGCCACGAGGCCGAATGTAGAACTACATCCCGATAGTTTACGTCCATCCCAATTTTGAACGAGATGAAGTTCATGGAAGCCAAATCTGCATTATTTTCACCAACGGGACAACCTTGATTTGGTCTTCGCTTTGTAAGCAGTCTTCAGCTAGACTCATGACCGCTCGAGAGGTAAAGCCAGAACAATTCCTTCGGCGGAGGAACAGTTAAAACAGAGCTTGTTGGTAGGATCTTAGTTCCTCCGAGAAGTGGCATGAGTGTTCTTCGTGGCGACGTTTCTGCACAAGTTGACCTTCTGTTAGCCTCGACTTCGACGGAGTAGACGCAATTACCTTCCTGGAAAGCATCTCCATCTGCTTGCCGTTGTCCGAGATGGCCTGCTTCAGTTCAGTTATTATCTCCTTGTGGTTGTCCGTAATAGAGCAGATTGGGCTGCCAATTGATGACATGACCGTCTTAAACCGAGCTAAATTTATCTGCACATCCTGACGGGGTTGCTGCGCTCCTGGATGTTTTTAACAAACGGAGCGTTCAGTTTTACACAACTAATGTGGGTAATCTGATCACAGAAGCCCATGCACGCTATGTGGTCATCATCGGTATGAACCAGAGTGCCACAGTAGTCACAAGCATGATCGCGGGTAGTTGCAGCTACAGTTGCCATAATAAGGTCCGTAATTGATCGACTTCAAAGATGTTTCTCAAAACTTTCAGAAAATTGGTAACAGCACGAGTGATGTTTTCCGGTTTTGAACTGTAGCAAGAATACTGTGTCGAGAATGAAGATGGCGCATCGTAGAACGATGCAATTGAATTCAGCAGTGCCTCTGATCACAACAACACAACAATAACACCGCAGTGGGCACAAAATGACCGAAACAAAGAAGGTTTTTCACCCATTTCACAACGCAACACATGCACTAAAGGGTGTCCACGATGAAATTGCCACACTATGAAATTGCTCTTACTTTTTAACCTTTGGGTAGAATTTAATGAAAATTTGGGTGGATTTAGTTCATAGTGCATTATTTACATCCTGCAAGTTTTAAAGTCCTGTGATCAACTCGCGGAAATGGAGTCGAAAGAACAGCTCGTGCGTGATAAAATCTTGCGCATTCATCACGAGAACAAGGATCTCTCGCATCGTTCCATCGCTAAAACGTTGGGAATCGCGAATTCCACGGTGTCGCGAGTGATTAAGCGGTTCGAGGAACGGTTGACCACCGATCGGAAGCCCAAAAGTGAAGGAAAAAGTATTCCGTACAACACCAAAAATCACAACCGCGTAGTTGGGGCCTTCAACCGAAATCCGAACGCCTCCATTCGGGATGTGGCTAAGAAGCTGCACCTAAGCCGAAGTTTTGTCCAGAAGGCCAAAACTAAGGCTGGGCTTCGAACGTTTAAGGTACAAAAGGCCCCTAATCGCGACAAGAAACAGAACAAGTCCGCCAAAACCCGTGCCAGGAAGTTGTACCTCAACATGCTGACGAAAGTTGAATGCTGCATCATGGACGACGAAACATATGTGAAGGCCGACTTCAAACAGATCCCCGGCAACCTGTTTTTCACGGCCAAGGATAAGTTCAGCGTTCCAGAGCATGTCCGCACTCAGAAGATGTCCAAATTTGCGAAGAAATTCCTGGTTTGGCAAACCATCTGCACGTGCGGGAAGCGGAGTGCACCTTTCGTGACCCAGGACACGATGAACGGACAGGTGTACATAAAAGAGTGCCTCCGGAAGCGGCTGCTTCCTCTCCTGAAGGCCCACAACGTCCCAACAATCTTCTGGCCGGATTTGGCCTCATGCCACTACTCCAAGGACGTGCTGAAGTGGTATGCGGACAATAAGGTCAATTTCGTGCCGAAAATGTTCAACCCTCCCAACACTCCGGAGCTCCGCCCCATCGAGAAGTACTGGGCGATTATGAAGCAGCACCTTCTTAAACGACCTAAGGTAGTGAAGACAGTCGAGGAACTGAAGAAAGTATGGGTTTACATGCAAAAAACGGTTGATTCACAGGTTGTGCAGAATCTTATGGCCGGGGTTAAGGCCAAGGTACGGGCATTTGCGTATGGACTGTAAATAAAATACGAGTAAAATGGTAAAATGAAGTTTAATAGTTATTTCTCAATCCCTGAAAATTTGATGGCAATCGGATGAAAACTCGAATTTTGCGAATCAATTTTGTGTGTGGCAATTTCATCGTGCACACCCTTTATAAAGAGTTTTTCATCGTGAACTTTACTTCGTGCAGGTAACTAACGTATTTAATTAGCAGTACATCACAAAATACAAACAATTAGCAGCGGTCCATAAACGTACAATTGAGCGATCGTGACAGTGCAAAAAATAAACAACATTCACACAAAAACAACAGAAAGGCCTCTATACTATAGAAACTATTTAAATAACCGGAACTTTGAGGAACAAATTAAGCTTTCCAGAAGTTATTTGGACTTTCAGTTGGTACATCTTTCATAATAGAAAGCAGAATATCACAAATGTTTCAATAATTTACGAGAAATTGAAAAAAAAAATCCCCCCCCCCCTTGCTACGTTTTTTGTATGGACCTTCAATTTTTTTGTAAGGATCGTCGCGTTTTCCCTTCTCCCCTACCACGTAACATAATTAATGGACCTTCCCTAAGTTGGTGTTGATGTAGTTGGTGTAGATGATTTTTTGATTTTGGTACGAAAAATTCTCGAGTAGTAAGAAGTTTAAGTTTTTCTTTAATCTTGAGTACCTTGAGTACCTTCAAGGAAGCTCCCTTAACTAATTGAAAAATCCTTGGAAAGTTTCCTAAACTTTTGAGAATGCTCCAAAAATATTTAGAAGTTTCCTTAGTTATGAATTTCTGGTGTTTTCGAAGACGTAATTCCTTCCGCTGCCAAATTACTAATCATCATTACCTAAGGGCATCTTCAACGGTGGTTAAAATCGTGGTTTGCAATTATTTATGGAGACCAAACCCAAAAACATCGCTGCACCAGTGTTGTAAATCCTGTTTTATATCGGATCTATTTTGCAATATTTTAAATCTGGTATATGTTTTGATGTATTTTGGCAGCAATTTGGAACACCGTTGCATAACACTACACGCTACTTAATTATACCAATTAATGAGTAAAATTTCACCTTTTACTAATCAAAAACTTAATTTTTTTGAGTATATTTATTTTACCGCATTGTTTACCGTGTTTGGTGCAGGTAATCCTTGCGCCAGACAGAAAATGGTTTTGTTCGTCCAGGATGTTCCGTTGATAGCTCCCGATGCTGGCAAAGAACCCGGTTAGGAACATCAGGCAGGTTTACTTAGGATCAGGATATTCAAGATTCTCTTTTGGGGTAGCGGATACATTTCACTACTAGCAGTTTCGATAAGCTCTGTGAGGGAAACCGAAGATATCTTGAAGATAGATGCAATGCGTATTTCTGGGATAAAAAGTTCGAAAAATCTTTGATTTTTTCAGGTATCGTTTTGAAATATTATATTATTTAGTTGCATATTCTACAGCTTAAGGCCAATCTCATGCCTTACTTAACAGTTACATAAACTGGGTAAAACTTATATAAGCTTCTAAAAATTGAAAGAACTCTTATAAAATTATTTTCTGAATTACTATTGCAGTGGCGTCGCGTGAGAAAATTAACCGGTTGTGCACTTTCTTTCGAAACCGGACGTCAATTTTGCCAACAATATTCTGCTCCATAGTTCCTCCTTCGCCGAGTCTCTTGTGATATGCCACAAAAAGTACCTTGTCAATGTTTCGAAACAACAGAATCAAATTGCAACTAGCCAGTGCTTAAAACTAGTCTGTGCAGACCACAAAGTGCACAAATCAGACACTAACTCATCGGCAATCAAGTTATAGGGAAAAAAAAAACATCTACAAACGATCCACGTGTGGTATATACAGGATCTGGTGCACCATTTGAACTGCCCAGTCTGCAAGTATTAACGGAATATTAAATCGATGAATTTGATAATACATAAAATATACAATTTTAGACTGTGCAGTGCACGAGGTGCACATATGGACGAGACGCCACTGACTATTGGCTTCGGAATATCAATGAAGAATGGGTTGAAATAGAATGAACTTGAAAAAATGTATTAAGTTTCTCCGATGTTAAATTGACTATTGGAAGTATCAAGATAATCATGAAGTTGTTCGCCTTTTTTTTAGTGAAGTAGTGGAGCTATACAGCAGTCCATTGTATTGCCAAAAATTCTCAACATTTCTGGAAACTTGATTTAACTTTCAAAGCGTTTGCTAATCATCCATGGAATAGAAACAAATTTCTGGAAATTACCAGAACTTAGAAAACCAGCTTCCCAGAAGTTATTTGGACTTCCAGATGGAAACCTTACATGATAAAAAGCAAAACATCACAATTATGTAAATAATTTACGAGAATTGAAAAAAAATCTGGAAAGCTTGTCATAACCTTTAAAAAGTTGGTGGAATTTCTGTGAAATAAATAGCATTTCTGAGATGTTGTTAAACCTTCAGCCAAACAAAAGAGCAAGTATTCCTTGTCGTCTGCTAACGACGCACTACTGGCAGTAAACATTATTTGGACAAACCAACCCATCGCAAGAGGATTGCGAAAAATTTGCGATATCTTAAAAAAAAACATCTGATCGCTTATGTAGAATGATTGCCAGGATGACACGTGTTAGCGGGTGCAACAACAAGAAATACAACACCGGAGCGGGAAAGGCAAAGTTAGTCTATTTTAGTTGGTTCTATTCAAGTTTTGCCGATACAAATCAGGTATAAAGTTGTTCCAAAAATAGACCATCGCTGAAGATGCCTTTAGGATCGGCTTACTACTCGATAATCCCAACGGACTTCGTGGACAATGTGGGCAGCGATGTGATTCAAAGAGGAAAATTATGGTTTTTATTGAGGAGTTTAAATTACTGCTTTGGTTCTGTGAGTTTTGTTATGGAGCTAACAATGTGGATGTGGAAAAGTAATGGGATTTCTTCTGTACGTACCGTTGCTCTTGATGCTTTAGAAGTCCTGCGAGCGTTCACTGCTGCTGTTGACGGAGAACGACACACGAAATGCACACTTAGAAAATAATACCGAACTCGGTTGAATGAAATCACAGAAATGTTGTATATTGATTGCACTGGCAATTCTGAATTTTTCAAAATATTTTTGTCCATAAACCCATAAACCATACTCGTGGAAATTAATTTTTTTAATAAAAATCTGAGACCCTTCAGCCCAAACCTTTACGATAGTAAAAAAAACAACCCCATCTGATAAATGCATTTTAGATATTGAAAAACATTGCCGAATACGGCAGCTCTCCCAAGCTTTATTTGGTAAATATACATCGCAGCGCCATCTCTGCAGTAAGATCTGGAACCATAGAGGAAAGACATCTTACTCGAATTTGAAAAATGTGTAAGAAATTTAACAGTCATTTTACCATGGTGGAGCTGCTATCGCCACTGGCTAATGTAATATGCTGTTTGTGCAGTGTTGGTGTTTTTATCCAGGTTTAACGTATTTTTATTTGAGAATTTTTTTGAGAACATTTTGTTCTAATGCCTTGTTAAGACTATAGATTTATAACATGTTGCAACGGTTGTCAAATAATTTCAACAAGAAATTCGTCATCAAAATAGGCTTATAACATGTTATAACTCTGTAGTCTGTACCAGGCATAACTTAGATGTGTGTTCTCTGTGTTGTAACTAATCTGATAATGTCAAAAGACGAAAAATTACATACTGATTTTTTTTTCAAGACGGCATCTCTCTAAAGCTTCATTTAGCAAAGATAGACTGCACTGCTATATTATTGGGAAGATCTGGAATCAATATTATAATGCCAAAAGACGAAAAATGACATACTGAGAAACATTGCCCAAGACCGCAATGCTCTAGAGCTTCATTTGGCAAAGATAGGATGCGGCGCCTCCCTTATCTCAGTTGATAAAGGCACAGCTATAAAGCAATACCATGCTGAAGGTGACTGGGTTCGATTCCCGGTCTGGTCTAGGAATTCTTCGTTAAGCAATCACCACACAATCATACTAATGACAAAATTTACTGTGGACATATATTTAGAACACTCAGTTGAGAGCAAGCAATAACTGCATTGTGAAAGCAAATAGCATGAAATTCTTAAAGAAGAAGAAGTATGTGGGCCATCTCTACGTTACGATCTGGAACTAATGTGATTATTTTAAATGTTTTCAACTGCAACTTTGCTGAAGACAGCTTCTTAGCCGCATTTGACAAAAATAGACTGCAGCGCCATCCTAGCGGAGCAATTTGAAACTAATATGATAAAGTCAAGTGACTACATTTGATATTCTTAACCATTTTGCCGAAGACGGCATCTCTCTAGAACTTCATTTAGCAAAGATAGACTGCATCTTTGCAGCATGATTTGGAACTAGTATGATAATATCAAAAGACGTTTCGTTGCGAACTGAGAAACTTTGCTGCAGACGCCAATTCTCAACGATGAGTATACAATGTTTTAGGATACAATATCTTAGGAAGGTTAATATAGTAAATTTATTTGTAGTGTTTTTTAGCCAAACAGTCATCTCGTAGTTCAATATCAATTTTGCGGTCGCGCTTAGCGCTTCACGAATTATTCTGATTGTTTTTTTTTTACATTAGATAATGTCTTTCCTACACGCTAAGATGAGAATACGTGAGGCTCGTACAAAAGTACTGATAGTCAAAAGTGTACATACAAAAATTATGCGTTAACACAGATTACTTCATATTAGGTAATAGTATTGAATGGAGACAAATGTTAAAAAAAATATCGTTACTTTTTACTGAAAATTGTTATTTTTTGTAGGCTTATTTTGAAGAATGCTTAAAAAAAGATGCAATTTATAAATTTATCCATTCGTATTAGTATTCCAAATTCTGAACTTAACAAATATATTTTCTGTATTCAAAAAAATAAGTAGCAATAAGGTATTGCAAATTTAATTTTCTGCATTGACCCAAAATTTTGACACGGTGATGAATTGCAACCTCGGGATTCACATTGGTCCACAATCAACCATCGGAGCTAGAATGAAAGGAAATAGAATGCAAAAACTTTTGCTTCAAATATTGGGACATGAATAAACTATTTCTTGAAAGATTAGTAAGAAAAGTACTTACGTTGCCGTATTTAAAAAGATGGCGAACAAGTTGCTTCATTGACGAAAAATTTATTCAATTTTAAGTAAACAATAACGTCCAATATTGGAAAATTAAAAATTACCCAAATGTCAGTAAAATATATTGTTTATTATCGATATTTTGAGTATTGTCAACATTACCTAATTTTAGGTATTCTCATTTTAGCGTGTAGGCTGTTACGCACTTCCTTCGCTGCACCCAAAATAAATTTCACATAATCAGTGGAAAATATCCACTAGAAATTCACTTAACTTTCATGTGGTTCAGGAAGTGGAAAATGCTTTGCAAATTCAAGTGAAACTTATGTGTGCAGTGCAATGTATATGATTAGTCAAGTAGAATTTCTTTTTCTATGTGATAATCATGCAAAAGTCACTTATTATAGTATTTAGTATTTTAATATCTACTTGTGATTCAATTAGTAGCTAAGTGAAAGATTTTTTCAGTGTGTTAAATAAGATTAGTTCGACAAAGATTTTTCGTTAGGGCCTAACTGACAAACGTAAACAATGTCTTCTTCCTTGAATTTTTCGACCTTGGAAACATGCCTCATTAATCTACCACAGCCATTTCGAAGAACAACAGTCCTTCTATTCAATAGAATTTGAAGCTTACATGGGTAGATTTTGTATTACGAGAAGTTCACGGAAGAAGTCTTTGTTCACGTTTGTTGGTTAAGCCCTAATGAAAAAGTTTGACGTGTTATCGTACACTCTAAAAAATTACATAATCAGCGGAAAATATCCACTAGAAATTCACTTAACTTTCATGTGATTCAAGAAGTGAAAAATGCTGTGCAAAATCAAGTGAATTTTATTTGTATAGTGAAATGTAAATAATTAGTCAAGAAGATTTTTTTCTCTATGTGATATTCGTGTATAAGTCACTTGTTTTAGTATTGGAAAATATCTACATGCCTTTCCAGTAGTAGCTAAGTGAAATATTTGTTCAGTGTACATTTAAACTTAAGGGCATCTTTAGCGGTGGTCTATTTTTAGATCAACTTTATACCTGATTTGCATCAGCGAAACTTGAATAGAACTAGCTAAAATAGACCAACTTTGCGTTCCCCACACCGGTGTTGTATTTCTTGTTGTTAAACTCGTCAACTTCTGTCATCTTGTCGTTCATTCAACATCAGCGATGAAAAGTTTTTTTTTCAGAGATCGCAGATTGTTCACAAACATTTTGCCATAGTTGGTTTGACCAAATAATTTTTAGTGCCAGTAGGGCGTCGTTAGCAGACGACAAGGAATACTTGTTCTTTCGTTTGACCGAAGGTGAGTGTGTGAATGCATGCATTTCATTAAAACGATATTAGATAATGCTGATTTGTAGTTTGGCAGCGGATAAACGAGAGTCGAAACGGAGAGGGTCCCATCTTGGATGACACCCCTACGTCGACGGGGATTTCCGTTCCGGTCATCAGAAGCTGTTCCAGGAGTACTTTAGCGACACGCAAACCTACAACGAGAAGCACTTTCTGCGTTTCCGCATGCCAAGGAAAGTGTTTCTGGACATTATGCGACAACTAGAGTCAACTAGAAGCTTCTCCAAAATCAATCTGTACGAGCTATTTGCAAGTGCTTATCATGACCAATCTATCAAAAAACAGATTGTTTACTTTGAAGACTTCATTACTTTTCGTTTCCGAGCAATTGAAATACTATTCGGAATCTCGGAACCTCCGCATTTCAATCTAGTCAGCGATTTTCGGAAAATGTAGGGACTGTAAAAAAAACTAAGACAAGCATTCGTTATTTAGGAACGAAACGAAAAGGCAATTCACTAGCACCGGGAGCAACTAGCGGTAATTATCAGCAACCGAGGCTTGCAACAAAACTTTTTGTCCACCGCCAGTATCACACGCAGCAAACACGGTTACTTTTCGGCTCACAAATATACCTCAGAATATACTCGAATGGTTATTTGCATGCATGCAAATTAAAATTGAATTATTGTTTAGTAAAAGCTGCAAATTTACTCAATAATTGGTTTTATCAAGTAGCGTGTAGTATTTTGGAACGCTATTTTTCTTGTTCCAAATTGCTGCAACAATAGATCAAAATATATACCAGTTTAAAAATGATGCAAAACAGATCCAGTATAAAACAAAATTTACAACACCGGTGCAACGAGGTTTTTGCCTTTGGTCTAAAAAAATAAATCCAAACCACAGTTTGGATCGCCGTTGAAGATGCCCTAATTTGACACATTCTTGAATCAGTCATCAATAGGAGCATCCTTTTTTTTTCATAATATAAAATTAGAGTCCCTATATAAAGAGTCACGCAAAGAGTGTAACCAAATCTACCTATCGGAGCTACCTATCCAGCATCCCATCTGAATTATACATGCACGCAAAATGAGAACTGATCGAAATAAGTGTTGCATGTTCTTCTTGTCGTGACTCTTTCTAGGGACTCTATATAAAATATGTTTCGTGACAATCGAGGCCACCCAACTGAAAATTCAACAACCGACAACGTGAATGAACTTTCCTATCCATTGTTGTCACTGTTGATATTCCCCACATCAATTTATTATTGTTGAATTCCTCTTTTCTACTGTGTTCACTCTTCACTCAATCGGATACTCATCGGGAGTCGTGCGACCGCTCAACCGAATGAAGTCTGCCCAGCACAAATAGACCTACACACAAAACTAATTGAATATCAATTTATTTATTGAACTCGCTTCAATGTACAGCTTGGCTACCATCTCGCGACGACGTAGGTAGCTATGACGACAATGACGACCGCGACGACTAGAAAGCAAATTACACTTCAAACAAATTCTATCAATGACATTCAAACGAAACGATACAGCTTCATCTGTTTTGAAGGTTGGCGGCATGTTTTCCGGTGCATGTGCATTTCCACGAATCCGCATTGTGATCTTCTGGTTGGATAGGCCAGAATGAATGATCAAACAATCGTATAAATATTTGAATGAAGAGAGCGGCTGCACCGGTCGTGTTTGCACCGAGGGGGATCTGTTACAAATCTCCGGAAAAGGGAAGGAGATTATCTTGCTCTTGAAAAAAACAACCGGCCTGCGATGCCAAGACAAGACGGATGCCGAAATGCAACACACAGTCTAAACACAGCTTTATTTGCGATGAGATGGAAAATACAAACGTTTGCAGAGAGCATTTTTTGGTCGTTGTCCGCATCAATGGAGGTGTTTGTTTGGAAACACTGAGAACTATCGTCTTTCGCCGGCTGGAAGCGACCACCGCGGATCAAGTTGCGCTTTTCGGGAGTGTTTTTAGCTTGGGGCTTAGGGGCCCTATCACCAAAGCGGATCTGGCGGTTTTGTCAAAGAAGTACCGGATATTACCAATTGAGAGGTGGCGCTTCGCGAGCGGAAGTTTCGATGTGAAATTAATACTTTTGTTGGCCTTTGTTGACTGGGTAAATTTAAACCGGCATTGCAACGTGTCCACTAATGATGTCGATATTGAATTCTCCGGGAGGCGTTTCGAAAATATATCGAAACCTATCAGTTATGGGTTTAACAGCTTCGGCGAAATGCTAAATTTCTGACCTCCTGCGATTGCGTTCGGGGGTTTTACGACTATTTTTTACGACCAAACGTGTCAAAAATCAATTTTCGGCAATGCCTTCAATCGATTCCTTAATTTTATGTCAGCCGGATACTCGACACTTAACCCACCAACGGCGGGAAGTCGGTGGCTTCTGTTTCGACCACCTTCAATATTGATAGAAACGGGCCATTCTACCCGGAATAGGAACCTGATTTCGCACATTAATATTCAATCGATGGCTCGTTCCAAAAACCTTCAAAATCACCGTTAATGATTGATATTTAGCGGCATAAAACAATCGTGTGATGGGGTCCGAATTTCATTCATTAATGTTCGATCGGAATGGCTTATTGGAAATTCAATGGAGAATGAAAATTGCAGCACGAGCGCTGTGCGAGCGTGATTTGCATGTCAAATTTTGACATTCTTTTGAGTTGTAGTCATCTGGGGCCTCAGGACCGTGACAACGCGCACCCACCCAAAAGCGGCAACGGTACAGCCATCATCAATTGGCGCATATTCAAATGCAGTGTAAAGCCGCTTTGGAAATTAGCATCTCTTTCCTTTCCCGCACTTGGGCGAATGCACTTTCGGTCAAATTTGCTTCTTTCCCTGTTTTTTTGCTTGCGGGCAATTTAAGGGATTGACTTTGAGACATTGCCAATTGGCGCAACCACCAGTGGAGGTTTCATGTCGCCGTTTGGATTTTTCTTTTCACTTCATTGTTAACTGCGGCAGGACTCCAGACGCAGACTGCACGCCCTTCAATGGAGCAAGGCAAACCAGCGAAAGAGAGAGACGAATGATTCATTGCTTCATGGTGGTTGGTGGTTGGGTGGTTGTTGTTTTCATGATATGGTTTATGTTTTTGGTTTTTGCGGTTGCACAAAAAGTGGCGGGACAAAGGCATTAAATATTCATCATCGGTGATTCGTCATGCAAAAAAAAAGTTCGCTTATGTTGGGACCTCAGATAGATAATTATGATGAAAAAAAAACGGTTTGGTATGAAATTTTGATTTCCAACAAAAAAATCCAACACTTTTACAACTTAATTTATATTTTGTTAAACAAGTGCGAAATAGAACTGTGTCCTGTCACGCCGTGCCACCGCCGTCGACGATGAAATTTTTCACCGTGTATGTATCCCTTCAGTAGTGATCATTAGCCCTTCAGCAATTTGATTTTATTACTGATGACAAATGATGACATCTCGTTGCGATGTGCCATCCGAGACGGTATGCGTGTGAGACGGTGATCAGCTTTGTCGTTTCATTCTTACAACTGCAGTATACATTTTCGTGTTCCGACTTT
Organism: Aedes japonicus; assembly: GCA_034211315.2. Taxonomy (NCBI): domain Eukaryota; kingdom Metazoa; phylum Arthropoda; class Insecta; order Diptera; family Culicidae; genus Aedes; species Aedes japonicus. The sequence goes on from JASCZW010005264.1 coordinate 307,343, forward strand.
CAGCAATTTCGCGAGTGAGTTTGTTTTGAAAAATAATAAAATGTCCGCCTTAAATGTCGATAAATTTCCATCGCGGATGTACATATTGATACCACAAATAATGGTAATCGAACCAGCGATGTGTGGAAATAATTAGGTGCACTAAAATATGTCAAAAATGGTTTAACTGATCTACTTCTACTTCCTGACAAAGTGTTTTGCAGTGCATGTCTAATCGAAGCAAAACAAAAGGCTAGTCTTAATTTGCAGAAAAACAGGGATCGAAATATTGAGGACGATACTGCAATCGATAGGTCGTTGGCATTCGGCATGTAAGTTTTATTTATAATGAAATCGATTAATGTTCCTTTGCATTTCTTAGGTAAACAAGATTACGTCAGGTTGCATGGCTATGAATACTTTTGTCATATTCAAAACTCCGATTGTGCTGAAATTAAAAACGATTAAGGTTGACGACTTCGTAATTATTTTTCCATATCAATGATTGAACTGACCTTCTATTGGTAAATCTATTTGAACATGTGTGTGAGAAAATGAAAATCAAAATCTATCTTAAGCTTACCACTACACAGGTATCCGTTTTTGAGACATGTGTTTTCGTGGAAAGTATTGAAATTTCGTGCAATATATTTTTATTATAATAATTCACGAGGTGAAATTGCTTGCGTGTCGCTTTTAGATAAATGGGTTTTCATGTCACATACGCTGAAAGATTAATTCAATAATAAAATTTAACATGGATAACAGTAGTCTATTATATAAACCATCGTGTAAACAACAAAAGAAATTATAACATTGGTCAATAAAAATCTTCGTTAAATTAAAATCGTAACCGGTTAGATTTTTAACGTGCTGTGCTGAAGTGTTTCAACAATATGTTTGTTCTGTCGGATGTGGTTCCATGTTGTGGTCGTAAGTAAAATCATATGACATTTTTTTTTCAACGTCTTCTCTGTAGAACCAATCACATCAGTGGTGAACTTTGAGAGTATGCTCCCTTTGTCAAACTCTTCAATCTCTGCCGTTGGTAGCATAGTCTTAATTTTTCGTTTATAGCCAGTTCTCCGTAGTCTCTATCCTCAAACGTCGATTTGGCTGCCTTTCTGCGGCAGTCCGGTCAAAGCATGATTTCTTCATGTGCTATTTTTATTTGTTTGCGATCAGCAACAAACTTGGTCAGTAAAGCTCCAGTACCACACCCAGCAAACGATGGTATATATTTGTTATGGCAGCTGTGTCTTTTATAATGCTTAAGGCGGGAATCCATACACGGTCCGGTTGAGGAAATCTTCGGAGCGTTTCCAGATGAAATCAGCCGGAAAAAGTCAAAATCTTGCACGACCCTCTCCGATTTGGATGAAACTTTGCACATGTCTTCGGAATTGATGATGATGGGTTTTTCGCGGGTTAAGGGAATTTTTTGACTCAAGACATTTTTTTCAAAAGGGCGTATGTGTTTTGTCATGCGTATTTTTCAAAAAATGATTACTCGAAAACCGTTGGTTGTAATAAAATTGCGTCTGAGAATAAGTTGTAGTTAATTAATTTGACTTTATGAAAAAAATATGTACACTGTAAAAAAAAAAATTCTTCAAAAAAATCAAAAATTAAACTTAAGAATCAATCAGCAATTTTTTTTCAAAAAGGCTTTAAGTCATAAGAAGAAGAATAGAAGTTGTTCTACGATGGAGCAACTTAAGATAAAAAAGTTCTTAGAAGTAAGAAAAATTCAAGTTTTTTCCAATTTGTTGTTTTTGCGTAAACAACCATATTTTCATAATATAATACGATTCTTTTAGTGATTTTAAACAAAAATGCTCTTGGTAAGCAACATACTATATGTACCCGTTTTCGAGATAATTTGAAAGTAATGTCGAAAAAATGGCTTTTTTCATGAAAATATCCCTTTTTCAAAAGTTAGTCGTAATTGTCCATCTTCAAAAGTATTTTTTTCAAATTGTACATAAAATCTTCTACAATATACCTCTTATTACCGAGAATACTAGACAAACTGATTCCTGATATTTACTGTAGGTAACACGACAAAATTTGCTGTTTTTACTTACTGTATATTATGAAAACCTAACCCGAAACAAAAATAATTAGTATTCATGTTAGTGTACAAGCGTATTTTGTTCAGGTAGAAACAAAATGTATTCAATTAGTTAAACTGTTTATACCAGTAAGAATACAATTGTTACGCCTATTTATACCTATTCATGCATTCCCTTTGGTGTTGACAGAAAACATAATTTACATGCATACCCTGCATATACCAATATTTCAAAAAAGTACCTAAAGTGCGTACCTAGTACGTGTAAAAAGGATTACATTACAAAGTCATGACATCAGTTTAGACTAGATATTGTTTAACTTTTATAAGAATGTATTCAGTCTTACTTTATTGTAGTCTTTATTGTTACGTTTACTGAAATCATCAAAAAATCTATGATATCGCACAGAAGCTATTTAAAAAAGTAAAGACCTGGGATTTTACTCCCGACCTCCTAATCAGTAAATCGAATCGGTTACTAAGCATTGACGATACATATAACGTATCATAAATAGAGTACAAAAACTGAAAGAACTATTTACACGCAGAAAAAAACAGTAGTTCGTGTCAAACAAAGTACACTCTATTTTAACAAAAAAATTGAATTTAATATGGACCGATAAAATTAATGAAGAACTTCAACAGAAACACTGATTTAAAATAATGTTTCTCATTGTATCGAACCAAAAAATGTTTTTGTTGATCTGAAAACTCATATTATTGATGCATAATGATTCATATTTGAAGTAAAAGCTGTTTTTGTTGAATGCTTATATTTTAGGTTAGGTTGTGGATACAAAAAAACTTTCTTCATTTTCATGGGTAAATAAACAAAATGTGCTAAATCAGTTTGATTAGAACAATAAAAATCAACAAACTTATTCGAATAGCCATATGTTTAGCTTCAAGCAGAGTTCTGGGTTATTCGAAATATTTTCAAGAATTCAATCGATTGGAAATGTGATTATTTATCAAAAGAAAATATTTGGTTTATTTTCAACCGAGTGCTTTTTCTGGAACTATTCGCTCTATTTGTAGAAGTTCAGCGGGCAAATAAACTTAAGAATTTCATAAGGTTCAACATATGAACGATGCTTTGGAATTTCATAAGGCTGCACACTACCAAAATCTCGTGTAAATTTCTGTCCCTGAGACCGACACATGCAAGCGTCTTTTAGCACACAAAAATGTGTTGAAAGAGATGAGAAAATAAATTCAACCGAACACATCTTTTGACGAATTGCGTATGTGTCAGTTTCAGGAGACATGATTTTACACGAAATCTTTCTATACGTTCCCCGACTTTCTACAAATATGAATTACGTCTCATGTAAAATTCATAATTTCTAAGTGTGTGTATGTAAAAAGTGTGATTCAATAAGTGCGGAGAGTATTTTATTCGCGAGAAATACTTGGTTTGCGATGCATGCAAAGTTATTCTTCAACCAGTGAATGGGCACCAAACAATGATTAAATGAACAATACAGTTTTGTTGACAGATTTTCATCAGCCGGATACAGAAAAAAAAAGATTTCGGGATGTGAGAATATAGATTGGCCATGAAAAAAATGTGGCAACACTGCTGTGAATGCGAAGTTATAGATCATTGCACCAAATGTATTAACCTCACTTTTGTGACAGTTCAGGCAGCTTGTTTACAAGGTGTTAGAATTTCAGCCGCTCAAACGAAATTTTTCATTGGCTTTTTCTGAATTCTAAACGATTCGATTCAGGAAATGATGTAAAAATAAGCACTGGTGCCTGGTTTCCGGCCATTTTTCTTCAATCGTAATAAAATTAGAGCACAAAATCTCAAACCGATCTAACCGATAATATTCTAAGTCCACGTAAACAAGCTCCCTGAACTGTCAAAACTGAATTGATGACGCCATCGTGTAATGATCTATTATACTAACTGAGACGTGGCTTTGGCCTGATATTGCTAGTTCAGAGTTTGCTGCCAGCTACTCGATATTTCGGTGTGATCGCAGTGCTGCTTCTTGCAACCTTCAGCGAGGGGGTGAAGTTTTAATTGCGGTTAAAGAAAACCTCAACTGTACGCCGGTAGACCTTGTTGACTGTGGTAGTGTTGAGCAAATCGCTGTACGTATCAAACTAGACAAGGCGACGATCTTTGTGTGCGGAGTCTATCTTTGACCGAACTCGTCTCCGGTATTGTACTCAGGGCATTCCGCAGCAGTCCAGCAAATCTGTGAAAGTGCGTCGGATTCTGGTAATATTGTCAACGTTGGAGATTACAACGTACCTCAGTTGGTATGGCCCTACGATGAAGAGATCAACAGCTTGCTGCCGTTCAACGCATCGACTGAACAGAAAATCGCTCTGGTGGAATCAATGATTGCCTCCGGACTACATCAGCTCAGCAACCTGCTAAACTCGAACGGTCGAACCCAACGATGGTGAACTTATCGAGCCTCCGTCATCCCTCCTCCGAATTGGCAACCATCACAAGCCATTCGTTCTTCGCATTGGCGTGAATGCCTCCTACGTGCAACCAGCTAGCGACTCGAACTTCATTGATGATTTCGATTTTGAAATGAAAACGCTCTCATGGACGTCGATTGGATTGAAATGTTTCATGCAAAAGATACGGATGAAACGGTACGTATGTTTTATGACAAATTGTACGACATTATAGAGGAATATGTTCCCCGTCGAACAAGTAGGCCTCATTCGTTTAAGCAACCTTGGTGGACAACCTGAGTTGTAGCATCTCCATTGTGCGAAAAGCTCGTAAACGCTATTTTCGATCACGGACTACTCGGATCAATCTACAGTCGCTCGAAACCCATTACGCCAATTGCCAGGACGCTGCTTTTCGTTGCTATATAAGACGATTGCAGCAGACAGCGAAACAGAACCCGTCATCCTTTTGGTCGTATATTCGAAGCCGTAAGCAATCGAACCGGATCCCTACCGACATGAATTTTAAAGAAACTTCGGCCGATTTATTCGAAAATCTACACACTCAAACGTCACCAACTTTTTCCGCTGACAGTCTTAAATCCTGTCAAGCTTTCAATTTGAATTGTCCTCAGAGATGCCATATTCACAGACATGTCTGTAAATTTGCAGACTTTTCATTTTTGTTGCAGACTTTTCTGACGATGCAGACATTTGGCAGACATTTTATTTAGGTTGCAGACTTTTACAGACATTTGAAATATTTTTTTAAATTCCATATAAAGGTATTCTCTGAACTTCGGATTTAAAACGTACAAGGATTTGAACAGTGTTGTAGATACGGTAAGAAGCTTTGTTGAAATATTTATTTTAAATATCCTAGGTACCATTTAGAGTAGAAATCCTTGAAGAAACGAAAGCGGTGGGCTACTTGTAGACACGATGGGCCGGGAGATAAGTATCGTATAACATGGATTCCCTACTTATGATAGGGTTCAATCCCATGTAAAAAATATTGTCAAAGCGTTGGTAATATTGGTCCTTTGCCATTAAGTCACAACGAAAGTCAAGAAATTAACCGTAAAAAGGGGTTGCTGAGTTTGTTGTTCTAAAGCCCAGTTGGTTGCTACTTGGGGACAGAACAACAGAAAAAGTTTTGAAATAAATCTTAAAACTCTGAATTTTACAAAGTACTACGAAATGCATCATTTCAGTACATTTGTACTACGAATTTAGAAATGTATCCCTGGATTAGTCCTAGATTCCCAAGAGTATAGAAAGAAAAGACCCACTATTTAGGTACATCCTGGAAAGTTTTGAAGACGACTTCCCAGAGCTTCAGGAAGATAATTCCCGAGGAAGAGACTTCCTCGAAAAAAAAAAAACTTCTCCGATGGTCAGATAGAAACTTTTCAGAAGTATTGGGAGCAAGCAGTTCAAGCAAGAAGAACCTTCAAAAATTCATGACCGAACATTACCGAGGAGAACATTTCACAATTTCAGAATAAAGATTTCTCAAAATTCTTTAGAGAAAACAAAATGAATCTTTACAGGAGTATTGGGGGTACTTCTTTCTAAATTGAGCACGAATTTCCCATTCGTTTCGGAACAAACTTCCTCAAAGTTCTGGAGAAAACTTCCCAAAAGTTCAGAAGTCCAGGAAGAAACTTCAAGAACAAATTTAAGGGAATTTTCCTAGGAGTTTTGGAGACAGCTTTCCCAAAGTTTCAATAAAAAGGTCCTCGCAGTTCAGGATGGGACCAATCAGAAGTTTGGAAAGAATAAGCTCAAGAAAATACTCCCCCGAATTTCAGAAAGAAACTTACCAGAGAGGGCACTACCTGTAGTAATTTTTCCAAAAAAATCAGTAAAGAACTCCTCAGAAGTTTACAAGAGGTCTTTTCAGAAGTTCCGAAGAGACCAAAAGTTTAGTTGGAACTACCCAGAAGTGCTAGAGAGCTTCCTTAAAGGTTCGAATCGAACATTCCAGTATTTCAGAATGAGAACTTCTCAAAGTTCAGAAAATCTTAGAAGGTCAGGTAGATACTTTTGATAAATCAGGAAGAAACTTTGGGGGAGCTTTCTAGTAATTCAAAGAAGAAGTATTGGGGAAGCTTTCTAGTAGTTCAAGCAGGAACTTCTCAGAAATTCAGGGACAAACATCCCCGAAGTTCAGGAGAATACTAACTTCGGAAGTTCAGAAAAGGACTTTTCATAAGTTCAGGAAGAAACTTCTTACAACTTCAATAAGATTTTCCAAGAAATTCTGGAGAATACTTTCCCAAAGTTTGGTGGAAATTTCCTTCTTAGTTCAGGATGGGACTTATCAGAAGTTTAGAAAGTAACTATGTTCAGGAAAAAAAAACTTACCAAATGTTTCTAGAGGCTAAGGTTGGGTTCTTGAACGTCAATGTCGAAGAAAATAAGAAGTGACTGCCAAGAAGTTCATGAGGATTTTTGCCTGATGTTCAGGAGGAAACATACAATCTAAGAAAAAGATGCAGAAACGTTTACATAATAACACATTTAGTGAAATGACATAACTCGTTCTCTTATTACGTCTTTTCATTGAAAGAAGTCTAATTTTGTTAACAAAAATAACAGACTTTTATAGACATTCCCAGACATTTCAAATTTTTATCACAGATATTTGAAGAAAATATCTGGCATCTCTGATTGTCCTGCTCTAGTTGTGAGCCAACATGAAGTTATGTCAGCCCTGGAAAAGTTGGATGTGTCGAAAGGGTCGGGTCCAGACAAGATACCGCCGTTGTTTTTAAGAGAATGTGCTGACTCACTGCTGATTGTGCTGAAGAGGAGCTCCCCTTTACAATAAAAGTGGTAGTTTATTTGAGCGAGTCTGCATTTTCAAGAAATTTGCGGAAAAAGCCATTGTTTACATTTGCGACATTGGTCCTTATGAAAACTCGATTTGTAAATAAACTTACATGCACACTGAAACACGTCTAAGCAATATCGAAAATAATCTAGTATACACGGCACTTTGACAGTACTAGAAGTCGATTATCTAGTACGATAGTGATCCTACGTCAATCAATATGCAACTAGCGATTGGTTCACTGTTGTAGAACACCTTGGTCCGAAGTACACCTTGAAGCCAGCACCTTGCGATACATATTTGCGCTTTTGTTTTGATTTGCTGTGTTATTTTGATAGAATATTTGAGAGTGTGTTCGTGTGAGTTCATTATAAGGGGCACATTATTAAGCTTGGGACCGAGCTTGGGACCGATTTGCTAGTACTGACTGAGCCAAGAAAAAAATCGTATTTGTTCGGGACCTACTGGTATTAGAGTTAGTCTATGACTACGTCCTTCCCTTTTGGGTCCATGATATCACTGTGAAATTTGACAGTTGTGACCATTTAGCCCTATGCTGGTTTTGATGGCAGCCAATAGGTTTTATGAAGGTTTTCAAGTCGGCATAACATCTTTCACTAGAACATTTTCAAAATTTTTATGGTCTTGGAAATGAGAAATCGTTGTTCGTTACCAGGTACAACTAAACATAAAAATTTGAACTGTAAAAATGACACAGCAGAAAAGTGTGCTGAAGGATCTACCTCTTGAAAAGTGTTAGAAATAAGAACTTCTTATTCCTACGGGATTGGATTTTATTTCGCTTTTAAGTACCAGCTTAAATTAAGCTAATTTTAAGTCACATTTCTTAGTTTAAAGTTGATTAAAAATAAGTTGTTCGGCAGTTCACTACAACTATCTTATTCTGATGATTGTGATGGTAAATACTCAATTTTAACTTGGCGCACGAAACATCAAAGTTAAGTAGAATAAATCAAATATATCAATGTGTCATCTCTCCGTTCAGATTGCCAAAAATCTAGACGATATTCAAGATAGCCAAATATCGTCACTTTCCATAGATCTATCGAACTGAAAAGCTTTAAAGGTTAACATTTACGTCGCTGCAATCGTGATAGAAATTATTGAAATTATTGTAAAGAGTTTCACTGTTGGTTTCTTTGCGAATGAGCTTCTGGACGAGTTCCCGGACGACCGCAGTTCGGCGGAGGTATCTCTACAGCCTGAAGAAGGAATCTTCCATATGGCCATATCTGTTTGCGTAGTAACCTGGAACAGTCGATAAAAAACTGGACTCAAAATTCTCGTTTATAGTTTTCATCCAAGAATAAAACCATTAACAATCAATAGTTGTTTGAAATTTGAATTTTATCATTGAAAATGTGTCGTCAACATCCTTCACTTAGTCTAGAGTTTTACAAGCCAATTCAATACCTTTTCTTCTGACAAACGAAGTATTCTCGGTACAGTTATTTCTGCTGCCAAAATCCGGCTATGTTATAAAACAGCACCGAAAGCATAATCACCCATTGAAATGGACGATATGGAAACCAACCGAAGAGGAAAACAATACCGTTTGTTTGTGACTTTTATGATGAAGTATGTTTTGGATGTGAACACAGCCCCGTCATTCTATGCAACCATAACAACAGTAGGACGATATGATGTCATTAGCACGTTCGGTTGATTGGTCTTTGCACTTCCTTTTCAGTTGAGAAATGATTGAATACATCGTTTACATTTATCAAAACACTGGATTAACCATTTTGGATCGATTCCAAACGGCGCACATATTTCAAGGGTTTTGTTTTTCCAAACATCGCAGCACAGTGGTGTTAGGATGACCTTCGGTTTCGGTTTCCCTTCGGCAGCGCCATCGCATCATCAATCATCGAACGCACTTGTTTGGGTTTGAGTTTGGGTGGCGAGCAGCCAAACGCACAAGTCGCAGTCGGTTGTCTCGATTTCTCAATGTTTACACATTTTGAGAACATTGTCATTGTTTTCCCGCCCCGTGTGAGGTAAATATTTAAGTTGCGGTGCAGAAATTTACAGAGCTTCCGTCATCATCGCGGATTGCGAGAATTCGTCATCACCATTTCGATCCAATCGTATGCCGATAGAGCTAATAAACGTCGATTTGTTTAGATATCTGGTGGTTTGATTTACAACCGAAGCTACCGGGTTGGGTCGATCGAGAACCGGTAAACGTTTAAGGTAAATCGTTCGTTTTCATGGTTTTCGACTTTGGCGTGGATCGACTGATTGATATCATTGATGCGGCTAATAAAAAGAATTGATTTATTACTGGTATTGGCACTTGACAATTAAAACCGTTGCTGAGGAATTCAAACTTCAATCGTGGAAACACATGATTTATGTTATTCTGTAACTAGTCCTAGCTGGCTATCAGTAGGCGTGTGTAAAATTTCCTTTGCAATAAAATAGCCAATAAGATAAGTATTATTAATAAATTATTATCCTTTCCATCTCTTTTCAGGTTACGGTGAGTCAGAATATCCGTCATCAGTCGCCAATCAACAAATTAAACCGATAGAAATAAACAAAGACTGTAAGTATTAGGTAGGGTGAAGTATTTGCAGTTCTATATCTGTGAATAAATCAAACAAGGCTGAGTTATAGCGAAAAATCGACGGGAATTGCTCTGTCTCCTAAGAAGTGCTCCACTCTTTATCCAAATATCGGGGTGATAGCCTGATAGATCTGCAACACCACCACCAATTATGATAATTATTTCATTTCCATTGTTCCGGGTACATCATTTAAGATTTCGATTGGTAGAAAAAAGAATAATTAAAGTCCTAGTTAGTATTGAAGTAATAGAACAGGCATAAAAATCTATCTTCAAGACAGCCTAAATGTATGCATCAAGTAGAAAGTTTTTTTTTTACACGTTAAAATAACTCAGACTTTTTGCACTCCCGTTTCATTCAAATCAGTGACTGCAGTAGGATTGTTTTCCATTCTCTTTTCGCACACGGAGTTGTTACTCAAGTTTCGTAAATAGTCGATCTAGTAAGAAATTGATCTGATCCACGTTATACGAAA